>CM037851.1:243242101-243842101 GCA_021234595.1 Delia radicum | reverse complement strand
GAAAGGAGTGAAGTTGAAAAAGTCATATTTTCGTCAATATGTCTTCTGGAATGACTCAAATATAGTACTGGTAGAGCACTTAATTGAGACTCTACCAGAATTTCCAAAAAGCGTTTTGCCAATATATGTTTTATAATAATTTCAGTGGTCCCCCCTCCCCACCCCCAAAAAAAACGTTGGCAAATAATAGACTAAACACTATAACAGCGTTGGCAAAAGTGTTTTCCCAGTGCTATTTAGTCAGAAATTGCCAACGGCTCAGAAGTCTAACCATTGGTAGAGCATTTGTATTATAAAATGATGACGCTTAGTTTCAAATTGTTTGTAGTCAGAATCCAGCCAGAAACGACAAGTGGTACAAGAAATCAAGCACTGATATACCCACTGGCTAACCGAGGAATTGTAAATAAACTACTGGAAGAACAATTTTTTAAGACGCTTTACCAGCGTTTCCAAAAAGCGTTTTGCCAGTATTTGTTTTACAATAATTTCAGTGCTCTACAGAAAAACTTATTGGCAAAGCGTTGACTGGGACCACTATGCTAACGTTGGGAAAAAGGGTTTCCCAGTGATATACAGTCAGTAATTACTAACTACTAAAAATGATGATAGGCGGAAGGTTTCGAGTTCGATCCCGGTTTCATTAAAACATTTTTGCAATTTTTTTCTACTTTTTAATATTTTGTTTCATATAAAATTTTGTTTTTGTTTCTAGAAAATATATTTTATTACCTTTTTTTTTGTTTGTTTTTTCAACGTTGGTATTTTGTTTCTATCAGGCATTTGTTACCCAGCAGCTATCATTTACTTACGTTTTAAGCTTTAAAGTATTATGTGTCTCGTTAGCTCGGTGGTTAGAGCTCTCGGCTGCCAATTTGGCGGCCAGGGTTCGAATCCCGTCGTGACCAAAAAAATTATACATAACCTTTTTTTTTAATTTTACTTCGGAAAACAAATTTTTAGACCACCGATTTCATAATTTTACCAATATATTGCCATCGTTGGGAATTTTTGTTTCCCCATTGCTTGTACGACACTTTTTGAACAGATGAACCTTTTGTCTAATCATGTTATCATTTTGGGATTGGGAAAGCACTTTGTTGCCAGCACTTATACACCTTGCAAAAGTGTCTTGCCGGCGGTGGTCCGTTTGTCTTTTTGTGACTGGGAAGGTATCGAGTTCGATCCCGGTTTCAGGCATGAATTTTTTATAATTTTTAATATTTTTTTTTTATATAAAATATGAAACAAATTTTAATTTATTTTGGAAAATCTACCAACATTGGATATTTTGTTTAGCCAGTGCTTTTCCCATACCTTTTGAACAAATAGAGTTTTTTTTCTATAAAATTAGGACCAACAAAAACATAAATGAAGTGTTTTTAAATTTTATTTTTGGAAAATCTACAATATTTTGCCAACGTTGAAAGTTTTGTTTATCCAGTGCTTTTCCGACTTTTTTTGAACAGACAGACTTTTTTGTCTAACAATGTCATTTTGGGATTGGGAAAGCACTTGTGCCACCTGTTAAAGTGCCTTGCCAGCGGTGGTCCGCTTGTCTTTTTCTGACTGGGTTACTACTCTCGTAGTCTATGATTGTACACTTTAGAGTTTATATGTTTTAAGTGACCTTGTAAATTTAAATGAAAAATTGTTGAAAATGATTAGTTAAGACAAATAATAAATGATGTGTTATTAATTTTAATAAAAAAATAATATTTTTACACTATGAATTCAATGGGTACAACATCTACTAGCACTTAAGTAATATATATTTATGTAAAGTGTTTTACAGTTGTTGATTTTATTTTTGATAAAAATAAACTTACTAATTAATTCCACTACAAACTTTATTTTCAAGTAGGTTTAAACAGAATTAGACAAAAAGGAGAGCAATATTATACGTACACCTTTATTTACTTTGTCGAATTTCAAACCATAAGATTGACTTACAATTTTACAATTTTTAATTAAGTATTTGAAAGTTGTTAAGCCAAAACGTGACTTATTTTAAAGTTTCTGTTTTATATACTTTTTTATTATTGGTTTAACATCGAATATCAAATATTGAGTATAATAAATGAACTACTTAATATTAATGCGCTAAATACGTATGAGCAACATTACAATATTAAATACAAATATAGCTCATACGCTTCAAAGAAAAAAAGTTAAATCAAAAGAAAAAGTGTTTACACGTTTTTTTTTGTAGTCCGTCGCCTGTTGCTAATTTTGTTTATAACCAGAAGCAAAAAACAAACAAAAACAAAAACACGTTTTTTGTGTATTGACAACATTAATGCTTTATTTACTGTTTCAAAAGAATGCATTTAGGAAAGCACAACCTAATTGTAGTATTGCATGCAAGGCGGTTAAGCTCTATTTTGAAAGCTTACAAATGTACACTGATATAATTTTCCTTCATACTATTAATAAATGTCTTTCATTAAGTTGAATTCATTAAATTAATGAAAAATTCATCAAGTAAATGAAATTTTCATAAAATATTTTGGATTATCCTTAAAATATGCAATAATTTTTATATACATTTTTGTTGTACATCAAACATTTAGTTCCATCAGATTTCAACAGGAGGTGTTTCAACAATTAGAAAAAGCTATTTTAATACAAAATTTTAAATAGGCACGTCATTTTGTTTTGGTTATTTATGTCATTCAGTAACGCCATACTGTATACATGTTGGTGCACCAACCATGGTTGCGGGTTCAATTCGCATTCAGGCAGATGTCAAAAAAACGGAAAATTAAAATAAATGAATATAAAAATCTAAATAAATATGAAACAGGGAAAAATTTATTTTTTTCCATTATAATTTATTTAATGAAAATATTTCCTTAATTCAATGAAACTTTCTTTGGGGACTTTTTAATGAAAAATTCATTGTATTAATGATGGATTTCACTAATACAATGCACAAAATTACTGCTTAGCAAAGCCATGTTATTTTTTGCTGGGATGAGTATTAAAAGTTATGTTTTTTAGGGTACTTAAGCCCTGTGTAAAAATAAATATAATTTTCATAAATTTAATCCAAGTTTGCAAGTTTGAATTGTTGACACCTCTTTTTAACTCTTAAACGTGAGATTGATCATTTAAAAAGAATTGATCATTAAAAGTATATAATGAAATGTTCATTGTTTTTGAATTAAATATACACTCAAAAAAAAAAGTTAGTAAAGTCAGTAAAAAATTAAGCTGAGTCACCAAAATTTTAGTCAGGATAGTGCTTGCAAAAAAATTGCTAATGTTAACTATATTCTAATGATTAGTAGATTCAGTAAAAGTTTTGCTAACACTTAGGTGATTAAAAAAGAAAAATCCTTGTCAAAAGTTAATAGAATTTTTGCTGAATATTGAAAGACTGACAAAAGTTCATAAAATTTTTAAAAAATTATACTTTAGTTAATTTATTTGCTGGAAATCTTTAAAAAAATATTTATGATTCATGATTCTTTTAAAAAAAAAATTTAGAATACGTTACAATATATAACAATATCCATACTCTCACATTGACGACATGAATTAATTTCATATCTGAAAATATATACAAATAATTATATATAACATAAACAAAATTATCTTTTAACTACTTACATCAATGATTGTCTAAATTTATTGCAATAAGGAAAGGAAACATAAATAATTACCTAAGATGAGTCTGTCTACCTGCACGTATATTTGTTTGCAATTTGACCACACTACAATCATTGTTTGGCATGGCACGTGAATAGACGTGTTTTTTCGCTGCTCTTATTAAAACAGTTTTTTCTAAAGATAAAACGATGTATAACTATTCCTTTTGTTATTAATAATAAACATTAAGTGCCAAAAATAAAAAGATTAAGCAATAACTGTTACTTTGTTAAAAAAAAAAAAAAAAAAACAAAAAAAACTAATATAAAACTAAAAAAGAAGAAAACTTTGTGCATTGGATTCCAATTAAAAATAAAAATCGTGTTAGTGAAAGAGATAATTCTGATAATTAAAATTGACTCTCTTGAATTAATACTCATTATTTAACTCAATTATTTAACATAAAAGGAAAACTAAGATAATGTATTAAATAAAAAAAAAATCTAACAAATAAGAGTTCAAAAAAAATAATTATTGAGAGGGAAAATCTCTTAAAATTAAAAAATTTAACTTAAATGAATGCTCAATGTACAACTGGAATAAAATTGATACATGTCATTTGATTCTATTTTTGACAAATAATTAAACGCAATTTTGCTTTAAATCTGAACATAAAAAAAACTAAGAAAAAATAAAAAACGAACAAATTCAGAGACATCGTAACAGCTAAAACTAAAAGTGTTTTACGTGTAAAATGGATTGTGCAAAAATTAATATAAATTGTGCCTTATGTGGAAATAAATTCCATACAAACTGTGCTGCAAAGGGTATTCCGAATATGACAATTGCAATGGTCGAAGCAATTAGGAAAAGTAATGGCGTTCTTATTTATCGATGTGCACAATGTATAAACTTCCCTATTGGAGCCAGACAGGATGGTCATTTCGAGGCTAAGTTTGAGGGCTTGGAAGTTAAATTACAAGAAATATCCAATATTCTGGCTAATGAAATTATGCCCAAATTGGGGGATATAAAATCGGATCTACAAAATTGTGTAAAGAGAGTGGACTGTCTAGAAAAAACAACTGACTTAAAGATAGAAAAGTTAATAATTGAAAATAATTTCTTGCACAAACAGATAAATCGGGGTGATATTTTGGTTACTGGACTTCCCTCGAAATGGTCGAATGATGAACTTTATTTAAAAATTGAAAAGATGGTAGAGGTGCTGGGATTACAGCTACAACCAAATGATATCAACTTATGCACCTGGATCCGTAACAAAAAAGTTGCTCTTGTAAAGTTTAATTCGGTTAGAAAACGAGATGAATTGATGGCTAAATATTTTGAAAATCAAGATCTTATGCTTAAACAAATTGATGGGGAAAATGATGATGAAATGGCGAGGGTTTATTTAAATGACCGTTTAACTCCTATGGCAGAAAATCTTCAATATATGTGTAGAAAACTGAAAAGGGGTAAAATAATTGTCAAATTTCGTGTCAAGAACTTAAATATTCCAGAAGCAAAAGTTTACTTTGGTGATGGTTCAGAAAAGATCGTGAAACGAGATGAGCTTCAGAAAATGGTTATTAAATTTTTGCCAGATAAGGAAACGAATGCAGCAGTTTAATCTCGTGCAAATGTCTGGAGGCTAGTTATTTGCTTTTTTTTTTTTTGTTTTTTTATTGAATATGCATTTGATTTTTAATTTTTCTCCTTCTTTTATATTGTTTTAAATTTATTTTTTGCCTTACCTTTCTTTTATTTTGCTTTGTAGAGCTAACAGGCATATTTTAAGTTGAGTTTTTTTTCTATGTTATTAAATTGTCGTAAATTAGAAAACAAAAACTTTAATGAGCGAGGTTATTTCATGATTACTGTTTATGTTACTCTTTAATACAAATTGTAAGTAATAAAACTTGGATTTAATTGTTAAAAAATACAAAAATTTTAAAAAATCGGCTAACAGAAATAATTTACTCCATAGAATTAAGACTTTGAATAATGTAGAAAACCCATGGAGTGTTTTCTGACGGCATTTCTGTGGCAAACTTGAGGCTGAATTGTACTTTGCGAGGAGAAGTAGGTGAGACATCGTGGTGGGTTTCGGTGAGTAAGAGGAAGGTCAAGGATTTTTTTTGTGTTTTGTTTTTTTTCTGTCGCATTGCATTTTTTTGTCAGGTGAATATGTAAAGAAATTCTGTTAAAAATATAATTTCCCAACATTTGTTACTTGACATAAACTGCAATGTGTGGGAGGCAAAGCATAGATGGAGTTTTTATTTTTCTTTTTGCTGACTGAATTTTCTGGTGCCCTAAGTGTTTTTTATACGTATGGTGGAATCCAGCCTTTAGCAGCTCAACTAAACTAATGATTCTAATAGCACATTCGCATTATTTTGTTAAAACCTGAATTTGGTTTTAACCCGGTTTTGTGATTCATTTTAATATACATTTCAACACAGAAATGTGGTTAATCTGTAGAATAATTTGTTTTTATGAGTCGTGTGAGATCTTTTTACAAATACAATTTGGACTTTTTAATTTTTTTTAAGTTTTCTACAGTTTTATGTTGGTTTGCTTAAATTTTACAAAAGGAACCATTTTTTTTTTATTATCTCAGTATCTTTAGTAAATAATATTTATTAAGACGGCAAATATTGTTGAAATGTGGTCAAAGTACAAATTTATTAAAATTTTTATGAATTCACTTATTATTAGTCTTAAGTATAGCAACAACTATGGGAGCTTAATTAGTTTATGGATATGGGAGGTTTCTCTTTATATAAATTATGAATAGTAATCTTGGTCCCATTATCAACATAAATGAGATTCAAAACTTAAACTTAAATACTAATAATTTTAATTTTGCGCATATTAATGCTCAGAGTATTGCGCCAAGGAACTCTGCAAAACTAGAAGAAATTAGATCTGTTTTTGAAAACAAAATATTTGATATAATTGGAGTTTCAGAATCGTGGCTAAATGAATATATATCTGACAATGCAGTGTCCATAAATGGTTACTGTTTGTATAGAAGCGACAGGTATGTTCGTAAAGGTGGTGGTGCCTGTATATATGTAAGGAATGCTTTAAAATCTAGATATGTGGGTAGTATTATGAACGAGGGATTGTCGGAATGTATATTTATTGAAATTGATGGTGAAGGAATTGAAAAAATTTTAATCGGTGTAGTTTATCTAGCTTATGGCGTTATTTCAAATTGCGAAGAGCAACTAGCTGAATATTCAGGTCGGTATAACAAAGTTGTTTTCATGGGAGATTTCAATATAGATTTATTTGTGGAAGGTGATCGGATGAGAAGCTTGTGTGGGAGAATGGGACTAGAAATTGTGCATAACAATCGACCAACTCATTTTACTATTGGCCTTCCTGTAGCCAAGCTAATTGACTACTTTCTGGTCTCAAACTCTGATTTAATTGAAGATAGTGGACAATTTCAGTTTCCAGCCCTGAATTCGCGTCATGCGCTAATTTATCTATCAATGAAAGTGAGGACTGAATTGTTAGCAGAGAGAAGAACAATAAGAGATTATAACAATTTTAATTTTGAAGACTGCAAAGCTGATGTGAGTAGGATCGATTTAGGGGAAATATATAACAATTCGGATGTCAATGGGCAAGTTGATTTCCTAAATGAGTTATTATTAGCATTGTATGACAAGCATGTACCGCTAAAAACAGTAGGACCTCGGAAAACCTCAAACTGGATAAAATTATTCATGCCCAGGAACAGAGGGATAGGATGTACCGGGCATTTTTAGAAAACAAAACTAACGATAGATGGCGTGTGTACTGCAAGTATAGGAATAAGGTAAAATCAGTAATAAGAAAGCAAAGAAACATCTATTTTCAAAACGTGTTTTCAAATTGCTCTCAAAAGCACATGTGGGGAGAAATAAGGCAGTTGGGTATTGTTGGAAATGATAATAGAGAGGTGGAAAGAATTGATGTTGAGAGATGTAATGAACATTTTGTAATGCCAGCTATTAATAATGCACCGACTCTAATATTTCAGAATTTAAGTCATGATGAAGGTCTTAATGGTTTTTCTTTTAGTGCGATAGATGTCATAGATGTCTGGAATGCGATGAATAGAATCAAATCGCAGGCTATTGGCCCGGATGGTGTTTCACTGAAATTTTTAAAACTAATATTTCCCCTAGTTTCTGGATGTTTAGTACACATTTACAACTATATTTTAACGTCATCAAATTATCCTAATTGCTGGAAGAATGCGAGAGTAATTCCTGTGCCTAAGGTTAAAAATCCCCAGAATTCCGCCGATTTCAGGCCTATTAGTATTTTGTCCGTGTGCTCAAAGGTTTTAGAGATTTTAATCTATGAACAAATATTGCAGAGTGTCTATTATAAACGTTGCATCTCAGATTTTCAATCAGGTTTTAGGAAAAACCGCAATACGACCACTCTCATGGCAAGTCTGGTTGATGAGATTAGAGAAAAAATGGATAGCAAAAATGTTGTTGTATTAGTCAGCTTGGATTTGAGTAGGGCTTTTGAGTCAGTATGTCACGAAATATTATTGAATAAACTATTTTCGCTATTTTCTTTTTCTAAAACTGCCTGTTTGTTGATTTCTTCATTTTTATTAAGCCGAAAACAGTTTGTACAATGCGGAGAAAGGTGTTCTTCGCTCAGAAATATCTTTAGAGGTGTCCCACAAGGGTCTATATTAGGACCATTACTTTTTAGTGCTTACGTTAACGATATCTTTGACAGCATACCTGGCATTTGTAGTCACTTATATGCGGATGATCTTCAGTTATTGTTCTCAGCAAAAAAGGAGAATATTAGTGTTTTATCGACTAGCATTCGGAATAGTTTACAACAGATTGAAAGTTGGTGTAGCGATAATTTTATAGTGCTTAACGTATCCAAATCTAAGGCAATGATATTTAATGATGATGGTATTGCTGTGCCAAGAATCTTCTTAAACAATCTGGAAGTGTGCTATGTTAGTTATTTTAAGGCGCTTGGTTTTTATATTGATAACAAACTTGGATTTGATTGTCACATAAACTTTCTTTTCTCACGTTTGTCGTATGGGTTGCGTAAGCTTTACAGTATTGATTGTTATTTACCTTTGCAAACCAGAAAGTTGGTAGCTCATGCTACTCTAATGCCAATTATTTATATGGGATAGAAATATATTCTGGTACAACTGAATCTAATATGCTCCGTTTGGAGAGATATTTTAATAGAATTATACGATATGTATATAGACTAAAAGTGCGAGACCATGTAACTGCTCATGTGATAGATTTTTTGGGATGCTCGTTTAAGGCTTTTGTAAAAATAAGACTAATGACGCTTTTTTATAAAGCGCATTGTGTCCAGGTTTTGTTTTGGAAATTCGTCAAGATGCAGGTCATTATTTTCTCCAAGGTTTCATTCGTTAGTCATGAAAAGATCATGTATAGTTAGAGTTTGTAGTATCTGGAACTCTTTTATACCGTATTGTGAAAGGCATTTTGCTCACTCGGTGAAGGAATTTAAGGGCAAATTAATTTCTCATTTATGAATTCGTTGAATCATTATGTTGGTAGTGGATACTATAAAAGATGTGTGACAAAAGACAAAATAAATTTTAATACATTTTTAGGGAAACATTTCCATATCCATAGTTAGGGTTAAGTTAACATAAGTTCTTTATTTAGAAAATAATTTAAATACTTATAATTTAAGGAAATTACAAATTGTATGTGCCATTTGAACAACTATGTAATCGTTTTGGCCTAATGGGCTTATAGATTATGAATAAATAAATTGAAATTGAAATTGAAATTAATAATCACTATCAAGATTTAGTTTACAAATACACATTTAATGTTTATTAAATTAACATTTTTTAATGTTTATTAAATACAAGCCGATGACAACACAATATTAAAGTTTTTTAATCCACATATGTATTCACATTGTTGGCGTCCTTTTGTATAAGAAACATATACAAAAATCGGCAAGAATGTGACAACACAATAATACAGGTATTTAATCCGCATATGTATTCACATTGTTAGCGTCCTTTTGTATGAAAAACATACACAAAAATCTTCCATGGTATATTTTTTATGTGTCTTACTTTTTAGTGTAGTTATCTTCATCTCTACTCTACAATGACATGCAGCGACATCTACTTGATTTTGGGTATATCTTTCAACCTGGTTGTCATCCATACTATTAATGTTATGTTATCAGCACAATTTTTCAGCAAAATAAATTAGTAAAACATTAGTAAACTCTTAGTAAAACATTAGTTCAAATCAGTTAAGTGATGACTAAGAGTAACTGAAATTATAGCTGGCAACACAATTTAAGTAACAAATTTGCTAAGAAATAGTACACTTAATATGCAAGACGTTTTACTAACTTTTCTATTAACTTATTTAATGAATTTTAAGATAAAATAAAAAATTAATAACCTTAAAAAAAATATCAATGTTTTAAGGAGAGAGAGAGAATTTAACAACAATTAGCTTCAGTAACTTTTATGTCCGATAGGGAACAACATGAACTTTTGTTAAGTGATTGGTTTAAATCTCCAAAAAGTTTTATTAAAAATCTCGAGTGATTTTAAATTGATCACCAAACTGTATAAAACGCATGTTTTGTGTATTTTTAATGCAAACACCTTGTTTTAAATTTAAAACAAACAAAAATTCATGAGCAATAGGGTTAATATACAAATTTATTTGCACAAAAAATCCTATGTGAGTTAATTATAAAAGTGGTAATTTACTAACTATTGCTTCGTTTAAATGTTTGTTTCGTTGTCACTTGTTTGTTGTTGGGTTGGAGTAGTTGCTGCTGTATGGAGTTGATATTGAAATATAATTAACCTGATTAGTTGTTAAAAAGCGGAAAACCTCTTCAAAATGATAAGTGCAGACACATACGAGCATAGAAATAATGACAGTGATGGTGTTTGTTGGTGAAGTGGTTGGTGGCTGTGATATCTGGGTATAGTCATGCGTATCAACCTCATTCAAATAACACTTTTTTTTTTTTTTAATATCGTAGTTGATTGTTTTTAAATAACATGACGCATGCTAACACTATTGACAGACCGACCGACACACTATTCACTCACATGTTGATAAGAGTGGAGTATGTCTTGAAATCTGTCACGTTATAACAAGTGCGTGTTTTACTACAGTTTTCAGTTTAATTTTGATTTTTTTTTTTTTTTTTGTTGGTGTGTAAGGAAAACATGTTGTTTTTTATACAATTTTTTTATTTGTTGTAACAACTAACAACCGCATACTGAATACATATTTTAAAACTAAAATTTTTATAATGGAAAAATTTAATTTATAATAATTGACAAATATACGAGGAGAAATTTTCTCGTAAAAAAAACAGAAACATAAATTATTTTAAATTAAAAGCAAGTTTGTAGCTTAAGTCTTTTGTTTTTACTACATTTAATAAAATAAACTGCTAACAGTTAAAATTGAAGTTAGTTCAAATTGAATTATAAGCTTTTAATATTTAAACCGAGATTTTAAATTATAAGAAATAAACATTAGCAAAATTTTACGTCTGGCTTTTTATTATTTTGTTTACAAGTTTTAATTATAATTTGCTAGATTAATTGTTTATTTGTGTATTTTTATTATTTTTTTTTCTTTCTCTTCACTTTTCTTTAAATTTTTTAATTAATTTTCTTGCATTAAGTTACATGTGTAACACCCCCCTTTCTATTTATTAACGTTGTATAATCATTTAACAAAAATCTTTTCTTTCGTTAACTTTGTATCCAACAATAAAGTGTTTTTTATGTTTTTCAAAAGAGTTATCAGCGACAACATCATGCTTATTTAGTGAACAGATCAACAACATTTAATATTATTTTTTTTTCATTAATATGCCTGATGTTTATTATAGTTGCAATATTGTCTACTTTAATCTTTAAATAACACCTACGCAAGATTTGGAAAAGACAACAACAGCATTTACCAGCCGACAACATTAAGTGTAGACATGTGAAAGAGATCCCAACAACCGAAGAAAATAACATTAACAATGTTACCAAAAACTAACAGAAGAAAGACTTTTTTTACTTTTTAAATGATTTCAACAACTGCACTATAGGCCAACAATTTTTGAATATCTTCAGCGATGCCAATTTAATTGAATCAAAATGTGTAGTCAGACAATTATTTCTATTTCACTCACACCGCAAGCATAAAAAACGGGAACAACTTACAAGTTAACCGAAGACTTCGGCCAAACTACGATATTTGGTTGGTTTTTTAGTATTTGCAAACAAGATGGACAAATTTTGATATTGAAAACATATTGGTTGAGCCGTTTTAATTCGATTTTGAGTTAAAAAATTTAAGGAAAAAAACCAAAGTTTAGCTGTAAAGTTAAATAATCGGCCGGCGAAGTTTTTCCGATTTTGAATTCATTGCTTAACTACGTACTGTTCTTTAAATTTTACACTCAAAATCGTTATGATAAGCCCATTTAACATTTTTCCATTTGTCAAATTTGTTAATAATGCTTTAAAATACCGAAGCATTTTATGGCTTTTTGTCGGTATGTATCCGAAGGGTCGGACACTAATTAAAAGTTAAAAAAATATAATTAAAGCCAGTACATCCAAATAAATAAAATTTACATGAAAGCTGGAAATTAAAAATCCAAACAATTTTAAAATAAGCGAAAACACAAATTATTTTCCCCGGTGAAAAAATTTTTAAAAGAAAAAATTTGCTGAATTTTATTTTTATTTTTAATTTGTAAATTTTTTGAAGTGGGGTGGGTACGGGTATCGTCGGACCCGGATTTCAGCCTGCTCTGCCCATGGGCAAATATCCCTCCGTTTTTCAGGCGGAGGTCTTCGCTATCTGTATCTGTGTAGAAGAGTGTCTGCGGAGGAGAACACGTGGGGCCACGATCTACATTCTATCTGACAGCCAGGCGGCACTTGGTGCCTTGAGGGCTCAAGATGTGTCGTCTGGTCTGGTTAAGGAATGTATCGACTCTCTAAATCGTCTCGGACTTAACAACTCCTTGGCACTGGGCTGGATTCCTGGTCCTGAGGGGCATGAGGGCAACGAATGGCCTCACTGTTTGGCCAACTGCGGAGCTCGTCGACAATTCATTGGCCCTGAACCCTTCTGTGGCGTACCCAATGGGTATGTCAGAGAGGGCTCAGAAGATGGAGGGTGTCGGAGTTTGGGGCCTATTGGGCCAGATCGCCTGGGCAACGACAAGCGAGGGTGTTTATATCTCCCTCTGGGGAGAGGTCGCGGAAACTCTTGTGTATGACGAGGGGCGAACTAAGGACCGTGACGGGTTACCTCACAGGACACTGTGGCCTTAGGTATCAATTGTACAAGATGGGACGATCCTCTACGGATACGTGCAGGTTTTGTGAATTGGAACCCGAGACCTCAGAGCATGTTCTCTGCAAATGTCCGAGGCTCTCTTACAGGACGGTGCGTTATTTTGGTGGTCGAATAGTGACGCCATCGGACGTTTGGAATTGTTTACCTGGTAGGATAGTTGGCTTCGTAGGGAGCCAGAACCTATAGGGTGTACTCGTTGGCAGTACCAACTTCTGGTCGTGGTGCATAGTGCCACTCTAGTCTAATCTAAAGTTGGGTGGGTACTGAATCATTAGAATTTTTCTATTTTTTTGATGCTGTGCTTTGATTTCACAAAACTGCACAAATCATTACTAAATAATTATTCGGTATAAAAATTATTGGTCACTTTGACATTTAAGGTCATCAAAAGTAAAAAATTTTTAATAATTTGAGCCACGAATAATTTGTTTAGTAGCCTCGATCTCTTGAGTAGTGATTTATACGGTTTAGCGAAAAAATGCCTTAAGAAAAAATAAAAATTTTTACTTTTCCTATAATAATTTTTTGGGGAAAAATGTATCTTAGCGTTCTCTTCAAAAAAAATCAGATAAATTTCTTAAAAATTTTCCCTCACCCCCCCCCCCCCCCCCCCCCCCCCCCCCCAAAGCTTGGTCTGGATCCGCCAATGCAAACAGCAATAAAAAAAAAAACAAAAATTTCGTCATTGTTTCGCGTGCTGTGTGTCAGGTGGCACCGTCTTGTCACCCAAGTCCAGCTTTTCCATTTTGGGCAAAAAAAAAATTTGTAATGGCTGCTCTTCACACCAAATACGGCAATTTTGCTTGCTCACGTATCCATTCAAGAAGAAATGAGCTTCGTCGCTGAACACAATTTTCCGATTAAAATGTGAACCTTTATATAACTTTGCCAGCGCCCATTCACCAAAAGTTAGCAGTTGTGGTAGGTCGTGTGGCTTCAATTCTTGCAGGAGCTGTATGTTAGATTTTTTTACACCCAAATCCTTCCGCAAAATTTTCCACGTAGTGGAGTAACAGAGGCCGAATCGATAATTCACGGTCAGCAACAACTCTGGTGGATACAGCTGCGATATTTTCCTCTGCCCGCACTCTACGTATGCGTGTTGGTGGTTTATTGTGCAATAATATAATTTTGGTGCGAAATTTAGTCAGAAGATTCCGAATAGCCGCCTCAGATGGTCGCCCAAACTGACCATAAGTTGGAAGAAGTGCACGATGCACTTTCTTAACCGAGCAAGAATTTTGATAATAAATTCAATAATCTGCAAGCGTTGTTCGTTTGTAAGTCGATACATGGTTAAATTATAGACCAAACTGAACATGTTTAACAGTAACATGTTACACAAAAGCAGCTGCGCTGTCAAAAATAGTGTTGCCGAAAAGAAAGTTGCTAAAAGGTCTCCCTTTATATATCATATCAGTATTATCAAAAAATTATAAAATTTAAATATTTACTTTGCCAAAAACTTTGCTAAAATATAGTTTTTTTTAATTTGCTATCAATTGATGTGAATTTAAAAGATGAAGAAATTATGTGAATGGAAAAACTGTTGTTTCTTGATTTCTAAATTTAGTTGGCTTTCAGAAAATAATTTTACTTAAATTATTGGACAAATATTTCCAGAGAAAATCGCAAAAATCGAAGTGTCCTCATATGGGGCGCTAATGGATTGACATGCTTTAAAGTAAAAGTACTACCGCAACTTAAGCCTCTATATGGGCTCGTAAAAGTATAGATTTTCATCTAAATTTTGAAGCATGATACACATCTGGACGTCAAGCTAAATTTTGGACAGCAGGGGATCCCGTTTACAAAGAATGTTCCATTTATATAGTAATTTCATTTTACTTATAATATTAATTTAACAAGTATTAATTAAATAGTTTTAATTTGTCGACCTTTTTGTTGTAATTGAGTTTAAATAATGATCAAGCTCGAGGTCTATTTTATAATATTTTTATTTTTCTATATTTCTCTGCCCTTTGGACAGCATCATCGGGAAATGCGAGTAACAATAATGACTTGTTAACATTACAATATTAAATGTTAACAAGTCACAATATTAATGTTAACAAGTACAATATTAAATGTTAACAAGTCATTATTGTTACTCGCATTTCCCGATGATGCTGTCCAAAGGGCAGAGAAATATAGAAAAATAAAAATATTATAAAATAGACCTCGAGCTTGATCATTATTTAAACTCAATTAATTTAACAAGTCTTAACCCATAGTGCAGCACGGCCTATGTTGGTGGTATTTTTAATTTTGTTTGTAGAGGGAGGGAGTCAAATGGCAGACAAACTAAAGAAATGCTATTAAGCAATTTTATCCAAAAACTAATATTTTCTTTTAAATCTTTTCTACTTTTTTAATATTTTTTCTAAATGACAGCTATTAGCACGAAAAAAAAAATGTTATTCTTTATGTGGATTGCTATTTCATATCTTGTAATTGTTTTCATTCGTTTTAGTTCCTTAGTGTATTCGTTAAAGGCAATTCAAAAAATAAAACTAAAAAAAAAAACAAAATTAGGTCACCCACCACAGTTTTAAGTGTGTGCCAAAATGAACCACTTATGTCATATTTTGTTGTTTTTCTTTATAAGCTATAAAAGAAAAATCGGGAAGACATACATGAAATGTTCATTGAATTTTATCCTCATTGAAGTTTGTATCCATGTGTATGGATGTATGTATGTAGTACATATTGTACTATATCTGGTACTTTTTTTCGTTGATGTTTAGTTGAATAAACACTTTAATGTTATTTTATTATTTTTTCGTTAAACGAATATGCTGCTAAGCTCAATTGGTTCACATTTTTTTTTTTATTTTTTTTTTTTGCTGTGCATGCAGTTTTTATTATGTTCGCTTATAAGTTTACCGACAGTGTAAACGACATGGGCGTAGGGTTTGTTGTTGGGATTTTTTTTGTTGGGGGAGAAATATTAATGTTCATGTAAAGGGTGATTTTTAAGCAACTTTCTTTTGGCAACACTGTTTTTGGCAGCACTGTTCGTGTAACATGTTACTGTTAAACATGTTCAGTTTGGTCTATATTTTAACCACGAATCGACTTACAACACTGTTCGTGTAACATGTTACTGTTAAACATGTTCAGTTTGGTCTATAATTTAACCACGAATCGACTCACAAACGTACAACGCTTGCAGTTTGTTGAATTCTATTATCAAAATTCATGCTCGGTTAAGAAAGTGCATCGTGCACTTCTTTCAATTTGGGGGACCTTCTTAGGCTACTATTCGGAAATTTACATTATTGGACATTAAACCGTAGCGACACACGACCTACCACAACGGCTAACTTTTGGTGAATCCGCGCTGGCAATGTTGGCTGAAGAGACACTTTTTTATCGGAAAATTGTGTTCAGCGACGAAGCTCATTTCTGGTAAAACGGATACGTGAACACGCAAAATTGTCGTATTTGGTGTGAAGAGCAGCCAGGAGCATTGCAAGAACTGCCAATGCATCCCGAAAAATGCACTGTTTGGTGTGGATTATGGGCCGGTGGCATCATTGGACGACGAATGCAGGGACTTTACTGTGATTGGCGAGCGCTACCGTGCGATGATTACAATTTTTTTTTTATTGGCCAAAATGGAAGAGCTGGACTTGCCTTTAGACTACTTTTTGTGGGACTATGTTAAGGCTCATGTCTATAGGGACAAGCCAGCAACGGTTGACGCGCTGGAATGTTGGAGAGAGTATGCCAAAATTGGACCTATCGCATGAACCATTTATGGCGTAGCCGCGATCAACGTTAACATGAAATCATCTTTAAACATTGAATTATATAGATCGTTCTATCGACTCAAATAAAGATTTCATACATTTCTCTACATTTTAAGTGTTTTTTTTTAATCAAATCTTAAAAAATCACCCTTTAAATAGACATGGGTTTTAATTAATATAAAATATATTCGGACTCTAGTTTACAATATAGATTTAAGAATAAATGATTAGACTCCAGGCTACTTTTTATATCGGCTGTTGCATGACTGCAGTATATTTCAGGCTGAAGTATTTGCGATAGCCGATGCTGCAAGGCAGATATCGATGATGCCAATATTCAGATGCGATGTCAGTTTTTTCATTGATAGTTAAGCAGCAATAGAGAGTTAAAGGTTCTCGCTGATCAGCATAAGGTACAACTGCGCTGGGTACCTGGACATAATGATATTCGGCGTAATGAGGAGGCTGACAGACTTGCAAAGGCTGGTGCCAACCTTCCTAAACAATCGGTAGTTTTGGACTTTTTCCCGCCACTTTATCTCTCTTTTAGTGGGGTAAAACATAATACGAAAGGTATCTGGATGAATAGGTGGATAAATTCCAGTGTCGGGGAACAGACGAAATATTTATGGGACGAGAAACTGGATTAATGGATAGCAGACATCTAAGGGTTGTAACTTACCTTATCACAGGTAACAACAACCTAGGTAAATACATGGTTCGAATTAGATTAAGGTCGAATGATACCTGTAGATGGGGCAGAGAAGCAGTCGAAGACAGTTTCCACTTCCTTTGTGAATGCCCTGCACTATCCTTTAGAAGATTTAAAATTTTTGGCTCTTATTTTTTTCAGAATCTTTACGATATTAGGGGACAATATGGGCTTTTATAAAGGCATGTAAATGGGAAATCTAGAATAATTTTGCTTGGGGAAGAATTAAAACATCAGCAGGAACCATAACGGGCCACACTCGGCCTCTATGGGCGTAATTTTGTTGTTGAATGGCGTCATTCTCAATAACCTTACCTAACCCACAAGAATACACTGAAAAAACAAATTGTAATAAAAACATACTTTTAGGGTATCATTTCCTCTCTGTAATCCTTTTTTGGAAACAGTTGCATCGACGAAAACATAATTTAAGCATTAACTGTTAAACGCCAAAAAAAATCAAGCCCAAATTGTACATTGTCGCAAAAGCGACACACACAACGAACAAAAAAAAAAAAATTGCGTGTGGGTAGCAATATGACACATACTGTCATTATAAACAATAACAACAGCAACAACAACAGCATTATAATGATGAAGAAAAAAAAAATAATGAAACGAAATATCGCACATAGGCACTTTCATAGTCGCTAATTTTTGAATGAGTTGAAAAACATGGAAAAACATATTTTTTTTTACTTCTTTACATTTTTGAGTAAAACGTAGTAAAAGCTCTATATTTAGTGAAAATAATACTCTGAGAGAATTATCTGCATGATATCAATTAATTTTTGCATTAGATCTTTGAGATGTCACCGGAACTCGTCCATTGAAAACTTTTCATTAAATGAATGCTGTTTTTCATACAATTTCATGAAAAATTTAATTTAATTTATTAAAAATTGCATACGCCTAATGAAAGTTTCATTAAAAATGTTTTCACAAAATTTATGAAGCTTTTCCATTAATTCCATCTTTCATTCACATTGTGAAGAAAACTTCATTAGTTTAGTAAAAAATATCATTAAAACTCGTTCAAGAAAGTTCTATATGTGTGGTTTTTTCGTTTATTACAAAAACGCAAATCTCTGCGAATTGCCCCGGACGTTTTTGATAAAATCTTTTTAATATGGTTTGGAATATTTTACGTTTGTTTTATAGTTTGCTGTAATAAAACTACTCTAACAAACCTTTTTTCGACCCATAGTGTGAAACTTGGCGTTACTTAGCGTGACGTGACATATATTTCTTATTAGGTAAATGTAAGCAATTATTAATAAAAAATTTTTTTTAATTATAAAATTAAAAAACTATTATAAATTTAATAACGACCTTCCAACCTCCGTATATTTACAAAAATAAAGAAAAGCTAGAGCCTCCATAATAGGCAGAGATTTTATAAAAAACCTATTAATCGTAAATTTTTGCTCTATTAGTGTCTTTTAGTAATCAAACACGTGTCAAGCATCTTTTCCTAACAAGCATCATGACGTTACTAAACTTTGAAGACCAAACAATTTTATGAAAATAGTATTTTGTCAAAAATTTAACAACATTTGATTGTTTTAATGAAAGTTTGCATAATTTTTGGAAAAATTTCACTTACATTTAATTAGGCAATAATTATCTTAACTTTTATCTAAACAGTGCTGAGGACAAAAAAGACACATGAAACTTAAGTTTAATAATAACTACAAGATTGTTAATCGTTTAAACTTATAAAAATAATCTTCGCTTAATAGAAATAATTATTTTATCAAACTTGATCCACATAACTAGGGTTAATTTTTTTCACTTTTGACCAAAAAAGACTCACTAGAAAATTTACAGAATAACACTTTTCATAATTTTCGTTAAAATATCACTTAAATGTTATTAGACTATTATTATCTATACTTTTAATTAAAAATTATTTAACCCTTACTGGCCGGGAAACAAAAAAGACCCATATGAAACTTAATTAAAATTATGACTACAAGAATTAACGGATAAAAAAATGCCACTTGATTAAAATAACTTGATCCATATAGGGTTCACTTTTCACCATTAAATACCCACTAGGAAATTAACAGAATAACATATTTCAGATATTTATTAAATTTTGATATCGCACACCTATTTCAAAAGTGACTCAACTCAAAATTTTAATTTTTTGGGTTTATATGCTTAAACTATGCATAATACACTTGTTTATCTATAAAAAAAATTATCGGTGTATTTTGTTGTTTTTAACTGTTGCTAAAAAACAGTTATGTTTTTCTTTATGCTTCAATTGGTATGAAGTTGCAAATATTTTTTCGATTTCTGAAAAATTAAATATTTTGAGTTGAGTCACTTTTGTACTTGATGTGCGATATGTAGTAGAGAATAACATCTGCAGATTTTTATTAAATTCGGATTTGTGATAGATAGTACAAAACTGACGAACAAGCGCAATTCTTTATAGTCCCCATCTTATTTTAAGGGTTAAAAAGATGGGGTCAAAAGTAACCCTTAAAAATAATATTGGAACTATAAATAATTGCGCTTGTTCGTTAGGTTTGTACTATATATCACACATCCGAATTTAATAAAAATCTGAAGATGTTATTCTGTAAATTTTCTAGTGAACAGAGAAAACATTAACCCTATATTGATCAAGTTACACAAAATAATAATTTTTAACAAGTGGGTAATTTTTTTTTGGTCCATTTAAAGGCTTGTAGTCAAAAATTAAATTAAGTTTCATGGGTCCTTTTTGTCCGTGTCGTGATGCCGGATGTGGAATCAGGGCATCAAATAGTGTATAAATTACATATCGGCATTCAAACCAAGGAAGCTTGTCAAACCAAGGAAGCTTGTCCACTTTTAATTTTTCGGTCACGGTTGACCTTTCTATGGAAATGCCCACATACAACAGCAACATCACTAAATAATATTACGAAGTTTTATCAGTGAATTAAACGTTGCAAAGAGGTTGTTATAATTCGTTTTTGGCAATATTAGGGAGGCACTTAAATTAAATTTATAAAAAAAAAACAATTTTTTAAAAAACTTTGAAAGCTTTTCTTTTTAATATAGCTTTACAACTTATATTTTACAGATTTTTATTTTTCTTTTGCGATTTTCTTAAACAAAATTATGAAAATTTTTTAATAACTTATTACGGGAAATTTTATCAAAAAAAAAAAAACTCCAAAATCTCTGTAACCTCACAAACTGCATACATACATACTATAGTAAACTCATACATACACACCTAGTATTTCAAGTTGAGGCGTATTAAGAAGTTATTTATGACTTATGCAACTTCAATCATACCACCAACAATCAACCAAAAATGAAACCACCAGCTTTATCATGCATTCATCCACCAAAACAGCCAGTACCACCAACAACAACAATAATAAAAACTATAAAGATTATAACTTTACCATGATAGGAAGTAATTAAGTAGAAAAACTACACATTTTAAAAAATATTTAATTTTTATGGTTTAAGGAACTACAAAATTTATGAGAGAGCTAAAGATAACCGATAGAGACCGACTGTATTATTTAGCTAAACAATTTAGAATTATGTAAATTCTACTGCAAACGTTGTTAAAAACAAATGACTTACAAATGTAGTAAAAAAAATATATTTTACTAACAAAATACTAAAATAATATTTATGTATTTTATTTATTAAAAACAAAAAACAACTGCATAAAATAAATATAAAATCATATTGCAATAAATTAATGGTTTCTTTATTTTAAATGATTAACAAATTCGGTTAAAAATACAATTTCTTCTACAAATTACGGTTTTTTTCATTTAAAAATAAATATACTGAATTACTGTGCAAACAACTGCAAATATTTACTGCAGAAGTTTCCTGAGTGTAATATTAGAAAATTTAAAATTAGCTATTCTAATTGTGTACTAACTTTTATAATTACCCGAGTAAAAAAATGTATATATGATCTTAGGTTTTTTCATCTTAAAATATATTATAATATGTGATTATATATGGTGTCATTCTTGGCCAAATCTTATTGTATGTTTCTTATATGGAAACATATATATCGATATATATTAAATATAAAATCAGATATTAAGAATTAGGGTGGGGCGATTTGAACATCTTAATGGGCGCTTCGCGTTTCTGATTCTTAGGATTGTACTGAGCAAAAAAGTCCACTAGACCATAGGTCTACGGTGAAAATCGAGCTTCCAGATTTTGACTTGCACACAGATTTTGACTTGCTTGTAACAATGTGTGGGATGGACATATCTCAGGAAGTAGGAGGAGCTTATCCAAGATTATGGTATCAATCTCTTCTTTGGAAGATTTTCTAGCAGATTAATACATCAATCATATTTGTGGGTGGGGGTTAAGGGTTTAATTTTTAATTTCAAAATATGCCTTTTTAGCCGTATTTTGTGAAAGTAACCCTGTCCCTTTGCACTTTCACAAGGCCAAAACTGCCTGAAGAAGCCTTCCAATGCTTTTGCGATGTACTAGAGAGTTCTTAACTATTGTCTTGGCTACAATTTTAGTATTGGATTGAAAATCTCAATGGTTAGGCTGTTATAGGCCAAAATATCCAAAAAAAAATATCTGAGAAAAAACTGCAAGTCAAAATCTGGAAGCTCGATTTTCACCGTAGACGTATGGTCTATTGGACTTTTTTGCTCAGTACAATCCCAAGAATCAGAAACGCGAACCACCCATTAAAAATGTTTCCCTTCCATACTAATCGCCCCACCCTATTAAGCATATATGCTATACATAATAAAATATGGTAGATCAATTGTCATACATAATACATTCTCATATATAACACAATATGTTATCATATATCATGAGCAGGGCAAATTTATATGGCACGAAAAAAGTTACAAATGGCAGGCAAAATAGCTCGAAACCCCATTAAAAATGGCACAAGAAATAGCAAAGCTGTGTGCTACACACAGAAAACAGTTTTGTAGTTGCAACCGAATTTTTTGCCAACCGAATATTTGTGGTTCTATAAATAGATTCACATGCGTTCAGCAAAATTTATTTTATTAATAAAAACATTATATGCTACGAACTGGGCTCGAACCGGCTATCTTTCGTTTGTCAGGCAAGTACTTTACCTCTAGCCTAAACCTTGAATATTTTCTAGTTTCAAATTTATATATTTGTCTAAAAATTGATTTTTATGTAAGACATGTACAACAGCAATTTGGTTGCTAATCTCAATATTTTATTAGAGTTACCAAAACTATAAAAAAATGTTATATTATATTAAAATTATTTTATTTATAAAAAAATCTTATACCGCTAACTGGAGCCGAACCGGTGACCTTCTGCTTGTCAGGCAATTACTTTACCTCTAGCCTAAATTCAATTTGAATTTGTATTTTCCAATTCCAACCTTGAATATTTTTTTTCTTTCAAGTTTAAATATTAATGTCTAAAAATAGATTTGTATGTATACTCATAATAATCCATGCTAAAAATACGAAAATAATGTCAAAACAACAAAAGCTTTCGTAAAATGAACAAATACTGGTTTATTTTACAAAAGTTTTTATTATTTTGATATTTTTATGCATAGATTATTATCAGTGTACAACAGAAATTGGGCTACTAATCTTAATATTTTATTAAAGTTACCAAAGCTATTAAAAAACTTTATATTATTTAAAATTGCTAACGAAGACTTATATTTTGGATAGAGTGATTGTTTCTTTGCAGGCGAAGCTAATATTCGATTTTAACTGCAAATATTTTATTTAAGGGATAAAATCTCCGAAAAGTGGTTGGATTTTGGTATTAAAAGTAATGTAGAAGAAATATTTTTTCAATGTTGATACGGAAAACCAATAGTTTGAATGATGTGACTGTGGATTGGTTAATTTTATATATTTTCTGTTTACAATCATTTCATTTTTTTCATTCCCCCTCAAGTGAAAATTGGTATCGTAAATTTCCACTGAAATTGTATTATGCCATTCACGAGTGAATGCTTAGACAAAGGGAACAAATTTCGAGGGAACTTTTATTCACGATTTTAATTGAGTGAAAAGATAGATGTTACAAATCTAAAATTCAACTTAGTATATCATCCATCTTTTAATTTTCAATAAAAAGAAATTATAAAAACAAATAATAATAAAACAAAAACGAAATTTAATTAACAGATTATGTCAGCCTCTTAAACTTAACAAATTCGTTGCTAAGTAGTTAGAAATTATTAACGTTATTAATGTTTAAATAAACGTTAAAAACGTATAAATTGAATTGGTTTTAAAAAAGAAACAATTTTGCCAGGGTAAGAAATTGTCTTAAAATATCTCCCAACATATAAAAACACCTACAAAACAACTTTCATTTGGTTGGGTTGGTGGTTGATTTGTCTTTTGCCTGCTTAAATTCAATATTAAGTGTTGTTTTTGGTGGATTTTGATTTGTTTTTTTATCTCGTATACAAAAGTCATTACTAATGTTTAATTAAATTGTTTTATATGAAATGGTAAAACAACAACAACAACAACAGCATCAGTAAAAAAAATTATTTATTTTATTAACTTAAAGCGAGAGAGTATAACGAAATCTGTATAAATTGCAATTAACATAAAGTTGACAATATTTTCATTACATTTTACTACAAGTACACTCATAACAAAAAGCCGGTACAAATGGTTAAAATTCAGCAACGACAACAGAAAATGAATTTGCTCCAGCAGAATTTTTAATCAAGTTGCGAATCATAGTCTGCTAAATTTGTGTGACCTAAATTTTCGAAGAACAAAATTTGAGTGACAGTTGTAGTTTAGTTAACTTAGAATTTGGCTAAATCAACAGAATTTTTAAGCTGAATTGAAAAAATATTTCTACTAAAAATGCCTTTTTGGTTCTGGCTAGAGGCAGGTTCATACACGCAGAGAAAAAATATGGTTGTAAAGGGTGTCCCAAGAAGAACGCAATTTTTAAATAAAACACAGATATTTAAAAAAAAATCGTGAATCTTTATTATATCGTAAAGTAGAAAGAATGAGGTTATGTATGGAACAATATATCGTGCAGATGGCCGCCGCGGCTTTGCTGGCATGCACGCGATCTTTTAATGAAATTTTCAATGACCGTTTTGCATAAATGCTGCGGTATTTCATTAATGCAGCGTCCAATTTCCTCTTTTAAGGCTTGAGACGTCGTCGGCTTATTCGCGTAAACCATCGACTTCAAAAAACCCCATAGAAAAAAATCTAATGGTGTTAAATCGCACGATCTAGGCGGCCAATTCTGATCTCCAAAACGCGAAATAACACGACCGGGAAATGACTGATGCAGCAATTGAATTGTTTCTCTGGCTGTATGACATGTGGCGCAGTCGTGTTGGAACCACATGCCCTCCACATTCATTTCTTCATTTCTAGGCAAGAACAAACTGGTTATCATTTCACGATACCGAACACCATTGACTGTTTGCGCTTGACCTGCCTCATTTTCATAAAAAAAAAGGTCCAATGATTCCTCCAGCCCAAAAACCACACCACACAGTGACACGTTGAGGATGCATTTGCTTCTCGTGAATAACTCGAGGATTTTCCTCACCCCAAATGCGACAATTCTGCCTATTGACGAAGCCATCAAGATGAAAATGGGCCTCGTCACTGAAGATGATTTTTGCGAACTGTAGCCGCAAAACTTTCACCATTTTGGTAAAACAATTTCACAATGAGAATGCGTTGTTCATTCGTGTAGCGCTTCATTTTTACTAACCTCGTACCTTCTACTAGCAAACAATAACAATTGTTCAAATGTCAAACAATGACACTTCGAATGTTGTCAGATTTAAAAATTGCGTTCTTCTTGGGACACCCTTTAGTATGATTGCGGCCACAAAACTATGTTCTATACAGAATAAATTCCAAATAAATATAAATGGCTGTCAAAATAAAATTTTATTGTATCAATCATATTTCACCAATAATGTGGCTGCTTTAATCATAAAAATCTCTCTTTTTTCGGTTACGGGACAAAGTATATGTCACTGGAAAGCTTATAAAATATTCTTTTATATGATATATTTACATTTTTATTTACCAAGGATGAGAGCTTGAAAATTAAGAATTACCGAAAAACAAAACAAAAACACTGCATTTTGTCAATTATATGGGGTAAAGGACATGAGACCAACAATAAAAATACTACCTTTTTAGAGACAAATATTTGGGTGTCGCTTTTTTAGCGGCCAATTAAAATTTTAAAAATTTGGCCTGTTCTTAATTTAGGGACACCTCACCGATTTTGATAAAACAAAATTTAGGAACGATTCAGATACGTGAGCTGAGTCTAGAATTTTTTTTTGCAGACACGCCAACTTTGAAGGCGGAAGGCTTTAAACTCATTTTTTTTTAGTTTATATTTTTAAAATTTTTTGTTTTTAAAATTAAAGTAAAATAACACGCTCCCATCTGTGGAAAATAAAAATGTATACACATCATTGGAAAGAAGATATTATAGTATTTCGAATGATATGTAATTTGTCCCGAACATATAGGTAATTTTAGAAAGTGTTTAAACTTAAACAATTTAAATTTTACGCCTTGCCGCCTCTGAAGAGAGCGTGTCCGACAAATATTAAATGTTCGCCTCACCTCACGTATCTGAATCGTTCATATAAAGGGTCAACTAGTGCTTATTTCGTGAATGGTAACACTTAGCTCATGTCTGATTTGACAGATAATTAGTTTTATCCTTCCGCTGAGCGAATATGGTCCGTATGTTCGTTATCTTGTGAAAAAAGTGAAAGAAACTGGCATTCTCATCGATAAACCAAAGCGTGAAAAGCCAAAAACAGTGCATATACCCGAGAATAATGCTGCTGTTGCAGAAAGTGTGCGTGAAGCGCCATCAACATCAATTCACCGTCGTTCTCAACAATTGAACATTTCGGAGACATCATTGTGACGAATTTTGCATAAAGACCTTGGTATGACGCCATACAAAGTGTAATTGGTTCAGAAGTTCAAAAAAAAAAAAAAAAGTTATTTGGCGGACCCTTTATTTTTTTTTTTTATCAAAATCGCTGAGGAGCCCCTAAACTAAAGAAATGCCAAATTTAGAAAATTTTGAATGGCCGTGAAAAAAGATTTGGAACCCGCTTAACAGTCTGTTTTACTAACTTTTTTTTATGAGCGTACTTGCAATTTATTTGCAGTTATTTAGTTAGTTTAGTTAATGTTATGTTGCTGGTTTTTTTAATATTGTTTGTTGCTACTACTTACTATGTATTGCTGCAAATTTCCAGGCAATTATTTATGTTGCATGGTACTGTACATAGTACGCAACATTAGTAGCGCATTGAACTCTAATATATTTTTCTCTACTTTTTCAATTAAAGTGACAAATTTTATCTGTTACGAGAGTACAATTAGTGATTTGTTTTTCATTTTAACAAACTGTTACTTTCTTTTTTTCTTCTATGTTTTTTTTTTTAAAGGTATATAATTTGCAATGACAATTAAAATGTCATTGGTATCTAATGGGAAAAAAATTCTTTTCGAGGAAAATAAAGTTATTAAAAATGAAAGTATATACAGTAGAGCGGGTCGCTCCCCATAAAAAAAGTTGTACCGCTCACCCACCCCCCCCCCCCCCCCCCCCCTATAATTAAAGATTAGTTGAAGACGATTTCAAAAATATTTTTTTTTTGCCACGCCCCTTGATACCGCGCTTTTTGTTTTTTTGTTTCCTGCATAATTCAAATGTATAAATTGTTAGGATTCCACTCACTACCCGGTTCATTCTATATCGTTTCGTTTTAGATCAATGTTTCGTTTTATTATCGGAGCGATTAAGATGGTATTGTCACGTACTACACTCAAAAAAATAAGTTAGTAGAAAAGTTAGTAAAACATCTTGCAAATCCGGTATACTATTTTTCAGCAAATTTTTTGCTAAAATTATGTTTTAAACTAAAATTTTAGTTATACACTCAAAAAAAAAAGTTTGTAAAGTCAGCAAAAAATTTTGCTGAGTCAGCAAAATTTAGTCAGGAGGATGCTAGCAAAAAAATTGCTAATGTCAGCAAAATCTTTTGCTGAAAATTAGCGAGCTGATTTTTAGCAACAAAATTTGTAGATTCAGCAAAAGTTTTGCTAACACTTAGTAGATTACAAATAAAAAAGCGTTGGTAAAAATTAATAAATTTTTTGCTGAATTTTAGTAGACTGAAAAAAAAACGCAAAAAAATTGTAAAAAAATTGTAATTTAGTTAAAATATTTGCTGAAAATCATAAAACATATTTTTGTGATTCTTTTAAAAATAATTTACAATAATTACGAAATATAAAAATTTTCATATTCCCACATTGACGACATGAATTAATTTAATATCTGAAAATATATAGAAATAAGTATATAAATATAACATAACAAAAATTTTCTTTCAACTACTTACATCAATGGTTGTCTTAATGATGCTATCTTTTCAATGACGAAACTGCCGAAGATAATTCTAGAAACGAAACGAAAAAATAAACAAAAACAAACGAAACGAAAAAAAACAACCCTTTTTTTTGCAATAAGAAAAAGGAACCATACAAATCTACCTAAGATGTGTGTCTTTGTCTTTCGCTTTACTCTGTCTACATGTCTGTATATGTTTTTTCTTATGGTTGATTTTTTTAATTGTCTTATTAGAGTTGTCCTTTTTAGTATCATTTTCCTCTTCTCTACTACATCTTGACATGCCGCGACATCTGCTTATCAGCACAATTTTTTTTAGCAAAATTAATTAGCAAAACATTAGTATATTAGTAAAGCATAAGTATAAAACAGTTAAGTGCTGAATAAGTATAACAAAAATTTTAGCTGAAAACACGGTTTTAGCAAAAATATTTGCTAAAAAATAGTATTCCTGATTTACAAGACGTTTTACTAACTTTTCTACTAACTTATTTTTTTGAGTGTACTTATTCAGCACTTAACTGTTTTGAACTAATGTTTTACTAATATTTTACTAATGTTTTACTAATTTCTTTTGCTAAAAAAATTGTGTTGATTAGCATATCAATAGTGTGAACGACAACCAGACTGAAAGATATACTCAGAATGAATTAGATGTCGCGGCATGTCACGATGTAGTAGTGACGAGGAAAATTATACTAAAAAGTACAACTCTAGTAAGACATAATTAGGGAATTCACGTGGTACCTTAAAGTCATATATCGCAAAGTCATATGCAAAAAAATAGTGCATATGTGAGCAGCGTGTTGTATTTTCTAATTCTTAAGTACTAAAAACGTCAAAATCGAAACGTCGGAAAAAAAATATTACAAAATGCCGACAAAAAACCGAAAAAGATAAAATTATTACGGCTTTGTGCGAAAAATATGCATCCGATGTACTTATGGTAAAAACAAATAAGGATGTAACTGTTTTTTCAATGCCCGCTTCGGCTTTAAGTTATTTTTTTTTGTATATTTTTGTACAAAAACTTACCGAAATAATTCCTTTTGCTTCCATATTATTAATTTGACAAATTTCCTTTCTTATTGGCCCAGACATATTTATTTGTTTTAAATGTTGCAGAAGCGCAAAAAAATTCTTCAAAGCGGAATAATAAAAGACAAAAATAGCTGATTAAATAGTAAACAAGAAACAGCTGACACCAAACATACTACATACTATACTGGAAAAACATACATGCTCAAGTTGTATTGTCGTAAAATATATTTGCACGAAAAATACCAACAACATTTTTACAACTGACATCAAATAAAAATCAGCTCGCTGATTTTCAGCAAAAGATTTTGCTGACATTAGCAATTTTTTTGCAAGCACCCTCTCCTGACTAAAATTTTGCTGACTCAGCAAAATTTTTACTGACTTTACTATCTTTTTTATTTGAGTGTAGGTAAACAAATAATTAGGTCTCCCTGTGACTGTTTCATAAAAAAATAATTTCTCGGGATCTTATCCTTGCCTATTTGTATTATGAGACTTAATTAATACTCCTGTGGAGCAAACATTTTCGAAATATTTAGGATCAGTGCTCGGTACTCTTGTTTTTTTCAGGGGTCAATTATCAGGGTGTTGAGGGTCAATACATACTATATTTATATATAAGCCAGGACCGGGAAAGGTCCTTAGATTTGAACAAGCTGAATAAATTCAACAAAATTAAAAAAGTACACATTTAACTGTACTTTGACTTATTTTGTGAAAGTTTATTCAACCCAGACTTGGGCGATGTCAATTACATTTCACGATCATTCACTTGTGAAAATTTTCTATATCATTAATAATTTCAGACCTACGCTCACACTTGAAAATTTGGAAAATTTGTAAGTTTTTTAATGCCAAACATGGAGATTAGTGACAACATCCGGGTATGTAATTACAGGTCAATTACTCAATTACACCCAATTACATGTAATTAGACGTAAAAAAGTAATTGGCATGTAATTAAATACACAAGTATTGGTGACAACATCCGGGTATGTAATTACAGGTCAATTACTCAATTACACCCAATTACATGTAATTAGACGTAAAAAAGTAATTGGCATGTAATTAAATACGCAAGTATTGGTATTATGTCCCATGTCTGGTGTTGGCAAAATTTTAAATTTTCTAAGGAAAATGCTTCCCAAAATGTGACCATAGGTCTAAATTTATTAATGACATGGCAAGTTTTTACAAGTGAATGAATGTGCAATGTAATTGACGTCGCCCAAGTCTGATTCAATCTCTTACCAATTTCACAAAATTTCTTTTTACATTTTTAGTTCGAGGTTATAATCTTTAATCCCTGTTACTGAAAATTACAAACAACATCTTTTATATGTTGTGTCTCTTAAATCTTCTGATTGACGACAAATTAAACAAATTCTTAATCCTTCTAAAATATGCTCTGACAAAACTTAAAGACATTCATCATAATGATTAATTGTTGTTTAACATTTCTTTGTAATCTTAAGAGATTTTTATTTTTTTGTTAAACACTTTTTATCCAAAATACAAATTATTTCAAACACAAAAGGCCAATAACATACAACAATTTAGAGATTCTCATAATAAACAAGAATTAACAAAAGAATACCTTTCTACCAATCCTTGTCTGCACACTTATGAAGGTCGCCTAATTCTTTGAAAAAAAACGAAGGTATCTCCTTTGGATGTTCTTTTGTTTTCGGCGAATTAAATGTAAATGATAGCACACACATCGATCATTTCAATTATGTAGAGGATGATGATATTTCTATGTTGTTGTATGATAATGTAGCTTGATTTTTATACCCTACAGCACTCTGCGGTATATTAAGTTTATATTAATGTTTGTAACTACCGAAATATTGAATCTAAACCTACCTTAAAGTATTCCGAACGCCTTTGAATTCACATGCATCCGTCTTTATGGGAGCAGTGAAAATTTAGCTTGGAACTTTTTTTGATACCCTGGAGGAATTTTGTATCAATTGAAAATTTAAGCCAAATCGGAGAATCTAAAAAATGCATCTTTGGTGACAAACGTTCTTAATTTTGAATTCATGTTTTGGGATACATCGTTTCTAATAAAAATTTTGCATGCTGAACTGAACACCAAATGTTTTGGAAATCAGTTCAAAGGAGTTTCAAGATGTCGTGATTTTTGGAAATGTGCGAAAAAAATCACGATTTTATGGGAAACTTTCACGATATCTCGAAATAAAAATATTATTTTCTTATACTTCATTTAAACTTCTGGTCCCACACTATAGATTTAAGGACTAAGCTCTTTTAAATATAATAAACTCGGTACATTTTTAGTCCCAAAGTACTTATCATAAAAAGATTATATTTGAATTAAGCTAAATACAATTAAAATACGCAAACCCTAAGATAACTGCTTCCAGATATATATTACAATGTCTAAAAAATAAAGAGATCGGAACACTTTTAGACCTATTCCGTAATATAAAACATCTTTTCGATAATTGCTGAAATACACTTTTTTTAAACGCTTTATTTGGAAATTTCTCCTCGGTTTCAGCTCCGGTCACAAAATCGGGTCCCTAACGGAATTGGAACCACTGCCCGTGCAATGATCCAAATTATATTTTTTGTAGGGTACCATATAGTCAGCATGTCCGACTTCTATTAATTTTACTTGTGTATTTTCTTTTCTTTACATTTTTTTGGGGTTTCTGCATTTATAACACCATAGTCGACCAAGAAGTTCAGATATCGATTTCAAAGAAAGAATGTGCGCGCTTGAAATAAGTTTCGATGGTAACCCTTGATAATATATTTCACTAAAACATACATAAAATCCTCAACATTATGGTAGGTTCGAATTATATTAAATTTTGTTAATGCTTGAATGAATGACAACAACAATAATGGTAGAGTAACGAAAGAACGTTTTAAAAAGAACATACAAGAAATATTTTGAAAGGACCTTGTTTTGAAAAACAATGTTTTAGAATTCCAATCAATATCCCACACAAATGACCATAATGGATAGGGCACATTTGCTGTTAATAAAAATTTCTAAAATGTGAATGGAAAGAATGTTTTGGAACCCATAATTGAATATGAAATTTAATATGGTTGTTTGATAAAAACCCCATACAGAATTACATGAAACACAAAAATTTAATCTTTTAAACCGTATGATAAAAGCACTGATAAACTACTTACTACATTGTTTGGCATTTAAGTTAAAATATGGTTTTCATTTTTTATTTATATGAGCAGTAGAATGTCCCTTAAAAACGATTTTTCCGATGTTAGTTCATTACAGCGATCAGTTGTATTGCAAATTCGATTTTTTTTTTGAAAACATTAACACGTTCCAAAAATCGAAAAAAGTGTATTTTTATTAAAAATTCCTAAAATTTAAAATTTTGAATAATTTATTTTTTATTTCATTTGCTTACAGCAAATCATAAATAAAATTACTCAAAATTATTCAGATATGGAATTTTTAAAACATCGGATATCATCCACTTTTGGATGAAATCAAAAATGTTCCACAATTTTTTTTAAAACTAATTTTAAAGATTTTTTTAAATCGAATTCTTTCATTCGGGATCATTTGCAATAAAACTGGGGTTGTAATGCATGAAAATCTTGTTCTAAGGGACATCCTAACGTTAAGTAACAGCCCTTAAAAAGGTTTTTAAACATTTATATATTGTTTGCATATTTGTAATCTACTAAATAGTTTGTTCTCATGTAAATATCATACAAACTGTGTCAATACTTTGTAGACTGTTTAGTATTTATTCATTTTTTTTTGTTCGTTTAATAGTCAAAAACAAAAAGACACCTTAAACTACAGAACAAATTATTTACCTTTTGTTTAAAGCTGGTTATTTCAAATAGTCTGTTTGAATATTACACTGTTATATTTTATATCACAGTGAAGGTATCCCAATCAACATTGCTCTCATTATGTGATGTTACTCATTCTATTTAAACGATTTATAAACTTCGCCCTACAATCTGAAGGCTTAAGTAGCCACCCTAAGGGGGATCAGGCATTAATTTCCCATCCCGTGACTGGTTAAAGGAGCACTTATCTCAACACTCGCATAATTAGACATTATTGTGGGTTAAGAAGTGTAAATTATATTATTCCGAATCTTCTCTTTAATCGAGGACATATAACACAGGTCAACAGCAAAAAAAGGCTTGACTAACCACTATATAGATTTGATGCATCATGGCTGCCTAAGTACAAAAATGGTAAAATTTTTCAATTCTATGGATAATTTTTTTTTAAAAAATTTTTTTTTTAAAATTGACAATATTTTGAGCCATTTCTCCACTTATGTTGTCATAACTCAAAAACAACTAGTCCGATTTTGTCAAATTAAATTTACAAAAATTAAGGTTTACAATATCTTTAAAGAACTGTACAAATTTTTTTAATGCGATCAATAGTTTCAAAGTTATGAAACAAATTGTTAGCAAAAAAAAAAAAAATGCTAAAAAAAAAAAAAATTTGAAAAACAAAAATCTGGAAAAAATCGAAAACTGCAAAAAATATTACTTTTTATTTTTTTGTAGTAAAGCTACATATCATGCGAATTAAACTAGATATGGATCATAAAAATCGATGCATGCTTTACATTTTTATTTACAATTAATTGAAGGTATCGCATATTTACAAGCACTGTAGAAAATTGTACCTACATAATGAAAATGCAGAACATAAAAACTCAGGTGCATTTTACGACACGCATTTTGGCAAAACCCCTTTGGGAAAAACCTCTATGACATTTTTATGATTCTAATAATTAAAAAAAAAATAAGTAATAAACAAAAGATTGTTTAATTTTTACGATTGCGGTAGGATAGTAATAAAACGCTCATAAATGTGCGTGTACGCTGAAGTGCTCTTATTTTCCGTTAGCTACCTTTAACGGATAATTTTTTTTTTTTCATAAAAGTCCTTAATGTTTTTTAGGATTCTTGGGAATAATAAAAAATTTGCAGCACACACAAACTGTATCCACACAAAGGGTTATCCCAAATTATAGTATCAGTATTTATAAGATCTCCTTGACCCTTTTTATTTCATTCAAGAAGTGTTTGCGATAACGCAAACATCATTTAATACCTACACAAAAATTAGAGTCATACAGCTTAGAAGTTAAAAACAATTTTCAAATATTAATAAAAATGAGCCAGAAAGCCAGAACATTTTCATGTAAAAACGATCCAGATTTATTTTGTTATGTGTGCGGCCAATATATCACCGGGAAAAAACGGAAGTGGTTCTTAACTTCATTGCAAAAGTCATATCAAGATTGCTATAATATCTATCCGCACAATTTGAACCAGCATTGGACACCGAGTACTATATGCATTCCATGTCGATTGAATTTATCTATGAAGTCTTCTAACGTAAAGTAAGTATAAATTAATAGATTTGGAATATTTTATAATTACAATATTTCTTAATTAAAATTTGAATTCTTCATATTCCTGATTTCAATTTTTTTTTTCATTTTACAGACGACACTTGGAAATTTTGAAGCCTATGCTATGGAGAGAAACAGCGAACCACGCATCCGAGTGTTATTTTTGTTTAAGTACAAAAAGCATATTTGATGGCCCACAAATTCGCAAATTGGTGAACGATACTGAATTTGGCAGTTCAATGTCAGAAATTGAGAAGAATACATGGGATTCGTTTGTATGGGTTATTCAAAATTTCTTAGGAAATAACAAGGGTGATGATTACGTTGCGCACGTTGAAGAGATGTTAACTCACTTCCAGAATCTTGGATGCAACATGAGCATCAAATTACACTACCTGCACAGTCACTTAGATCGTTTTCCTGAAAATCTAGGAGACTTGAGTGAAGAACAGGGCGAACGATTCCACCAAGATATCCGGACAATGGAGGAACGATACCAGGGTCGCTGGGATGCACACATGATGGCTGATTTTTGCTGGAGTATTCAGAGTAACACTTCGTTATTCAACAATAGTAGAAAATCGACTAAAAGAAAATTTCAGAGTTTGTAGTTTATAATACATATTTATTTATTTATTTTCTTGTTTTATTTATTATAATAAATGTGAATAATAAAATATAAATTTTCTACTATTTAATTTATTTATTTATTTACATTTAAGCTCATCCAACACAAACGTCTTTCCGAAGAATAGAATCAGTATATTCTAGGTAGGGTTTTGCCAAAAAATACACGAATGTTACTATGTTATGCATTTTTGATGTGAAAATTTGTACATAGCATGGGGAAAATGTTTTCAAAATTCAATCAATCGAAAGAAGAACATTAACTACTCAATTTTATGTATATCAGACAAAAAACTAAAATTTGGTGAAAATGAGCGAATTCACTTAATTGTGAATAAATTCGAAAAAAATCAATCGATTTTTATGATCGATATCTCATTTTGTTCCTATTACATGTGGCTTTGCGATAAAGCAATAAATCTGAACGATTTTTGCCGTTTTCGATTTTTTATGATTTTTTTTAACCAAAAAAATTTGCTATTTTCACGTAAATATTTTTTCCCTCAATTTTTTATTATAACTCCAAAACTACTGAGCCGATTGAAACGCAATATATTAACGGATTAAAGGCTATGTAAATTTCAGTTTTTCTAAATTTATTTGAATAATATCGGACTAATTTTTTTTAGTTATCATTAATTATGTGGAGACACGTCTAAAAAAATTTATAATTTTAATAAAAAATTTTTTAAAAAAAAACCTCTCCATAGAATTTCAAAATTGAACCATATTTGTACTACTGGGACCACAATACATCAAAATTGTATAGTGGTTTTCAAAGCCCCTAAAATTTTTTCAAAATTGTTGCCTTGTGTAATTGATATGGTTTAAGCAGGCGCTGATCATGGAAAAGGTTTTTTGTTGTGGGGGGTATTAGAGTATTTTTAATTAATATTTTTTAAATTTGTGTATTGTAAAATATTATTTTGGGGGGAGAAATTTCTTATCCATCCCCCCCTCCAGGAACCACGCCTAGTTTAAGTATTACCATTTTAGGACATTCAAGTTTAAGTAAAAGCTCAACGAATTAACTTTGTGGCTGAATAGCTTTCAACAAAATCGAAAAGAGTTTTTCATTCAATTTGCTTTACAGCTTTCGTCATTTTTCAAACACAGATAATTTTTTTGGGTGAAAAAAATAAATTTTTCAGTAAATCAGTGAAACTTTTCTTTACAAAATAAACGAACATTTTCTTAAAATAAATTTAAAGTTTCATATGTTTTGCACCCAAGTTTTTAGTGAACATTCTTTATGTATGTAAGAAATTTACATAAATAGAATTATAAGCCCATCTAGTCATGACATAATAGTGTCTTTTCACATTGTCCAGATATAAACTGGCACCTCTACTAGATCCATCAGTGCACAGTGGGCTTTATCACAACATTGTTGGAAATAATTCGGCCATTTCTTACTTAGGCATAAGTGACGTAATATCAAGCTTAAGTTTTCATATTGAACCTCTCAGACCCACCGGCAAATATGATCCCCCAAAGTATAGCAATTTTTGCATAAAAAATGTTAAGTGCTCTCCATTTTTTGTTTCTAATCCGATTTTCAAAAATGTACATATTTGTAATTTGTCTGTCTAAAAAAAAACAAGCTTATTTGTGTGGGTTATCTCCTATAGTTCCTGAGATGTTCCCGTTTGAAAATGTGAAATTTTAAATTCTTTCCGATTAAGGTCCAGAGTTTTGCGAATAGTTGAACGAAATTGTGGTCAATTTTTTCATTAACATATAAGATATTTAACCAAATAAATTCTTGATTAAATTAAAAGAAAAAATAATGCAATATCTGGTTCTACTCAAAAATTACATTCGCTTAAAATAATAATTAAAAAAAAATAAAACTTTTGGTGTTTTTTTTCTCAAAAAGCACCAACAGTCTTATGCCTTCAGCTAAATATTTCCTATCAAAACATACACGGTATGCATTAGTCTTCTGAAAGATTTTTTCATTTAAAAGCGAGTTGTGTTAAAAAAATTCTTGAATTCTTTGATTTGAATATATTTTTCCCCAGCTGCTTTTAAATTTACAGCATTTAAAAGCAAATATCAACTTTAACCCACTGTTCCAAAATTTTCACGCCTCCAATTAGATAGCGGAAGAGGTTGTAGATATTCCAACATATACCTAATTTATTGGATAAATCTTTTCCAATCTCCGCTTTGATATGACCGCAAAAAATTTAAAAAATCCCATTTTTGGAATCTTTATTTTTATTTTCGGGAATTGCGTCATTGCTTACAGCAAATCATAAATACTGGCATCATTTTCATATTGTTGGCTTTAACGTTTATATAAGACCAAAAATCATTGGATTATGTCTATTAATAAATATTTTATTAAATGGTGAATATTTACTGTTTAACAAAAATTGCAAGTTTTAAATTTCTAACATGATTACCTAAGTTTTTGTTCTACCATGACTGGGATTCTTTTCTACAATGTCATAATCTACAGTTAATTTCATTTCCAATGTTTGGTCCTACTAATAAGCAATGGAACGACCACTTTAACTAGGGCAATGGAGACAATTTTGTCGATAGCACCTGAAACCTGAGGCCACGTGATCTATGTTGATGCGTAATGTAACTGGTGAATGAATTTGTGGCAATCTGAAAGCCAACAACTAAGAAAATCTTAGACGAGTAACCGGGATGAAATCTCCAAAAGGCCCAAAACTGCAAGGTGCAGTACACGAATCGCAAGCAATGAATTGTGGTTAAAAGGTACCTTTTTAAGGGACAAACCAGGAATTCACTTCTATACATCTGGTTCGAAAATAGATGAAAAGACTGCCTGGGGATAATATAGCATTGATAGAATGCATTAATTTTATACTAATATTGAAGCAATCACCGGAATCTTTGGTTATAGCCAAGCGGCTATCAAACCAATATCGTCGAACTCTGTAATGTCAGTCAATATCCTCGGGTGCAAGTGTTGAAATTATATGGGTAACAGGGCATTGTCATACCGCAGGCAACGAGATAGGTTATAAATTAGCCAGGGAAGGTTCTTCTCTGAACACAGTCTACTTAAAGGATGGCAAACTATTTAAGGTTCTTGGAGCTGAACTGTTTGAATGGGCTGTTAGTTCTCGTAAAATAATAAGGGACACAGCGGAAGTGGGTGCAACCACCAGGATTTTATGGGGAGGCCCGGTAAGACAGAAAGAAATCTTACAGAATATTCAACAGTAGAACACTATCTCTTTGGCTGTTCGGCTTTTACAAAGGATTAGGGTTCAACACCTGTCTTCTGACAATATTACCATTTTGGCTGACTTTAGTGTTATGGGCTGGATAAAACTAATTAGTTTTGTCAGCAGGAGTTACTGAATTAGATGTGGACGGCAACCACCGCGACAAGAGAGCTCACAACATGCTGACTTGCAGGCTTAGGCGTATGTCTTAATTTTGTCCGACATTAGTCGGTTGTGAATGGTATCATCACCTTCGATTCCTATTTTTCAACCTAACCTAAACAACGCAAGTGTAGTTTAATTAGGATTAGCAGATGTCCCATGCCTACTGCATTAGCTATCCATCTGGTTTACAAGATCGTTTTTTCTCGACGTATAGCTAGAATTATCAGCAGAAGTGAGTCGGCCGCAAATCACCACAATAGAGGGGATAATAAACACTCTATACTATTATCAACTATAGCCTTTGTGCTCCAATTACTTTCAGCGGCAAGCAACCTTTTGCGATAGCATAAAGTAAATCCATTTCACAAAAACTATCACATGCCCCCTCATACATCCAGCATGTTTCCTTTTTGTTAAGACTCTTCTTGATTTTGAAAAAGATATTGCAACAGTATCTACCGTTTTGATATGTATATTTTTAAAGGCATCCGGAGCATTATTGCTACATTTCTCTACGATTCTTTTAAGTCATTTTAGAAGAAAAATTTATGAACTTATCTTTCTTAAATTACTCACTTTACTAACTAGCCCTCCTTCCAATGTTTGGGATAGAAACTACCTTAACACCGAAATCCTATCGTGTGTGCCTACGAGAAGCACGAGCCCACATACATACATGGTTTTTGTGATACCCTCAGGGAACTTCTGCTTTAAAAATATGTAGTTGTTTGGGTTGTAATACACTTTCTTTTTTTCAATGTAAATGTCAGTCATTTTTAACTACATTTGCAGTGGTCTTTACCTACATAGTATTCTAAGTGTGTGTACTTCGTTTATCACAATCAATCAGTTTTTTCTTTGAAAGGTAACTAGTCTCAAACCGCTTTTTTGGGACAAATAATTTCACAGCGATAAAAATTTATTCCAGTTCTTCCTATTATCAACTCATTAGAAAATGATCAAGAAGTCATGTCTTCATTTCCTATTGAATGCAATTAGTCAAAAATAAAAGCCAATGTTGTTGTTTTTTTAATTCAATCAGAACATGATGATTCGGCATGGACCATCATTTGTTTTCTCATAAAATCCATTACTTATGCTTCGGCTACATCCCTCAACAGTTTGATAACACTCTGTCAATTGTGCACCTCATTTTAAAGATAAAATATGTATTATCCTAACATATTATTTAGTTTTTGTTCTTCATTAAATATTTCTATTCCTGTTTATTTTTATGGGTATTTTTTCTATTCTTTTATATTTGTTATTGTCATATTATACACAACAAAAAAATTTGTAAAAAATTAGTAAAAAGTGATTTTCAAAGTCAATTCTACTAAAAACCGATTTCATTGATTTCGTTGTAAAAGTTGAAGATATTTAAAAAAAATAAATTTTGCATAATTTTATAAACTAATCTTTATTCAAAAATATTTGAAAAAACTATTTTTTTTTTAAGTTTGCCGATTTTTAAAATTTTTGGGAAAAATATCGTTTTAAAATTTTTTTAAATTGCCGTATGTCAACTCTGACGTTATAATTTTTATAAGTTAAGTATTATTTCAATAAAAACCATTCATTATTTTATGGTTTGAGTGGAAACGAATTAAATGATGGAATATTTTGGAATTTGTGTATTTGAAAAATTCATCGTCCGATCTGTATATTTTTAATCGATTAACTAATTTCTAGCAATTAAATAGATTTTAACCAAAAATATAATAAATAAGGATTCGGTAATTGATTATAATATAATTTATTACGATTATTATTATGTGACGGTTACAAACCCTTTGACCCAGAAAGGATTTTTTATTTTTATATAATTTTTAAAAAGGTCCCATCACAAACGATCAAACATTGATTTTTTCAAATAATTATTTGGCAACTTTGAATAACAATATTCCACTATTTTTTCATGCATGATATTAGTAAAGATGTCACATTATTTTAGGATTTTTAATTTTCCTTATCCAGTTAAAAAAAAAAAAAACACAAAGTACTGGGTCAAAAGAGGAACACTGCATCAAAAATGAGTTATGCAATACTCTCACTCTCTGTAAACACCTTGTGCCTGCAAACAGGAAACATTCCGTTTTTAAGGAAAACCAAAGCTAAATTGAACAAATTTTTGCTCAGATCATAACAAATACTTCGAAAACTATCAGCAGCAACATTTAAATAAGTCAATTTATCAATTTAAAGTCGGGAAAAAAATATTCATTTTCCTATTTACAGCCACAAGTTATATATTATTTCTCAGTAAGTGAGAGTATTGTAATCTCCTTATTTTATGAACTCTTTGGTTAAAGTGAGTTGATCTTTAACTTTTAAAATGTTTTACATAAAAAACTGCGTATCGGATTCGTATAAATGGGTATTATTGGAAAGCTTGATCAAGTACCTTTAAAATACAAAAATATCATTTCCAAAAATATCATCATTAAAAATCATCAGTGATAAAAGCAAAAGTATGATCGATTTCAAACTTGTCAACTAATTCCGCCCAGCCACTATAAATTTACTTTTAAAATCTGAGATTTGGATTACCAACCATTAAACTAAGTTTCCTACTAACTAATTATTTTGAGTGTATACATATTTAGTTTATTCTGTTAATTCTTTTGTATAATGCTTTTATTCTTTTTGTTTATGGTTTATTTATTTTAATTGTTTGACTCTAATGTTAAACTACCAAATATCTTTTACACTAAAATGGGTACAGGTGAAAATACTCTTGAAGAATGTCACTACGCATTCTAAGAATCCTCAAGATATGATAACTTGTTAAAAAATGATGATGATTTTGACGATGTTTACATTTTTTCATATAAAGTTAAGATTATAAAAATTTATTTATGATGCTGTATAAACAGACTGTAGAATTTTAAATGATTTTTGAGAATTTTTTTTTTTAATATGTACAATTTTTCCAGTGTTCCCTTGAACTATTTAACATTTTTAAATCGAAAATATGACTAAATTAAAAAGTCTTCAATGTGTATTTTGTTATTGTGCACAAAAACAAAAGGAAATTCTACTATGCGCCGACTTTCTGAATCAGTTAGAATCGTTTGAAAATTGGGAAATAACTAAATTATGTTGAACTTTCGAAAATGAGTAGATGGTAAAATCTCTTCATAGATTGGTAGTTTAACCCTTGAACGGGTAAGGCTGCCTCTGAGCAGCCTTTATAAAATTTACCACAAATGCGTGGAATTAGTATTTTATGCTTACCCAGAAGCAGTTCTGGAAGTTCTTATTTAATTACCGAGCGTTTCCTGAAAGCATTCCAGAAGACATGACTTTTGTTCTGGATGTTTCACATAGTAGGTATATTTTAAGCAGGTGAAAAGCGCTTCTTTCATGTGTTCCAAGAAGCAGGAAGGAATCGCTTCCTGAAGGCATTCCTGAAGACATGATTTTTATTCCCGAATGTCAAACTCGGTACACACATAATGATCAATGCTAAAAATACGAAAATAATGTCAAAACAACGAAATTTTTTGTAAAATAAACAAATGTTCGTGTATTTTACGAAAGTTTTTGTTATTTTGAAATTTTTTTTGGTATTTTTTATGTGAATTCTTCATGTGCAATTAAAGAAACAGTAAAATATATGCTTCTATAATGTTGTTTTCATTGACTTCCAACAAAGCTTATTTTATGAAAAAAACTGGCAAAAAAAAATAATTTTCATGCAGTTAATGAATTACCCATTTCGAAATATCGTGGTTCTATTCGAAATACGTATCGCGCACTACGTTCATTTTACGGTCAACATAATCGTCCATAAGAGCAATTAATTTCTTTACGGTCAACATAATCGTCCATAAGAGCAATTAATTTCATTAACTGGAACGTTTTCGCACCACGTTTACTCTAAATGATAATATGCATCCACTGAGACTCCGTACAATGCGTACAGAAGAAGCCATTGCTGCTGTAGAGCGCAGCGTAGAGGAAAATCCCAGTCAGTCTATGCGTCAATGGTGACCGCTATAGAGCCATGATTACTGACTTTTTCGTTCTTCAATTGAACAACCATGATGTGCTGGAGCTGTGGTTTCAACAAGATGGCGCAACATGTCACATAGCTGGTGCCGCAATTGATTTATAGAAGAAAACGTTTGGTAACGGCATAGTTTCACGTTTCGGACCCGCGAATTGGCCTCCAAGATCGTGCGATTTAACGCCGCTGAACTATTTTCTGTGGGGAAATGAGAAGTCGCTAGTCTACTCCGATAAGCCTGAAACGATGGACCACTTGGAGGACAACATTCGCCGCGTTATTGCCAATATACGGCCACAAATGTTTAAAAAAGTCATTGAAAGTTGGACCTCCAGATTAGACTACGTCCGAGCCAGCCGTGGCGGTCATATGCCAGAAGTCATTTTTAAATTATAATGCCAGAAGTTTATCTTTCGAATAAAGTAAATTTCATGTCAATTTTAAAAACTCATCTTTGTTTTACAGTTGTTTTTCGATTTAACGAACTATATAATGTCAGCCCTGTTCGTTTAATTGAAAAATTCGTTAAACCGAGTACTATTTATTTATTTATTTAACATGTTTTCTAATGTTTACACCACAAACGATCGTATAAGAATGCTAAAAACTCCAAAAGTAAACACAGAAAACGCAGCCAGAACATCGTTGTCGAATCCCCTTTCTCTATATGTCTATTGCTTTTGCATATTGTTTGCGGAAATATTTGTATACTTAAGACTCTAATTTTGTATTTGTTCGTTATATCGAGTACACAATTACGGTACAAAATTACGGTGTTCGTAATATGAGGTACTCAATTCAAAATTATTATGAGTTCGTTAAATCCCGAATTCGTTAAATCGGAAAACTACTGTATTCCATTTCAAATTTCTATACCTCTATAAAAAACACCATTTATAGAACATACGATACAATGATATACAGTCAAAGCCCGGTATAACGAATTATATATTGTCAGGCCTATTCGTTATATCGAAATATTCGTTATATCGCATCGACTTTATGTACTGCATAACTGCATATATTAACATTTCTCAAAATGCTGAGTAGTTTATTGAAAATTTAAAATAAAACTACAATTGTGTACCCAGCAAAAAATAACCTGGATTTGGAAAGCAGTAACTACATTTGTATGCTTCCAAAATAGCGCTTCACCGCCTTGCATACAATAAAGCAATTACGGAAGTCATTATGTTGTGCTTCCCAAAATGCCTTCTTTGAAGCAGTCAATAATGCTTACAGTGAAGCAATAAAGAATGCACACTATGAAACATTAATGTTGTCAGCATACAAAAAAACGCTTCTTATTGCCTTAGAAGGCATGAATTTATTGCTTCTAAGCACATGAAAGAAGCGCTTTTCATCTGCTTAAAAGAGACATGCTAAGTGGGATATCGCGAACAAAAATCATGCCTTCTGGATTTACTTTGGAAGCGCTTCGTAATTAAATAATGCCTTCCGGAAGCGCTTCTGGGTAAGCACTATTATTTGCTGGGCATACTCTTAGATTAAAAGTCTCATCAACAAAAAAATCTTTTTTATTGCAATGTTTTCTATTTTTGTTAATTTTTACATATTTTTTACCAAGTGTTCGTTATATCGGGTATAAATGTTCCGAAAAATTATATGAGGTAGTGAATGCAAACAATTTGCTCGTTCGTTATATCACGTTTTCGTTATTCGGAGTATTCGTTATACAGGGCTTTGACTGTATGATGATATATTACACCATATTAAACATTTTTCGTAAAATAATTATAAGATATGAACATATATAGTAATATATTACTACAGACTACTAAGTATATATAATGATATCAACAGGACAATATGCAACATATACAAAACTTCGTACACTTTGTGAAAACTCTTATAGTTCTAAAAAACAAATTTACGTTGATGTATTATCAACGTAAATTAGTTTTTGAGATTCAAGCTTTATCTTAAATAAAAAGCCTTTACTTTGGTACAAGGGCATATTATTATATCAGGATGGCTTTAAAGGATATCGTCTTAACTTGTAAAATACTAGATGGATTTTTATGGAATTTGACAGAAATAAGATATTAGTATTAGTAGAAAATCGTTAAAGTTTGAACAATATATAATGAATTTGATATACATTTTCGCCCAATTTCGCTTTTTCCAAAAAGCGAAAATCGCGAAGCAGTGTTCGCCCGTTGAAGCGTCAAAGGCAGCATATGAAATATTTGAATGTTTAACTTTCAAAGCTAGTATGAATTCTTTAACATAATTAAATATCTGCTCTGATTATAAAGATCTAATTATTTTGAATTACATCCGTTAAAATAATAAATAGAAAATTAAGTGTAACATTTGTATTAGCACACGATATTAGTCAATCTCTTACTCATATTTTTTTGATATGCGTTCATTTGTAACAATGAAATTCATTCATTCATAATTTATCTTACATTCATACATCAGCAACCGCACAACTGGTACATACAACTAACTAACAGGCCAACTAAACTAACCTATACTACGAACACTAACACCATCAACGTCTAACAGACTGCGAACCTAATACAATGTTAATAAACACCAAATGCAACGAAAACAAGAAACCTAACCAAAAAAAAAACATGCTGTGTTAGGTAAAACACAAAAAATATTTAAAAAACACACATCCATACAAAAGTATTATCAACAATTTTGTTTTGATTACACTATTCGCAAACAAAACAACGAAGAAATATTAACTAGAAAGAAGTAGAATAAAACACAAATAAGAAAAATATACACACAACATGTTGTAATCAAACACACTCAAACCTGGAATGATCAAACTTGGGAAGGCAGCATGAGTATTTTAGTACTTTGCAAAGTGGTTTTTAAATAGTACCATCTCAACAATTAATTCAGGTGGACAGAACATTTTTGTTATCTTAACTTCATTTGCAAATGTTAGCATCATTTGTTGCCCTCACTGCAAAATGCCTTAACATTTTTATGCTAAACTTTTTTTAAAAAAAAGGAGGCAGTCTCCTCCAGAATTAAAAAAGGAAACTTTTTTCTATTGTCGACTACTGGGGTCGGGAAAAGGAAATTTCCTCAGGAAATCAAATGATATTATTTTAAGGATCTATGATACGTAGCGCCCTCTACGCATGTCTTAACACTTACAAATACATCGAAATTACGACATTAGTTTTTTTTTTGTTAAAATCGCAAAATGTAAAAACTTTACTAAGCGAAGCCGCAGAGGAGAAAACCCCACATAGAAGAAAATCCCGAAGCCCGGCCTTCGGGTAACGCATAAAAACTTTACTTTGCGAAGCCACTAACACTAAGAGAAAACCCCTAAGCCGAATTTGTTTTTGATGTATGAAAATGAGTGTGTGTGCGGTGAGTTTGTCTGTAATGTAACGTTGCGTGCCGGACGAACCTGTAAAAAACCACAATTTCTGTACTACGTTAAGTGACAGCTAAAAGCTCACACAAAAATAACAACAAAGACGAACATTTTTTTTGATTTTTTTTTTTTAAATTCAAAAACGGAAAAAAAGGTTATAGGCTCCATTAATCTTGCCGTTCCGTGCCGTGACGAATCAGCTGTTTCGTTCATGGTTTATGTGACTATTTATGCACTATCCATAAACCAAAAAGAAAACAGCTGATTCGTTACGGCACGGAACGGCAAGACTAATTGAGCCTTAAGAGTAGTTTGTTCAGGTGTCGTTACAAGTATGAAAAATATATATCCAGGAAGGTGAAAAATTGAAGCATTTTGATCAAAAACGACACCTTGCCCGTTAATATAGCTCGAACGCCCGATGTCGGAGAGTAATTCTGAGATTTGGATTCCGCGTACCTTATACCTTTAGAAAAGTATACTTTAGTTCTAGTGTACAAATGAGTGCTGCCTACTGTATATCTGTATAGTACGGCTGTAACTTGCTTACGTGGGACTACGATATGGGCAAAACTGTACTGAAGAAAATACCTGCGGCACTGAGACCAATGCTTAATATATCACATTTGTATCAATTTCTAACGATGTTTTTAAAATGTCCTTGAACAAATAACAGACGTTGTTATATTCAAATGAGTGGTTGATACTATACAAAAACTTTATTACCAAAAGTTCGGATGTACAAAACTTAATTGAAATTTTTAAATGTGTTTTTTGCAAGATTCAAATTGTACTTAATTTATAATAATTTGTTGGTGTTACAGCTCGGATTAGTCCGTTCAACTTAATAACATAAATTAAAAATTATCTATTTTGAAAAAAAATAAAAAAATTTGGTGCAACAGTTTTTTTAATGACGGCGAAAACAATTATAATTGTTCCTTATACTTTTCCAAGACAAATACTTCTATCCATATTATTTTTGATATTTGCAAAAAAATGCTTAAAGTTATTTCCCTAATGTTTTCTTTTAAAGTCGAACTTTATAAAAACGAAAGAAAAGTAAAACACCTTAATTGTATATTATTTTAGAAGATCATTTTAATTTTAAAATAATTATCAATCTATATTTTAAATTTTGATAAAAATACAGTTCTCAACTCCCGATTTTGTATTTTGTGTTTTATGATGTATTTTTAAGAAAAATTTAATAAAATAAAATTATTAAAATTATTCGAGTTACTCGAGTAATTTTGAAATCTTACTCGATTAATCGATTAAAGAAAAATTCTCAAAGTCGTGTTACACGATTTTGTTCATTTTAACCCGATTCATTTGAATTTATTACTAATTACCCACATTGCAACATTAAAGTACAATTTTCTCTCCAAAGTACCATAATGTTAAAATTTTAGTACCATCTAGACAAACAATAAAAGTTATACATCCCTGGAGAAAACAATCAACTGAGTGAGTGTGTTTAGAAAAAAACTCAATTTTCTGAAGTCATATAGACAAAAACCATATGTTCGAAACAAATGATCAGTTTAGTCGGCAAACGTATGCCAATGAGTGAACTTCATAACGACGGGTTAATAGAACTAAACGCGCGCGTGATTGATAAAAAGACAAAAAATTAATATAAAAAATACTTTTCGACAGTGTTTTTGTCTTTTTTTTATTTTTGTATTAAATGAGTGAAATTTTTTTCTTTAAATAATATAAACAACAACAAAATTTGTTAAAAGAGAAATAAAACAAACAAAAAACGAGCGACATTATAAAGAAAAAAAAAATAATATTAAAACGAATTAAAACAAAATGTTTTATTACAATTTTAAAGTGATTTCGACAAAATTAAACAAAATTTAATTAAGCAAAAACGTGTTCCAATACAAGTGTTTTTCATTTTGGAAAGGAAAATGTAATAATAAGAAATATTTAACAAAAGTTTTAAAAGAGAATTGTTAAAAAAACAAAACAACAAAAATAAAAAAACAAAACAAAATAGTGCGTAACTAATTAATACAACAAAAACATATTTCAACAACAACAAAAAAAGTATAAAAAAAAATTATAACAAGATTTTTTTTTGATTTTTTATTTATTTTTTGTTCAAAACATCATTATTAAGTTAATTTTTTAAAATTTTGTTTTACAAAATCAACCACGCCAATAAATACATTTTGTTATTGTTCAAGTGGGTTTTTGAAAAAAATATAAAATAACACAACAAGAAATAGAATAGAAAATAAAAAGAAAATATTATTAGAGAAAAAAAAAATTTTTCTTAAAGTAGTAAAACAAAATCCAATATACAAAAAAGGAAAAAAAAAAAAATTATAAGTGGGTGAATTAAAAAAATAATAAAAATAAAAAATATTGTAAAAAATAAATCATAAAATACTACAGAAATTTATATTAGAAGAAATTTTTATAATATTTAATAAAATTTCAAAATTATTTCAAAAGTTATAAAATTTAAATTATTTTAATTTATTACTTACGGAAGTTTAAAAAATATTTTTTGTTTATTAACAAAAAAGAAAAAAAAAAATACAGGAAAAGAATTGAACACGAAAAATTATTTTTATTACACAAAAAATTTAAACGTTTTTAGTTTTTTTTATTTTTATTTTCGTAAAAAAAGTGTTAAAGAAATTTATTAATGTTGTATTTTTTTTTTTTTTTTTTGGTGTGTGCTTAAAAATATTTATTTTGGTTTAAAAAAGCACGTTGTGGTTAAACATTTCATTCATCATTGTCTTTTTTTTTAAATAAATGTGGTAAGTTTTGAAATTTCATTCATAAAAAAATGTTTTTTTTTTTTTTTTTTTTTTTTTTTTTTTTGTTTTTAGCAGTTTTTTGTAATTTTTGTATTATAAACAGAGATAAAAAATCAAGAATTATTTTAGGTCATCTTTATTTAAGTGGAATTTTTTAATTAAATTAAATTTTTTGTATAAAATTATAATTTTTGGAGTATTTGTGCTACCGGCGAACTGTGGTACATTTTCATAGAAGGTGGCTAAAAATCATTTATTTTTTCCAATCGGTTTTAAAACAAATTAGCTCACTATAGAGAAAAAAAAAAACCTTAGAACCTATGGGGCCAAAAAATCAAGGCAACATTTCAACGCTTTTACTGTGAACTGGGTGCAGGCACGTAGCTAAGGGGGTTGGGGGCTTGAGGGCTAGAGCCCCCCTTCCCGAAATGATTTGACAAATTTAAAAACTTAATACAATTCGTTAGAAAGTAACAATGTTATTGATACATTTAATATGAAAATATTTATTTCTGACTTGGATCAAATAGGAAATAGTTTTATATGGTTCGAATCTTAACATTTCGTTAGAAAACATCGCCTGCAAATGGGCGGCTATCATTGTTAGAGTTGATTTTCGACAAAAAGCAATAAATAAAATCATTTCATAAGAGATTTCGAAGTCTTTGACTTAAAATATAATCAAAAATTTGTTTGAGACAATGCAAACTAAAAAATTAAATATGTCTACACAGAAAAAACTAAAATTGAGTTTTAATTAAAATATTCGTTGATTCAGCAAAAGTTTAACTGAATTCGGTCGTGTTGATGCAATTGTAGTAACAGCTAAAAAAATTTGTATCTATTTAATTAATATTATTTTCAATTACATATAGTTTTATTCACATCTATTAAGAATTTAATTGAATATTGTTTACTATTGGGAAAAATTACAAAATTTAAAAAAAAAATCACCAAAATTGTAAAAAAATCGCCAAAGTTTAAAAAATTCGAGACCATTTGAAAAAATTGCAAAATTTAAAAAAAAATTGTCAAAATTTAAAAAACAATCCTCAAAATTGCAGAAATTTAAAAAACTCCAACATTCGAAAAAAAATTAAAAAAATCACCAAAATTAAAGAAACGCGAATTTTCTACTTTAAACGATTTTTTAATTTTGGCTACTTTTTAAAATTTTTGCATTTGTTTCAATGTTGTTATTATACGTTATAAAAACTGAAAAATTTTTTTATACCAAATTCATTTTCAATTAAACAGTTAATTTAAAGTAAGTTTGAAATCGAACAAAAGTTTAATTGAAATTTTTTTGATAATGATTTTTTCTGTCTATTTTGACATAATCTTTTAAAATGGAGATACCACTAAGACTCAAAATTAATTTTACTTGTGCCGTAAATTCGTTACTTTACTTACAGCGCAATCTTCTTATATAAATTTGGTTTGCTACGCACGCATCTGGTAACATAGTTTTCAGTATTTTTTTACGATATATATTACGATATATATTACGATATCTCATATATTTTTTTAATTTTTTGAAACAAATTTAAACCTTCAACTTTGATCGATATGCATAATGTGTTAACGTGGTCCAATGTAACTCAAATTTTCTCAATTTTTTTTAGACTAAATGTAACCAAATTTCTATCGGTGCTCCTTGTCTTTGTGTTATAACGATGTAGTTTTTTTTAGACATTTTAAAGGGTTTTTATTTAAAAAATTTATACAATTTGAAAAGCGTTTTAAATTGTCCAAAATATAAATCAAAGTGAATTCGAAATACATAATTTAGTTTAAATAAGACCTAGGCGATGTCAGGTATATTTTTAAATTTTCCAATTTTATATTTTTTCTTTATTATGATTTCTTTCAGACTACAATAACGCTTGCTTGGAAAATTTACGATTTTTTAAATAAAAGACATGAAGTATTGCCCCCCAATCTTAAAAAAGTCGGATATATGAAAAAGGGGGAAAAATAGTAAATAATTTGTTAAAATAATTCTAATAAGTGGCAGCCGGGGTCCACGACATTGTGTCAAAATGGTTTTCAAAATGTGTGTTTCCTCGAGCATTTTAACGCTGTTTTTAAATAAGCCTAAATTTCCTAATTTTTAAACATATTTTCATACAAAGATGTGTTAAATTTCACCACCAATTTTAAAAGTAGATACGTTTTTCGTATATTTTTGCTGCTTTATCACCTATCCGAATTTCATTAATTTAATTTCAAAGGGAAGCCATCGGAAAAGCTTCCTTGTAAGTGTCAGGCAAATTATAAAAGATATTTGCTTTTAATTTGTTTTTTTGGACGGTTATAAATCTTTAATCTCCCGAGTTAGAATATTCGGATGTTATTTAGTTATTATGCCCATTTCTCGGATAAAACTGTATTAAGACTCATATTAAATTTCGTATGATTATATAAAGCATCATATTAATTTTAATCGGGTTATTAGAAGTTGAAACTTTTCTACTTTTTTTACATTTATCAAGTTTTAGATACCCTAGACGTATACTAGCACATAAAAATATAAAGTAATTTTATTTTTCGCGTTTTTCAAAACGTTTTCCACATAATCCTTTTTTTATTTAATTGAACTAAAAATTAATATTTAGCTAAAAATTTAACGTAATTAGACAATAACGATGCATATCCAACTTAAAGTACACAACAAACGTTTTCAAATTTGACGTTTTTCGCGGATTGTGATGAAACAATTCGCAAAATAATGAACACAATAAGTAAAAAATGAAAAAATGCATTTTAAGGAAATGCACTTTATGCGGAAGTTTTTTGTTTCAAAATCACATGAGAAAGCGATTTCTATTAATATATGATTGCCCATCACGTGTAAATAAAAATTTAGCAAAAATTTAGCAAAAAAAAAAAAAAAAAGCTGTTACTCTAGTGTGCAAAAAAAAAATATATATAATCAATCTAAAAATCGAAAAGCCCCCCCCGAAAAAAATTCCTAGCTACTTGCCTGACTGGGTGATATAAACTACCCTTTTTCTGTGTTTTTGTGAAGTTATAACTTTTGTTGATTTTTCCTTAGTTAAAAGTTTCATATTTTTTATTAAATTTTTTTTGTACTTTTAACATGGGCTGGTCATAGGAGGTGGCAATTGCTACCTTTGGAGCACCTTGTGACGTGGCAAATAACTTGACGAAGGTAAGCGATTACCTTAACGACTGCAATGCATAAGCTACGGGACTAGTTAGAAATGGGAACACTTAAAATGCTATGTAGGTCCACTGCAAATATAGTTAAAAACAAATGAAATTTCACTAGAAGAAAGGACGACTTACATTTCAGTAAACTCAACTAACAATGTCATTTGTTTTTTTACTGTTCAAAAAATGAACCACAATTACAGTAAAAATAACCACATATATACACAGAAAAAATTATCAACCTAAAATATCTAATTAAAGATTTGATTTGAAATAAATTTGTTTCTTAACAAATATTTAATTGAATTAATTAATATTTTAATTGACTTTTAAATATATAAATAGATATTTTATTTTATACGCAATTATCATATTATTTTTTCATACACTGTATGCATAAATAGAAAATTTTCAGTATAAAATACCAAATACATTTGAAGTTAACAAACAAAACAAGCACACACACACAAACAGACGCAGCATTGCAAAAAACACACATACCAACGTATAGATCACGCACTTTTTTGTGAGTATCATATTTTTTTTTTTTGTAAAAGTTATTTATAACTTTTTTTGCCTTCTTAATTTTAATAAAAGGTTTAATTGATGGTATCATTGCCGTGATAGGTGCAAAATCAATTAAAATATTAATTGATTCAATAAATATTTTAATTGAAACCCGTTTTTAGTTTTTTCTGTGTAGTAAGAAATAAGCAAACATTTATTTGTTTTATTTTTTTAAATAAAAATAAACTGCTGTATAAAATTTAAGTAAAATCATAATACCGAAATTTGATGTGGTTTGGTTTTTTTAAATGAACTAAAAATGTAGTCAAAAATTAAATTTCTTTAAGAAATGACAGTTTTTTCACTTAAAAATAAAGATACTGTATTAAAACTAAAACCACTACAAATATTTACAGCAGAAGTTCACTTACATTTCATTTTAGTTAACTAACATTGTCATTTTTTTTACTGTTGATAAAATTAACCATAAATGTAGTAAAAATTAATTATAAATGTAGTAAAAAATTTACTAAAGTTTATTTGTTTTATTTTTTTTGTAATAAAAGCAAAAAATTTATAAAAGGAATGTAAATTCATAGAACAGTATTTTGATGTGTTTTGTTTTTGTTTTTAATGAACTACAATTGTAGTCAAAACTGAAATTTCTTCTACAAAGGACTGTTATTGCACTTGAAAATACATATACTGTATTTTTTATATTTTTTTTTTAAGAGAAGCAACACTCAGGAAATTCTTCCTATTAATTAATGTGTTGCTTTCTTTGTAAAGGGGATAGTGGAGAGATGAAAGGTGGTGAAAGATGAAGGGTTTCAAACATGGCAACACTGTAATTGCGCAAGATGATAAGTCTTAGAACAGTTGTCGCTCGCCACCTGATGTAGAGTTGGCGAATTTATTGAAGCTTTTTGTTTCATAGCCCTGATTCATTATTTTACTTCGTTGGGGTTAAGTGCTATGGGAACGCCGAAGATGGGTGTAGCGATACATATAAGTGATAGAAAACTCATACATATTATTTTTCTAAATTGATGTTGTCGTCACCGGGAATTGAACTCGGGACCATCCGTGTAACAGTCCAACGCGCTAACCATTACACCACAACGCCCGTTCCGTGCCTTGACGAATCAGCTGTTTTGTTTTTGGTTTATGAATACATAGTGCCTTTTTCAAAAAAGCACATCACACGTAAAAATGTTTTTTTTTTGTATTAGAGCCCACTTAGGGTGTGTAAATAGGGGGTAGGTATGTTCTGAGAAAATGTTGGGGTGTGAAAAAATATTGGGGGGTCGGTTATACATTTGACTCCTCTAGGGCCATTAGGGTGGCTGCCGTTTGTATAGACATTTTTGTTTACAATTGTAAGGACCGCTGGGAGGAATATTGTGATCGTTAACCCTGTGGCACGGGGTCAAAAGTCACATATTACCAAATTTTACTACGGTAAGGGAAATATATCCTCGAAATGCATTTATTTTTAGTTTTTTTTTTTTAAATAAATTGGTTAATTTTTTTATTTTTTTAGATAGAGAAAATACGATCTTGATTTTTTCGGAATTTGACCTTCAACTGCTTTTAGTATATATTTTTGTAAAATTTATTATTCTGGATCTTAAAAATAAAATTTTGATATTTTTTTTAAAATAATCCCTCAACACCGTTTGGGTCAAAATTACCTGCAATTTTTTTTATAATTATTGATTTAAATACATAAAGCATATTTTTTGTATTTGGAATTACCTCATAACACCTTTTGGGTAAAATTGACAAGATATTTTTTTTGTAACACAGTACAACAAAATTTGAAAAATTTTCGGTTTTTTACTCTCGACTCGCTCTAGTTTCAAAGATATTTGGAAGTAATTTTTTTCTATAAAGTTTAATTTTTTTGATTATTTTTTTTTTTTGCAAAAAATTAAAATTAAAAAAGTAGCAGTCATTTTTAATATTTGAGTTATGTACTTTATGACCTATAATTTTAGCTTTTACTTTTTGAAAATCGGTTCTTTGATAATGACTGGTTTTTATTCAAATACTACTATAACATTTCTAAAACGACGACATTTTTCCAAAATATTTTCAAAATCGGTTAACTTAAAAAGATTACTTATCCGATTGAAAAAATTAATGTGATGCAACAAAGAAATGTATCAAATTTATATTTCATATCTAATTGAAATAAAATTTGATCTGAAAAAGGGTGGATCGTTTTGTATATAAATAGATTATATGACATTGAGTTTGACATAATTTGATACGATTCAATCCAGTGAAAATAAATTTGTTTAAATTAAATACAGGGGGAGATTTTCTGATTCGATTATTAAGAGCCCAATTTAAATTTATCGTACAGTTAAATTTAAATTTTATATGCTTTACAATCAAACATTTTTATGTCAAACTAAAATTTTTGGAATTTGATATTTTAAATTGTGATGCTCATTTAAGATAATCTCAATCGATATTTTTAATGAACAGTTTCTAGATGATATTATAATTTTGAGTAGGATGATTTTGATTAGAGTAGTCCAAAAAAAGACGAAAGTTCAATTTTGAGCTCACCCCTATTTCTTAATGTCTAAAAACTCCAAGTGCCAAGTTTTAGCTAAATTCGTTGACATTTACAGCTCGCAGAAAAAGTAAACTTTTAAGAATTAGTTAAGAATTAGAACAAATTCTCATAAATTTAGAGTTGATTTTAAATTTAATTCTTTCTTAATCTACTCTATGTTACATAACAAATTTTTCTAATCTAGTCTAAATTTATGTGCAGAAAATTAATATGAAATTAAAATTCCAAAGAATTTAAATGCTTTTAAGTTATTCGTCGTTTAAAAAAAAAACTAAACATAAAAATACAAACTTTTGTTAAATTTTCTGAAAAGATTTAAGTAAAAATTCAACTTGTTTGTATCAAATTTCTCAAATCAGATCTTAATTTTAATAAAGATTAGGAATCTGCAATTGAAATTAAAAAAAAAAGATTGGACGTTTAATAATTTTTCCAAAATTCCAAGAAAAGGATTTTATATTGTTTTATTTTTCTAATTACCTGAAAACGATGTCATTGAAAAATCCAACTTGTTATAATTTTGCAATCTGCTTACCAAGGACTTTCATCGCATATGATTTTGTTTTTATTTTTAGAAAGGATAACCGATATCCTTGCAGTTGAACTTAACTTTTGACTTTTTTTTTTGTGTTTCTGCTAATATTTAGCTTACTAAAATTGATTGCCTAACAAAAATCTTATTTCACACAGAGAACATTGCACAGAAATATTTCCATGCAAAAAATATATTTTCCCATCGGAAATATATGAAAACCATTCCATTCCATTTTCGCGAATTCCGCGACTCTGATTTAAATTTGGATTTCATATGTACGCCCAAAAATCTATAAAATTTGATGTGTCGCAATCACAATAATTATTTTGAATTTTTTCCCATTTTCTCTCATGATTTTATATTTTTTGATTCAAATAAAATAAGAGAACAAGTACTAGTTTGAGACTTCAATTTCGATCGGCGACCTCTAAACAAAACTTTTTTGAGAATTTTTTTTTTGACAGACCATATTTATTTTCATATATTTTAGTGATTGTGCAGCTCGCGAATTCCAATTTTTTTTTTACCACTTTAATGGGTCTGTATTTCAAAACAAAGACGTCACTTTTCCACAACTTAAAATTATATTTTTTTACATGGGGCAATACATTGTTTTGTTTAATCCCATATTGTAATTTAATTCTGCCAATCCAATTGTGAGATACAACTAAATATGCCGTTTTACGAAAAACTACAGTGGCAAGTAAAATTGGATCTTGTTATATATGATGTCATACTTAACTATATTTAATTTTTAAAAAAACACATTTAAATTGGGTTTAGGCTAGGGGTAAAGTACTTGCCTGACAAACGAAAGATCGCCGGTTCGAGCCCAGTTCGTAGCATATAATGTTTTTATTAATAAAATAAATTTTGTGGAACGCATGTGAATCTATTTATAGAATGTTGTAGTCCATAAACATAAAATATTCAATTGTTACAATAAAAATTCGAAATTTGAAAATAAATGTCGGTTGTTACAATAGTATTAAAATTTAATAATAGTGCTAGTACGTGGAACCACAAATATTCGGTTGTCAAAACATTCGGTTGCAACTACAAAACTATTTGCTGTGTAGCAATTTTATACGCAATATCGTAGATTCTAAACTAATGGGTCTTGAAAGGAGCACTTGGAAATGAAGAGAACAACAAACAGGTTGTTTTCATTCAAGCGCCAAGATTTGATATTATTTAAATATTTTGTTTTAAATTTAATAATTAATTTTTTCTCCCTCTTAAAACTTTTACTAAATTAACTTTATTACACTATCTAACGTATCGCTCGCTCATCAATTCATTATCGTGCTTTGGCTTTAACAGCTGAAACAATAACAACAACAAATGATATTAAATATAGTACTAAAACTAAAGTTAACAACAATATCAGTTTTTTATTTTAGTTATACACTAAAAGAAAAAAATGTCTGTAATGGCTACGAAAAATGTTGATGTTATTACGAGAAATATAACTGTTTTGCGACTTGCGTTAACTTTTGCTTAATTTAGCAACACATATCTTATAAACCAAGCTCGAATCCAGGAAAAAGTTTTGGGGAGGGGAATTAGATTGTTTTTAATTAACTTTTTTAATCTTTTTCACATTTTTGTATTGAATAATTTTATATTGGGGAAGGAACTGTCCAATTTGCCGCATGGATCCGTGCCTGGATAAACTGTAGTACAAATAGGGTTTTTTATTTCCCGGACTTTTTCATTTCCTATGACAGCGGGATTTTTTTTCGAATTTAGCGGGATCCAGGGACTTTCCGCTCAAGTAAAAGTAAATAAGGTTTACATAATTTATGCTTGCAAAATTCACCTTTTATTTTATTTATTTTATATAATCCAAAAATAAATTTATTAACCCGAAACACACCATATGATAACAAAAGAAATGTGAAATATTTTTGGAATTCTTTTAACTTACGACAATATCTAGTAATCCATATTTTTATACAGTCTATAACTCGCCGTTTTGTATTATTTCACCTAGAAGATTTCCGCTTTTACCAAATAATGTGGGAAAAATCACACTATCGGGTTTCGGGTTAAATCAAACTTAAAAAAAAAAATCAGGACCTTTTTCTTTATTTTTTTGTTTGGATTTTCGTACAAGTTTGAAGTTTTATTTTTTTTTTTGTACAAGTTTAAAATGAAGTTAAGTTAAATATTTCTAATTTGTTTTACATTCATGCAAAAAAGATTAATGAAAATTCAAAATTTCCATTTTCAATTTAGAATATTAATTGAAACTGTGAAATCTCAAAATTTTGATATCTATTTCCACTAGTTCTATGCAGATGTCAAAAAAAAAATTCGTTAGAAATTTTAAATAATAAAAATTTCAAAAGATATGCGTCTGCTTCTTTTGGTAAAAGCAAGCACAAAAATTGTTTAAAAAACTCAAATAGTGATGTTTTAATTTCAAACTAAATATCTAAAATTTTCATTAATTGCTACAAATTCCGGGAAATCTCTCAAAAAATTACCGGGATTGTGGGATTGGAAAAAGAGCAGAATTCCCGGAACAATAATCCTAAGCACAATAAATCTAGTATAGTATAGTTGTAAACTTCAATTTGAAATCGATCTTCTAAAATTAGGAACAAAATCTCTTAAACGTCTGTGCAATGAAATCAAATTTAAATACAAAATAAAATCTGCAAAAATCAGCAAAATAAATTTACTAAATATTAGTACAATCAGTAAATATGATGAAAACTTTAGATTTTCGCCAAATGAATTTATATAAAGTAAGAAATAAAAATTCTTTGTTATCATGTATTTTCGATGAAATAAAATGTTGAATTGGCAAAAGTGTTTAATAATTTCATCGGCTGGATTTAAAAAATTGGAAAAATGTTTTGCCAAAATCTGCAATGAAAATTAGTACAACATTTTTTAATTTATAAATTGAAAATAGCTAAAAATTTTACTTAAATACAAAATTGTACTAAAAATTAATACAAAAATAGTAAAATGGGATTGAAAATCGTTTGCAAACTTTCTTACTAACCGTTTTTCTGAGTGTATATATTTGTTGTTGCTACTTTTATTGTCACCACAGATATGTGTCTCTTCTTTCTTTTCTGGTATTTTTTTTTCTTCTTCTTCTGAAACTGATAACTCTCGATAACCTACTTCAAACCTTTTCCGTTTAGGAGTAGTAAAAAATAAAGAAAGAAAATGTAAAGAGTGTGTAACTGTAAACACTCTAAACTAAATGTTATCTAAATGTTTTCTTTGTTGTTGCTGCTGTTACTGTCGTGTTAGTGTCACTCGTTTTAAGTTGAAATAAAATTTAAAATAATTTTAGTTTTAGATAAATTTTTAAACTTAAATTTGTTTGCCAAAGGAATTTTACTGGAATTGACTAAATTTAGTTTAATATTATTTTTAAATGAATTTATATCTATTAGATTTCATTGAAAAAGTATAAATTTTTATTTTTAAATACCCGATTAAAAAAAATTAAGTCTCAATTACAAAAACAGATCTCATTCGATATAGATTGATATTTATTCTTATTCAAGCTTATCGCAAACTTGGGGTATCCAGTAATATCCAATGCGGTACTCAAATATATTTCTGAATTAAAGTAGATTAAAAATTGAGGTATCCAATTTTATATTATTTAAGATCCAGATAGATCCCAAAATATCTCATGGAATTAACTTAGATCTAATTGGATGTGATTATATCCAAAAAGATAAGTAATTTATTGTGAATCGAGTAAGATATTTTAAGATTAAAATGGATTTACTTTAAGCCATAATAAGATTTAGCCATAACGCGCATATATATTTTTGTATAGGATTGTATATAACAATATATACTTATATCTTGTACGCATATAAAATATTAATGATGTGGGACCATATATAATCATATCTCAAACTTAAGTGTTAATCTTGTGCCATATATTGAATCATACATAATTATATCTTATATCATTTAATGTCATATGTAGTTATATCTTAAGTTGAATTATGGCACCATATATAATCATATCTTATATGCCACAAAAACATATTTTTTATATATCTTAATTGATATACCTTACATATCACCATATATGATTACATATTATGTCATGTATTATTGCATATATTGCAATTTATCTATCATATCTTATTATATATAGCATATATGCTTAATATATAATTTTATAAACGTCAATATATAATAATATATGGATATGCATGACGCCATATATAATCACATATTGTAATATATCATCGTCATCATAAAAAACTACATTATTTTTTTTAATTCCAACTCCTTCCAAATGCGCTTGGCCGCACGCTGATTTAGAGTCCCTTTTCCTACTCTCAGAAAAAAGTTAGTAGACAAAATTTTCCATCGCACTCTACTATGTTTGTACTAATATTTAGTAAACTTTTTTATTTTAGTAACCTTTGTTTATTGTTGCTGTTAATTTAGCAAAATATTTTACTAATATTTGAAAACCAGTTGTTAATCACAAAAAAAAAATATATTCTATACAAATAAATTTTTTATTACAGAGTTAAAATTAAAATAATGTTAATCTATTAGAAAAAAAGTGTAGCCGACGAAAAAAGTTTATGTATAGCTTGATATAGTGGTATATATCTTGATATAGTGGTATCTTATTATATATGTATATAACAGGGATGTTAAATGGGGTTTTCAATTTTGTACCAACCTCCAAAAAAATTGTACTTTTTGGACCTTCATGGTACCATTCTTTTTTTTTTAATTTATTAAAACAACAAAAAAAGTACATAAAAATTCATCATAGCAGCACGAATTTGTCGATCTTAACCAATCCTTTGTCTGTATGAGACTTGCTAATGCACATGTAGTCTGTTTCTTTCCTTAGTTTTTATTATATTTTGAAAAGAAAAAACTCTTGCCACATTTGCACATGAGTGCGGAATGGATAAAATTCCAGCAACGACTATATCAATGTCTGGAAACATATTGAAATCAGTTCATTTTGAAAATTAGCTACTACCGACCAAAAACTACAAATGTTTTAATTTTTTTAACGACTTCAGTTGCTCAACGTCAGCGAAAGCTCTAAATTGATTATTTATTGAATCAAAATTTGCAATTTCATTCGGGAACATTTTTACTAGAATAGGTACAATACTACTTGTTTTACCTGAAATAACATTTTCTGGAGTAAACTTATGGAACCCCATTAATAATTCGTTATTAAAGTTGACTTTGGTTGTCAAAACTTCGCATAATTTTATATAATATTGTGTGGCATTTTCTTTAATTTCTTTAACAATAACTTACTTTAATTTTCACTTCTTCAGAACTTTAATAAATTCAAAATGAAAGTGAAGTTGTCTGCAACAAGTGTCAATATATGTTAGCGCTATATACACCACAATACCAGTCTACCAGATAAATTTTGTGAAAAATCGTCAAATCATTACATAAAACGAATAAATGCAATAAAAAAGGACACAATAACAATTTGTTTGCTATAATAAAAATTCAAAAAGGGGAAAAATTAAAAATTTTTAAATTGTACCAAATGAGCCGCGGTAGTACCACGGTACTTTTGGAGGATAAAATGTACCAAAAAAGTACAATTGTACCAACTTTAACATCCGTGGTTTATAACAATATGTATTTATAATTATCAGAGAACCCAAAAAATCAAAATTCAATATATTTAAGCTAAAGAAAATTGTAAAAAAGCAAAAGTAAAAACTTAGAAAAAAGTTCAAAGTTAGTAGAATAAACAATATTTTACAAGTAAAAAAAAAAAACATTTAAAGTCCAAAAATCTTAAAATAAGCAAATAAAAGCCCATACGTAAAAAGCTTTATAACAAAGAAGAACCGAATCGGATTTACCCGAAAAAAACAAGCGATATTTATCTCGAGACATTAACTTTTTTTCTATCAAAATTGTTTGTCTTCAGTCTAATACGTAGTTGTACTAAAATTTAACAATTTTTTTTTGCTGATTTTATCAAAATTAATTTTAAATTGAAGTTTACAGAAATTTTACTAAAATTTGGTAGCGGCTACTAATTTTTTTCTACTAATTTCCTTTTACTACAGTTCAGCAGACATGTGTTGCTAAATTTAGCAAAAAGTAACACAAGGCTCAAAATAGTTAAATTTTCCGTAAGAAACAGCAACATTTTCAGTAGCCATTACAGATTTCTTTTTTTGTGTACAGAGCAAAAATAGCTATATTTGTATGAATTTCATTTATTACTCCCCCTTTACAACTTGTTTTTAAATAAAACAAACCAAGTTTGAATAAAAAAGGAGAAAAAAACATGAAGTGTGTATCTACCAAAGGTAGAGGGTGCACATAACAAACAAGTTTTCAATTTATATTTGTTGGTCAATGGTGATAATCTTTTCCTTCGAGCTCATATATTAGTTCTCATTTAGTGAGAAAACTAGTTTATATAAATGTTTGATGTTTTGCATTTGATTGTCACTTTTTTCAAAACGTGTTCTGATGATGGGAACCTAGAAAATTCTCGAAATAGATCTAGCAACACATTCCTGAAAGTGCTCAATTAATAAATTTGAAAACAAAAACTCTATAGATTATTTGTTAGTACAATATCCTAATAAGGAAATATAGAATATGGCCTTGAACTGGAATAATTTTCATTTTCATTATATGAAATTTTAAATTATTATTCTTAAAATCAATTAAAAAAAGAACTACTTACTTTTCGTTTAAAACAATTGTATTTTTTAGTTTATTTTGACAAAATTGGTAAAATTAATAGATTTTTTTTTTCCTAAGAAAAGTTTAAAAATATAGTTCTTTGGTAATTTAACTACATATTCAATTAAAACTACTTTACGGATTAACTTTTTAAATAACTGTTGAACTTTAACGTTAAAGTTCTTGCGATTGTACACCAAAAATTATTTTAAAAAAGTGGTCGGACAAACTCAATTTGTTTCAAAAAGCGTATAAAAAGCTTAATCAATAAGCATTCTTAGACGAGAAAAAAGGTGCAAAAATTTCCAAAATGTTCTCTGTACTAAAATGTAATATTTTATTGATAAACAACTTTTTAACGGGCAGCGTTATATCAAAAAAGTTTGTTGAATTTTTGTTAGCTTAAAAAAACTGTTTCATTATGTGTGTTGAAAAAATGTTTTTATAATTTTTTACAAAATTGATACCTTAATAACTCTTTATCGGTTCGCGATACATGGAAAATTCTTATCTGTCGCGAATACATTTTTATTGTATGCGATTAAAAAAGCTATTTTTAAAAATATTTGGAAAAATAGAGTTTTCCGACCACTACGCACTTAAAAACTTTAAAAAAGGTTTTATTTTATAGGTGCAAAAACAGTAAAAAAAGTGATGATATCCCGAAATCAAATTTTCGTGGCGAATTTATGTTTATTCTAAACATTGAAACGACACTTTTTCTTTCGGTACTACAATATTTTTTTTTCTTGAAATTTTTTTTTTTTTTTATTGTTCTTTATCTTTTTTTTTTTTGCCGTATTTATTTATAATTAAAAACTTTTGTTGTTGTTGTTGTTATTGTTATTTTGTTTTGCTTACGTCTTTCGGTTTTTTCGGTAGGTTTAGTTATATTCTTTTTAAATATTTTGTCGGGTTTTTGTTAAACTTTGTTTTTTTTTTTTTGTTTTTGGTGGGTTTCTGATTCATAAATTCATAAATCATTTTCTATGTGCGATTGTGGGGATATTTTGTCTCTAAAATAAAAATTTATTAACTAAAAATTATATCTTGTTAATAAATATGTTTATTTGTGGCGGTGTTTATGTATTTAGTGCTTTATTACCAATGTTTATTTTATCGATTTTATATTTGTTGTTTAAACAATTTGTTTTCGTCTTTTACTTTAAAAGGGAGTTAATTAAATTGAAATTTTATTTAAAGAATTTTATTGAATCAGCAAAAAAAAAAAATAAAAAATAAAATGATATGGTGGAAAACATTATAACCAGGGACAGGAACTTCATGCACTAAAAGAGTGTGTTTAAGGCGCCTATAATATGCATCAAAAATCTTAAAATATGCACTAAACACTTTAAATTATGCACTTACATTTTTTTGAAATTTTATTATATAAATACATTTTTTTGTTTTGTGTTTTCAAGCGTAAGATTGACTCTATTTGTTCTCAAAAAGTTTTGATCGGTGCATGTTGATGGTAATTCCTGGGCTTTATATTGATTTTCTGAGTCTAAAAGCTGAACTAGGATTTAAAAAGTTTCGCAGAAAAATAAAAAAAAAATCTGAAAGGAGTTAAATATTTTTAGTCTTGTTAAGCAATTTTAAATAAATTTTTAAGTTAATTTGCTCTATTTAATATATTTGCATACGTTTTGCTCAATTAACACAAAATATTAATTTTTTTTTTTAATTACACATTTGAAAAAACCACTAAAACTGTTTCTCTTAATCCCAGTTCGCATACAAAATTTAAGAAAACACTTAAAAAGGCTTGAGCAGATAGGCTACCCTTGTTGTTTTTGAAAGAATAGAAAGCTTTTTTTTTCGAAAAACTAGAAAAAATTCAATAAAAATATGCATTTAAAGCAAATTAGGCAAAAATATGCAATAGAAATATGCATTTAAAGTAAGTAAACATATGCAATATAAATATTCACTTAAAGCAAAATATACAAAAATATGCATTTATAAAAATATGCAAAAATATGGACTAACAACACATCGAGGCCATTTGAATCCAAAGCTATTTTGTTTTTGTTTTGTTGTTTGCAAAGCTATTTTGTTTAACCTGTTATCAGACTTAAGGAAAAAAAACATACATTTGCACGAAATTTCGCACACTGGTCTGACTTGTATTTAGTTGGTGGCAAAAAATACTTCCAGTAGAGATATCAACATAAAACTTTGGTCACGGCTTTATAAAAATGTGAGATTTATATCTCCATACAATGCGTGGTTGATAACTCCATACACACTCTTACCATCCCATGCACAGTAGGTAAAATTTAACTTTTTTTGAGCAAATTTACCTATAACCCACAGTTTTTAATGAATATAAAAAAACTAAAATTTGAAAAAGAACTGACTAAATTCTAGATCAATTCCTTCTGGCCGATTTTTAATAATCATTTGTTTTATGTTCTTAATAAATTGTCAAAATCAGCGAAATTTCCTTTTTTTTAATATTCCTGTTATAAAAACTTATATACAAACGAAATGTATCTCAAATTAAATATAATTATACTTTTAATACTTTTTGTTAAGGATATAAAATAAATGTCTTTCAAAAATCCTCCATGAGGAATCGATCTGGAGTTTATCCACCTATTTTTTTTAAATTTCAATTTTTTAAAATTCATTTAAGCAACAAATTTAGAAGAAAAAAAATTGTACGCAATTTGTTCTTAATTCACAACAAATTTTTTATAAGATTTATTTTTACAAAAGAATAAAATTAACCATTTATAAAATTGTAATAATTCCCGACATACAATAAAACCCGGCTATAGGCGATGTTCATACTAACCGGGGTAAAGTATATATATTGAATTTTTTTTATTGTCCACCAACAACTAAACACTTTTTATAAAACTTTTCAAAAATTGTGAAATTCTTTCATTTGATTTAATTTTGTTAAAAAATATTTCTGAATATAAGTATTTAAGAAAAAATTTCTGTGCATTTGGTTTAAAATTCACAGAAGTTTTAGAACATTTTCCAAAATTTTTAGGAGTTTGTTTTAAAAATTTAAATTATAGGAAATTTTGTTTGTGAGACTGCCGGAAACAGTTTGTCTTAAACGAGGGGTCGTCTTAATCGATCACATATTCTTTCCATTGAAATTGTTACCAAAACCTAGGTACTTTCAAATTAGATCCTAATAACCGATAATTCGTCATAAACAAGTTGTATTGTATGTGAAACCACACACACATGCTTTATATAAGCCCACATGCGTACTTACAAAAGTTCACAGTTGCACATCAGAAAATTGTCGAAAAACAATGAGAAGAGATAAATGTGGGAGATAAGACAAAGAGTGGCACTTGGTGGCAGGTAATATGATCAGTTTAGAATCTTAAAATGTTGACTAATATCAAGAAAAGGTTCCCAATGAAGGAATCAGGAGGGAATACAACTAAAACTTTAACTGAAGTTGAAATATATGGACCAGTAAACAACACAAAAACACTGAAAATATATTAATTTTATAAAAAATACACAAAAAGCTAAAGACATCAGAATCATTTTAAAATAAAAATAATAATACATTTCACTTTAATATTCATTTTGATGTATTTCAAAACAAAACAGTTTTATATTTTTAACATTTTTTTTTAAAGTTGCACTTTATTTTTAACCTATTTTTAACCTACTATATTCGAAAGAAAGACAACTTATAACATGTTCATTATTTCGAAGCTATTCTTAAAGTGTACGGTTGGAATAAAACAAAAAGAGCTATACTTTTGAAAATATTGTTCTTAAATTAGACAGTGATGACACATTTGGTGACAAACTTTTAACATTGATTTTTTATATTATCGGCCTTTGGCAGCAACCACAGTGTTCCGGTCCATGATTATAACTTATCAGATTCCTTTAAATTTTTTTTATGAAATGTTTAATTTAAAAATACATAAATTTTAATTATAAGGGAATGTTCACTAAAGTAAGTCAATCGCTTTTACCATGTTGTTGTGTGAACATGTCAAAATTGTCATCTGTCATCAAGTTTAATTTCAGCTACATCTATTTTCAAATAGTTTCGAAATTTTGTTATGGGGTTTTTTTATCATTGCAAGAAACCTAACATAAAGTGTAATTTTTTGTTAATATACGATCTGAATAATAAAGTTTTAAGACATATTCCAAAGCGAATTTTCGCAAATAGTAAGAAATTTATGCACAATTTTAATAAAAATGATTTATTTAATAAGAGCAATAATAAATAAAAATATTTTTATAAAATTTTTATAACGTTAAATTAACGCAAAGAGTAAGCTGGTATTATTGCTGGCAGCGAGAAAAGTAATGACATGTCATTCATATAAAAATGGAGTGGGCACGTAAATGGCTTGAAGGGTCAGTTAAAGTTTTAACGTAATTACTTTTCTATTGTGGGTATTTTATTTTTTTAGGCCCTCAACCAACGGAAAATATTTTTTGAGGTTTTCATAAATATAATAAAACTGTTCTTTAAATGTATTATGAATAAAGTTTAAATGTCTCCAAATGTTTTTAAGTATGTTCTACAATGACTATTCCCCAAAATGCAATTTTCGTATTATTGAGAAATAAGTGATTTTTCCAGGTTTTAAATAAAATACCAGCGAAATTATTTTTTCTTTTCTGACTTTAGATTCATTGTGTTTCTTTGTGGAACAGTGTAATTTTCTATTGATTCTCCATTTTTAATTATATTTTCAAATTCTGATCTACTTCTTGTTTACTCCTTATTTTTTATTTATTTAATATTATTTTAATGAAACATTTATTTAATTATTTTTTTTATTTTCTAAACGTCTTTTTTGTTTTATTTTTATGTGAGGGTTTTGGGCCGCACGATATTCGTTGAGGGCGCTGTGGTGTAATGGTTAGCGCGTTAGACTGTTACACAGATGGTCCCGGGTTCGATTCCCGGTGACGGCAACATCAATTTAGAAAAAATTATATGTATGAGTTTTCTATCCCTCATATATATCGCAGCGCTCACCTACGGTGTTCCCATAGCACTTAACTCCACCGAAGTAAAATAATGAATCAGGGCTATGAAACAAAAAAGTTTCAATAAGTTCGCCAACACTCCAGCAGGTGGCGAGCAGCAACTGTTCTAAGATATCATTTCACGCAATAACAGTGTTGATATGTGTTAAGCCCTTCATCTTTCCCCACTTTTCATCTCTCCACTATTAAATTTCTAAACAAAGCAAAACATTACCAAATAGGAAGAATTTCCATAATTTAAAAAAAAAAATACATTTTAAGCCGAAAAATGGTGGATCGTGTTGTATATAAATGGATTATATTACATTGAGTTTGATACAATTTGATACGATTCAATCTAGTGAAAATAAATTTGTTAAATTGAATACAGAGGGCTATATACTATGGTCCGATTATTAAGAGGCCAATTTAAATTTAACGAATAATAAACTTTTGATTTTATATGCTTAACAAACAAAAATTTTTATGTCAAGCTAAAATTTTGGAGTTTTATATTTAAATTGTGATTTTCATCTAAGATAATTTTAATATATACTTTCAATAAAAATCTTCGAGTTGATATTACAATTTTGAGTAGGATGTTCTGGACTTCAAAACAAAAACGTCACTTTTCCACAACTTAAAAAAAAATTATTTTTTTTTTCATGGGGTAATACATTGTTTTTTTATATCCCATATATTAATTTATTGCTGACAATCCAATTATCAAGTACGGTATAATAAAGGGTCCGCAAATAACTTTTTTTTTGAAATCCTGAACCAATTGGACTTTGTATGGCGTCATACAAAGGTCTTTAAGCTAAATTCGTCTCAATGATGTCTCCGAAATGTTCAATTGTTGAGAACGACGGTGAATTGATGTTGATGGCGCTTCACGCACACTTTCTGCCACAGCAGCAATATTCTCGGGTGTACGCACTGTTTTTGGCTTTTCACGCTTTGGTTTATCGATGAGGATGCCAGTTTCTTTCACTTTTTTCACAAGATATTCGTTCAGCGGAAGGATAAAACTAATTATCTGTCAAATCAGACATGATCTAAGTGTTACCATTCACGAAATAAGCACTAGTTGAAAAAAAAAACGTTAGATGGCGGACCCTTTATACAGTAAGATACAATTAATTATGACGTTTTATGAAAAATTACAGTGGCAAGTATCTTACTATACATAATGTCATACTCAACTATATTAAATTGTATGGAACTGGATCACATTATACACGCTTATATAATTTATTTTTACTCGGGAAGATACAGACGTATAATAATTGAGTTTATCAACTTCTACCCATTTTAACTTAATTCTGGTAGCTTTTTATATCTGCCTTCATATTTCTTAATTTATTTCTTCAAACATGTTTTTTAAGAATATCATTAACGGTTCTTTCAATATTATGAGATTCTTTTGTTATATTAATAAAAACATTTAAAGCATTTGTTTTTAATGGACTTCTTTTGTTAACAGAATGCCTTTTTGCGTATTTTTTTTATTTATTTTTTTTTTGTTTGTCTGACCAATTATTATTATTAATACAACTTGTGCTTTTTATTGAATTTTAACAACTTTTAAATTTATAAAACACAAAAAAGTTCCTTTGTAACTAAACGATTTTCAGGTATAACTTTTTATGAGGTTTTTGTCATATTTTTAATGTGTTGTTCACGTTTTTTTCTTTCTTATTTTTTATGACCATTTAAGTAATTAACAGTTAATTAAGCAAAAATATATAGAAAATTTTAATAAAAAAGAAATAAATTTAAAAAAATATCATCCAAACGGATGCTTTTAATTTTTTTTTAAAAAGTTAAAACATGTGTTAAAAATCGGCCTTAACAAGAAAAATAAAAAAACTAAACTTAATACAATTTTTTATAAATAAAATCTACTTAAATATCTACAAATGTTTGAATCAAATTTAAATTGATTTGAAATAAAAATTTTAAATGAAATTAAATATAATAATTTAAAGTTTTTCTTGGTAAGGCCGAAAGTGTTGTAAAATAAATGTAATTTTTAAAATACAATTTATGATAGAACAATTAATTATTTTTAAAAGATTAAAACAAACAATTATTTTTAACTGGTATATGCTACGGCAGTCAAAAAATGTTCATATCTAATTTTACACTGGAATTATATTTAAGAAAAAAATAATTGTACTTTGATATGAGATGCTTTTAATAGTATAAAATCTTGTGTTCCATTTGAGCCATTACAAGTAAATTTTGGACTATTTGTTCAAAAGTTATGGTAAATTTTGTGAAATTTGTTTTTCATATTTTGAAATTAAAAAACCAGTTAAGAGGTTAAAACACATTTTTTTGTTCAGCCTTACTAAGTAAAAAATAACAAATTTACCTATTATTTAATGAGTTTTCTAAATTATATTTAAATGTTTGATTACAATTTATGTGTTTATTAAAAAAATTTAATTAAATTAAACACCATACTTTAAAGTTTTTCTGGGTAAGGCTGAAAGTGTTAACAATTAAATATAACTTTTAAAATCCAATTTATTGATATAAACCAAGATGCATGGTTGCAAATGCAATCAAATATTATTAAAATATTAAAGTAATCAATTATACTTAACATATTTAAACGCATGCTATTAATCGGCCTTACTAAATGAAAAACAAAATTATTATTAGTTATAGTTAACGTAAAAAAAAACTTGCAAAATTTCATACAAATGTTGAATACGTCTTAAGTTCATGTAAAATAAAATAGTACTAAAATTAAACCATACTTTAAAGTTTTTCTTGGTAAGGCCAAAAGTGTTTAAATATAATTTTTCGATTCCCATTATTTAATTTAAATTGAAAAGTATACTCAAAAATAGTATAATTTTTTGATATCTTAAAAAAATATGTGGTTTTTATTCAAAAAAAAAAAAAAAATAGTTGCGCATAAAAATATATTTTATTTTAAATGAAAGTCGAAGTTATTGGAAACACTAAAATGAAATTTATATCAATAAAATATTTCTATAAACATTTGATATCTTTGTGTTTGTTTTTTTTTTTTCAGACAAATGTCTGCATAGTTTCATCGTCATGTTTTACATTATTGTCTACATTTCTTTAAACATCTTTTTTTCCGATATATTTTCTATGAATGATTTGTAAAAAGAAAAAAATATAAATAATACAAACAAGTAAGACATGATAGAAAATATAAATATAAGACACCAGTATTATAACATAACTAACATTATGATGATTTGATACCAACTAAAAGAATTGCAAACAATCTGTGTAATTATTTGTAAAACATTTGTTTAACCCTTAAAAGTTAGCAAAAGAAATCTTTTAAAATAGATTAAAAAAAAAAAACACTGTCATGTAGATCGAAATTTGAATATTTGATTACGATTTAATCTCTTATACAGGCATAATGTTATTTACATAAAACAACTGAGTATTTAAGTGAAAATAAATGAAAAATCAATTGAAAACCGTCATATAAACTTTTCGTTTGACTTAAAGAGTTTTAGTTGTTAATAAGTTTTAAAGGATGTCTTCAAAAAATGGAAAAAGTCCATAGTAAGAGCCATTAAAAATTCCTTTAAAATTATAACTTGAAAAATCAGTAAAAACAAACGAGTTTTCAGTTATTTTAAAAACGACAAGGCGAAAAAATAAATAACACACTAAGGGCCATTATTACAACTTGCCTTTTAAGTTAATGTTAGTAAAATGTAACTTTAGCTAAAGTGAGGAATAAAGTGAGCTATAATGTTTTTCGTTATTACAACTTCCCAATAAAATGAAATTAATATTTTTGATAATGTGGCAGCACCAAAGGAAAAACCGATTATTTTTGACCAAATGAATTGGTTTATAAAAATACGTAGTGGGAACGTACGTATGTGGCACAGAGAAACAAGCCGACCCTAAATTTTCGGCGGCGGCGCAACAGGTTTAGCTACGGCGGCGGCGGCGTTTAGGTTAAAAAACCGGCGGCTGAATTGTCGGCTTAAAATGCTGTTTTTTAACTGATAAAATCTAGTGATATATCACTATATTTTTCATTAGATCTATTTTCTTATTAGTAATCAACAAAAAAAAAAAACATGCACTAGTTATTAAGTATAAAGATTTAATTAAATCATTAAATTTATTTAAAAAAAAAAAAAACAGATTATAATTAAATTTTTTTTAAATTGATATAATACATTTGAAGGGCTTATAGTAAAAACTTGATAAGCCACATTTTATTTTAAGTTTGTTTTTGCATTTTAAAAAGATGCTAAAAATATATATTTTTTTTTTTTTATTAATTAATAATCATATAATTACAAATTATATACTATTACCCTAACCGAGCACTAGCTACTATGGCCTTCGGCGCGTTGTAGCGAAAACAGACCAGTGTCTCTGGTGGGAATCGAACCCACGACCCCCGCACTGATAAGCCAGCATGCTACCAACTAGCCTACCGTTGCGCACATGCTAAACATATAATTAATCACTCCATGACTAGAATACAGCGAAAATTAATAAAACAATATATGTGGCTTATCAAGTTTTTACAATAAGCCCTTCATTTAATGCATGTCAAAGCAGCCAATGGGTTTTCAGAACTTTTATCAAATTTAACGACAATTGGTATGAACGTTACCTTTTACAAAACAAATACTCTTACAAAGCTTAAGAGTTTTGTCCATTCTAGCTCCCGAAATGTAATCTCCTAAAAACCAAAGATTTGCAGAAAAATCTGCGAGTTTTCAATTACATTACGCATGCATCGTTAGAAGTATTTGAGGCGCAAATAAAAATTCGGCGGCTGCCGCTTTAGCCGGCTCACATTTTAAGCCGATGCGAGCCGATTAAAACGGCGGCGGCTGAAAATTGAAAAAAATCGGCGGCGGCTCGCTGCCGATTTGCGCCGATCGGCTTGTTTCTCTGATGTGGCAACTTTAAACACATAAACCTTACGTTAAAAGTTAAAGGCAACAATATCTGCCCTTTAGCTTATTGGTCACTTTTAGCTTAAAGTATACTTATAATAACGAAAAACTAATAATCTGTCAGATAACATCCGAACTTTAGCTATTGGCAAGTTGTAATAATGGCCCCTAATGACGATTTGTACAGTTATTTTATCTTTTACGATTTGTTGCCTGAAAGGTAAAAGGTATTTAAGACTTTTGAACCATTAAAGAGTTAAAGAAAGAAAACTGAGATTTAAAAAAAAACTACTGGTTTTTCATACCAGTTACTATTTTGTTTATTTTCTATACTTTCTTTACTTTTTTTTATACATATTTTTAAAATCATTTTCTATTTCTTAATGAAGAAAATTCTAGCGTTTTTAGCCTTTATACTTTTTTGTACAAAAAAAATTATTTTATAGTTTTCCCCCCTCTATTTTGTAATAGTTTTTTATACTGCTGCTGTGGTTTTTCTTTTATAATTTTTTCCATCTTTACAATTATTCATCTCTTTCAATTTTTTATCCTAATCTTTCTTTATCATTAATTCTTTTGTAATTTCTTGACACATAAAAATGTTTTTTTTTTTATAATTTTACAAAATCCAGTTGTTGCAGTAGTTTTATTAAAATTGTTGGTATGTCTGAGTACAATGTATTTATTTAATAGAACTAGGAGGTCCACTTGTATAAGAGTATGAACATATGGTTGGCTGAAATTCGAATGGGAGTAACTCGTTTTTAATTGTTTATATTGCTTTATACCTCGGTTTCAAAATGATGTTAACATTTCTATATGAAATGTTTAAATAATTTTTGAAACAGAGGTAAATAGTAACGGGTTTTTCAATAAGGACTTGACAACTTGTTTTTTAAATAAAACGCAAACCATTTGAGATATTTCCAAAACTTTATTATCGACTTGAAATACAATCAAAACATTTATGAATGGAACTCGACTTCGTTCATATGACCACCGCGGGCACGTCGGCAGCGGTCGATTCGTTGGACCCAATTTTCGAAGACTCGGTCACACATTTCGGCCGTAACGGCCGCTATTTCGCGTTCAATTTTGGCTCTGAGTTCTTCCAACGTCGTCGGCTTGTTAGCATAGACCAATGATTTGACGTAGCCCCAAAGAAAAAAGTCTAGAGGCGTTAAATCGCACGAACGAGGCGGTCAATTGAGTGGTCCATTTCTTGAGATAACACACTCAACAAACTTACTCTTTAATGAATCGATTGTAACGTGTGGCTTGTGGCACCATCCTGTTGAAACCACATGTCGTCCAAGTCCATGTTTTCCAATTCGGGCCAAAAATAATCGGTAATCATGGCGCGATAACGATCGCCATTCACAGTAACGTGACGATCGTTATTGTCGACGAAAAAATATGGCCCAATGACGCCGCCGGCATGCAAACCGCACCAAACAGTTATTTTTTGTGAATGAAGTATTGATTCATGAAGCACCAAACCAATAACGCATATTTTGCTTATTGACGAACCCATTGAGCCAAAAATAAGCTTCGTCAATGAAGATGATCTTGCGATGAAATTTGCTCTTAAAGTTGCTGTCACCGACTCCGAATTTCGGTAGTACATTTTTATAATTTGCATACGTTGTTCGTTCATGTACTTTACCATGATGCAAATGTTGAGTTTACTAAAAACAAGGAAAGTAACAGTTAGATGATCAGTGAAATAGTGCGTTCACAAATTAAATTCAAAGTTGTCAAGTACCTATTGGAAAAATTAAAAAAATTCCAAAAGTTTGAAAATTTGAAGAGCCGTATACTCGAAAGTTGTTATCGGATTTCGCTAAATAGAAAAGTGTTCGATTTTCACGATTGTCCTCTTTCGCGCTAATACACTAAAAAAATGCGTTTGGAAAAAAAAAATTTTTATGCAAAAGCTATTTTTAGCTGCATTTTCGAAATTCTTCCTTCAAAAATTTTTAAGCTTGGTTAAATCGAAAATTCAACATTTTTTTTTATAAAATAAAATTTAGCTTTTTCTGCGACGCAAATGTCGTCTATTTTTCTCGGTTTAAAAAAAAAAACTTATCCATTATTTCCATAGGCACAGAGTTGTGGCTACCGAATTTGTTGCCAATCGAATTGTGGTGGTTACGACAACTATCATAAACTTTACTGCTCCATTCGGTCTGCATAATTAAATATATCGGTTACAAATTTGTATATTTTCAGTTGTGAATACTAACTTTTACTAAAAATAGTTCAGTACCCTCAATCGAATTAAAAAATATCTTACACTGTTTCCAAATAAGGTTTTTATGTTTAGTTTTTTAATCTTGATTTATTTATAAAAAAATTCCATTTCCATCAAAAATGCATTTTTGGACAGATAAAGAAATCGCTTTTTTGTTTATAAAGAATGTATTATAAGTATGAAACTGTTTAAAAACCTGTTTAAAATATAGAAATTAAAAATTATACAAAAAATTAAATTTTTTTTTTATGGAACTAATGGATAAGGTTTTTTGAAAAGCGAGAAAATTTATGATATTCGCGTCACAAAAAATCAAAATTTAATTTTACATTAAAAATATTAAATTTTCGATTTATCCATGTTAAACAAAATTTTGAAGGAGGAAAAAATTTTCGAAAATGCATCCAAAAATTGCATATGTATAATACATTATTTTTTAATATGCATTTTCTTTATTATATAAATGTGAAAAACGATAGAATATAATTCGAATATTTTCTGAACCAGAGAATTCCGACAACAACTTTCGCATATAGAGCCCTTCAAAATTACATACTATTACGATTTTTTAAATTTTTTGTTTAAATTAAAATCGTAAAAAAATCGCGAGCTTTTAAAAATTTGAATAAAGGAATGTCCCACCAAAAGTAATTTCTGATTACTTTGAAGTAGGAAATAATGACTTTCTGATAATGGGTTATATAAGTAATTATAAGTAATTTCAAAATATTGAGCTACTGGTAATTGGTTACATAATTACCAATTTCGTATTTTCTTTATTCTAAATAATATATTTATTAATTTGTTTTGAAACATTTTCCGACGTAAAGTTTCTTTTTAAAAAAGTTGGAACATTAAAAAATAATAACTTCAATGTAACCTCTTATTTCGTAACCACATATTATATATTTGTGAGTAACCACTTTTTTTTTATCTTGAAGTAACCACTTATTCATTCACTATGCGTAATCAATCAGTTAACTCATTATTCACTCTTGTTTTGTAAGCGAGAGGGTTAATGACCACCCATGAATTTTTGGACATCGCGAACAAAAGTAATTAAGCGAGCAAATAGCCTGGTAACTAGTGAACCCCTTCGTGCGCTACTTACAATCTTAATTACTTGGTAATGTCTGTTTTTGATGGGGTGTTATTAGATCCATGGAGTATATGAGTACAACAAATTATTCAAACTTGAATTCCATTTGTAATGTAAAATTGATCTCATGATATACATTTTTGGCCATTTTGGCCAATTTGACACATTTTCTTTATTTTAGAAACAGATGTTTTACAATACTTTTACAAACATTTCTAGTATATAGTTTACACTAAAAAGCAGCACGAATGTTTTGATATTTTCGCAGCACGATGCCAGTTTTGATGATTTTTATTCTTAAAATAGCAAAAAACAGACTAATTCACTTAAAAAAGTTTTTATTTCTATCATGGGATACTTTAATTTTTTTTTATAATTTTTATAATTTTTTAGATTTAATATTATTAGAGTAAAAAAAAAAATTGTTGTTGTATTAAAAAATGTCTTGGGAATGTCTTGCAAGACATTCGTGCTACACTTTAGTTTACACAGATAGAATTTTCTTGGACTAGTTATAGTGAAATTTTTCACTGAACTAATAAAGTTTTCTTCACAAAGTGGATGACAAATTTCTTACACTTTATGAAAAAACTTTATTATTTTTATGAAGCTTTGTTTATTGGAACTTTTTCTAATGAAACTTTTTTAATAGGCGTATACAATTTTGAATACGTAAAATTAAATTTTTCATACAATTTTATGAAAAACTGAATTTAATTAATGAAAAGTGTCAATGTACGATTTCCAGTGACGCTGCAAAGATCTAATGCAAAAATTCATTGATATCATGCATATAATTCTCTTATTGTTGAATCGATTTTGCTTACAAAAGTCGTTTCGTTTTTCCTGGTTTTTATCATTTTAGCAAACGCTTTACCTTCCATTCATTCGCATTTCTCGTATTTCCCTGTAGTTGTGTGTGTATATTTATTTCATTCAGATATTTTTATTAGTTTTCAAGTACTTTTTGCCTTCATTTAATTGTTTTCTCTCCATATTGTAATTAAAATTTTGTTCTATGTTTATTTTGTAATGTTTTGCGTGTAAGTTATAAATAGTTCAGAGTTCAATAAGTGTTGATATATTCTATTTAACCTCCTTTATTTTTTATATTGCTGGTACTCTTTAAGTGGTATCAGAGTTCATTTTAGGTTTGTTTTGAATGAAAATGAATGAAGTTTATCGAAATTTATTGAACAATTTGTAATATAAATATTTCAGAGATTTAAGATTACAATAAAAACTGTTCTTTGCGAACAGTGGCATAGGGAAAACTAAAAAAAATTAGCAAAAAATTTGGACTTTAAAGCAGTGTTGCCAACTTTTTGAGAGTAAAAAACGCAACAAAAATCTTAAAAGCGTTTTGTTTGGTTAAAAAATGCGTAAAAACACATGGCACTTTTTTCATCGTTAGAAGTTTTAGAAAAAAAGTTTTAGAATTGAATAGATTTACGCATGATTAGCTTTAATAATTATGGAAAAAAGTTGGTAGTAACTTTGTAATAACCACTAAAATTAAACAATTGCTAAAGTTTTATATTGTAAAGTGTCAGAATATAAGATTTCTCGAACAAAATATCCGATTTTGGATAATTTGTTAGGCTTTTTCACTATAAATGCACCAAAGAAATATTGCAAAAGCACCAACTTAATGCTTTTTTACAATTTGGCACCACGGGTAAAATTTCCGCGTTTTTGGCAAATCGGGAAACACCGTAAATAGTGCTAAAAGCCCAAATTGGCATAACTGCTTGAGAACGATGACAAAATATAACCAAAATGAAAGTGAGCGTTTTAAGCAGCCATTTTTTATGAACAGGTAGATTGCAATAATTTATTCGTTTCAAATGCTTCACCCTAATCTTCAGTTGTCCGCAAAAGAAAACGATAATTGTCTTAACACAAACCGAAACATTACAGACAACGGATAAAATTTGTCTGCCCTAGTGTATAAACTGGCTGATTTGGTAAACCTAATTATAAAATCCAAACTATTTGAAAAGCAACAATTCTTACATATCAATGTACTTTGTATATCATTATATGTAGTATGTATGTTTGTTGTATTACAATTTGTAAAAGCAACACATATCCCAACAAACAAAGTAAGAAGAGCCATAGTAAAATTTTTTAATTTTTATTTTAAAAACACAAAGCTTGTTTTTTAAAATGTAAAATAATAAAAATCGGTTAACTAAAAAATATAAAAATACACTGTGGGACTCCTAAAGGGTAAACCCAATTCCGGTGCACTCAATCGAGTAGTTCTAGTATAAACTGTCAAAACTTTTTTTTTGTATTTGTTTAAATGTTTGTAACTTTCTAATAAAAATGCAAAAGAAATTGTTTAATAAACTTTCCAGGGTTGGCAAAACATTTATGACCTTAATGTTAAAAAAATGCGATGTTTACACTATATGCGACATTACAAGAATCCGCCTAATATTTTTTTAAATAAAAACGCTAAAAATAGCCAAATTTGTACTCAAGTATGCGTTAATGTACTTGTCCTATTATATCATGTAAAAAAACGCGATTCCCAAAATATGGTCTCTATACCCTTATTAGCCTCTACTCTTCAATTGATAAATATGAAAAAAAGCCTCAACTACATTTTCTGAAAATGCATTTTTTTCACATATTTACCATTAACGTTGCATTATTGGACCAAAATACTGCGAAACATATTTTAAATTACTTTTTACTTAATGGGCTCGCTCTTTTGCGATTTTAAATGTCCATTTCGAGAAATATCGCTTTTAATTTTTTTGATCAAAATCCGCGAAACACATCAAATTTAAAAACATTTGTATTCTTTAAGATCGATATGCATTATACTGTAAAGTTCAATTTAAAAAAAAAATGTGTCGAACTTCAAAAAGGTTTATGAGGAAACATTTTTGAAAACCGCGAAAAAATAAAATTTGCGTTTCTTTGAACTGGGCGTCTAGGTAAAATTTGATAGTTGCAAAGAAAATTAAAAGTTATAACTCTAATGAAAATCAATTTATAATTTCTAAAATTCAATTGATAAATATGAATATTAATAAATAATTTCTGAATACATTTGATAAATATGAAGTTAAATTAATATTTTCTGACATATAAATTATAAATCTATCTGAAAACAAATTCTTTAATTCTGAAGTGCAATTGATAAATCTGAAAAACAATTAATACTTTCTAAAAACAACGGGAAATGGTGTAGAACAGTTTTTAGTGCATTTTTAAATTTCACAACGATTCTGTACAAATTTCCAGGCATTTTGGATCGAAAGAAGCTTAAATTGTTTTAATGAAAACAAAAACTCCTAATCGGAGAAGTGAAAAAGGGACAGAAAATTGGACTAAAGTAGAAAACAGTTTGTTATAAAACTACACACAGAGAAATAAAGTGCCAACCGAAGTGAAAAGTATATATTAATGGTGACAACTTATAAATTCAGTTAGTGCAATGATATTTACATTAGATTTCTGAATATTTTAGATGTTGGAACAAAAATTTAATTGAATTAACCGAACTTTGTTGTGAAAACTAATGTTAAGTTGTGCCAACCATATGGAATTCGTAATAACTGAATTTGAGTAGTAGTAACCGAATTTCAGTTGGCAAATAGCTAAATCTTTCTCTGTGTGTAGATCTAAAAAGATGGCATTAAAATGTTTTCATACAAAAATTGCTATCAAAATACAAATAATCTTAAGGTGGCACGCGGCAGATTTTTACGAAAAAAGTTGTCTTTTTGTGTTAGGCAACGAAAAAAAGTCTTGCCACAAGGGTCTCCTGGAGCTAATGAAGCAAAATTAATTTAATGCTGAAAATTAAATCATATTACCACATCTCAAACTATAATTTAGATATATTTTACAACTTTTACTCTTTAACAACCCAGTTTGAAACAAACACTGGATTTGACAAATAATTTTTACTTACCCATAAATATTTTTTTTCCTTTCTACAGTCTATCTTTTTCAATATTTTCTTATATTTTCTATAACTTGTATAAGAAATTCTTTTAAATATTTATATTTTTTTTTTTTTTTCAACATTTCAGTTGATTAGCAATCTATTAACTTTAATTATCACCTCACATATTTTAAAGCTTTTGACTTATTTTTCTTTAATTTTCTGACTTGGGCACATTTAAAAAAAAACTACTACTTTAAAACCCTTCCCACGATTTTGTGACACTTTTTTTTTTTTTTTTTAATTTTTAATAAAAATAAACCCATGTGAACTACTAGAAACTACTACACAAACCATATAACATTCATTCCAATATCTACAGACGAGACAGCTAAACTCAAGTATGGGTTAAATTTATAAAAAAAAAAAATGTTTTACTTAAATATTTTTAAATAAAAAAGGCATAAAGGTTCTAAGCTTCATTGATTATCTGGTAAAAAAAATGTTGTTGCCCCTGGCTTGACATTAAAGATAATTCATTAAAAATGCAAATTATTTCAAATAAAAAAAATACCACATTTCTTAAAAAAGCATATCACGGAAGTACGTATAGCTTCAAATATGTATAATAAAATATACTTATAAAACAAACATTTAAAATAACTATAATATGTTTTACATATGTTTTATTCTTTTGTTTTTTATTTTTCTTTTTAAAATAAATTTTTTGTTTAAAGACTTTTATGTTTTTAATTAACGGTCTGTTTTTGTAAGACGTGTCACTCAAAAAATTCGTGTAAATGAGTGAAGAAATTCATTTTGGGGTTTTGTAATGCAAATGTCACTTTGAATTGAGTGAAAACGTAAGAGTTGTCGTTTTCGTCTCTTTTTTTGGTTTCCACAATGCGATTTGAAACGTCACAAACGTCAAAAACAGACGTTCACAAAAAAGTATTCGTCAAAGAAAAAAGGCAACACAATTTAATATTAAAAAAAAAAATACAGTAAAACTCGGTTAAGACGAACCCTCAGTTAATACGAACTAATTTAAAAGTCCCGACGTTTTGGCAAAAATTTTCATATAAAATACATCTTATAATACGAACTCGGTTAATACGAACCCTCGGTTATTACGAACTGTTTTAAGCAGTCCCAAAAACTCGTTTTCATACAAATTACCATGTTTATTACACTCTTTATCCGTTTAATGGGATAGAAATAATATGAATTTCATATCCGTGGATGACTTTCTAGATATAGATGCTAATGTTTTGACGTCACATACTTTATCAGGTGAAGAAATATTGGAAATTGTTAATCCTGCCGATGTTGAAAATTTGTCAAGTAATATATTCGAACAAAATCGTGTGCCGAAGAAGCTGACAATCATATTTTGGCAAGAGAAAAACTTATAACGAATGAAATCGTTAATTCAGTCATTCAGAAAAAAATAACATATTTTTTTTGTTTTAAATGAAGAATTTTAATTGAATTTTTAATTGTGAATGCATGAAATGCTAATTTTACTTTTTATTTATGTAAAAATCTTGTTTTTGTTTCGCTTAAGACGAACTAATTTTTTTGGTCCCTCGGAGTTCATCTTAACCGGGTTTCACTGTAATACTTTTTAACAAAAAATTGTAATATAAAAAAGAATAATGATTTTTATTTTTATTTTCATTTATATTTATATTTATTTACATTTTTAGTTGTAAATATTTTTGTTTTTTTATACAAATTATATTTTTATCTCCACTTTTAAAACAAAATAAATTAATTTCTAAACAAAATAAATTAATTTTTTTTTTTTAAGAAAAAAATCAGCTGTTTTTGTTTATATTTCAATTATAGTGTTGGGTTGCCATCTAGCAACGAAAAATCAGTTATTTGTATATGAAATAAACTAACAAAAACCGAAAAGCAATGTCATGGCAATCTCTACTGTTTGACATAACATAAGGCTTAACGTACTCAAACGTAAGTCAGGCGAACGAATTATAAAAACTCATTTCCTTACGTATTCGTTCGGGTGCCACACGTTCGTCTGAAATTATGCACGTATTGTAAAAACAGACCGTAATATTTTATTTTTGGTTTTTTGTCTTTTCAGAATTTTTGTGTTTAAATTTGAATAATATTGGAGAAACTTGTTATAAAAATTCTTAAAAAAAATAATTTTTTATTAGTTAAAAAGTGTATTAATCCATTAAATAAGTTGTAAACTAGTGCGTTTTACAATTTTAACATTCCTGACTTCCAAATTGGATTATATTAAACTTTTTGTTATCAACTCAATCAACAAAATTAAGGTAAGTTTAGTTTTTTGATAAGAAATCTTAAATTACAATAAATGAGAGCTTTTTATACCAAATATTGTTGTACAAATTAAGAAATTAAATTTACGTTAATTAAACAGTAAAATAATAAAAAAATATTAATTAGAAGAAATTTATTAAGAACCTGCTATTGAAATAGGGAATACACTCATAATAGGAACACCAGGTTTCTAATATTTGACCGAAATGTTTGTCAGTATTATTAGCAGTTTGTTATTAAAAATTAGCAAATTCAGAGGAGTGATTCAAAAATTATAGCTAAAAATGTAAATCGACTTATGATATAAAATATCACCTTTATTTATAATTTTCCTTAATTTTGACAGAAGTAAAAAATAACCCTTAAAATAATAAAAGGTATAGATTTTCAAATTTTCTTATTTTTCTTCGATCTTTTTAAATAAATTTTTGTCTTTTGTTTTATTGAGCTAAAGATCCTTTATTTTATAATTATAATTATTTATTTCCAATATTTCGTCTTCGCATTGGAAGACTTCTTCAGGGAAAATTTTTTATAATTCAAAAACTTAAAAATAATAATTACAAAAAAGGCGGGAAATAAAATATTTTCTATAGATTTTCTTAAAAATAGGCTAATACCAAAATAGAAAAAAATATTTTTTTAATCTTCTATTGAAATAGGGAATACGCTCTTAATAGGAATACCAGATTTCAAATATTTGACTGAAATGTTTGTCAGTATTATTAGCAGTTTAGTATTAAAAATTAGTATAACCAGACGAGGGATTCAAAAGTTATAGCAATGTAAATATACTTCTGATATAAAATATCACCTTTATTTATAATTTTCCTTATTTTTGACAATAGTTAAATACTAAAACCTGGAAATAATGAAAGGTATAGATTTTCTTAATAATAGGCTAATACCAACATAGAAAACAATATTTTGTTTAATCTTCTATTGAAATAGGGAATACGCTCTTAATAGGAATACCATTTTTCAAATATTTGACCGAAATGTTTGCCAGTATTATTAGCAGTTTGGTATTAAAAATTAGCAAAATCAGAGGAGGGATTCAAAAGTTATAGCTAAAAATGTAAATCGACTGCTGATATAAAATATCACCTTTATTTATAATTTTCCTTATTTTTGACATTAGTTAAATACTAAAACCTGGAAATAATGAAAGGTATAGATTTTCTTAATAATAGGCTAATACCAAAATAGAAAAAAATATTTTTTTAATCTTCTATTGAAATATGGAATACGCTCTTAATAGGAATACCAGGTTGCAAATATTTGACCGAAATGTTTGTCAGTATTATTAGCAGTTTGTTATTAAAAATTAGCAAAATCTGACGAGGGATTAAAAAGTTATAGCTAAAAAATCGACTTCTAATATAAAATATCAATTTTATTTATAATTTTCCTTATTTTTGACAGAAGTAAAAAAATAACCATTAAAATAATAAAAGGTATAGATTTTCTTAAAAATAGGTTAATACCAAAATAAAAAAAAAATATTTTTTTAAATCTTCTCTTGAAATATTAAAAACGCTCTTAATAGGAACACAAAAATGAAGGAAAAATTATTAATATAGTTAATTTTTTATTAGAGTTCTCTTTATATTTTCAGTTATAAATTTCCCTCGTCTGATTTCTAATATCAAACAGATTATATTACTCACCAACATTTTGGTTAAATATGTTTCTAATAGTTTACCAAAATGTTTGTCAATATCATAAACAATGTGGTACTAAAAATTAGCAAAATCAATCGGGAGATTCAAAAGTTATAAGCGAATTTGTAGATAAATCTCTATTCAAGAATCACCTTAACTTATAATATTTCTTTCTTTTTGTGTTGTTTTTAACCCTCAAACCGGCCTAAGCTTTTTTGCAATGAAATTTATACCACGTTTTCGGCAAGAAAAATAAACAATATCCGTATTCATTCTTGGTAGTAAACAACTCTTGTAAGTCTGGTTAATGGTGTACGTTTGATAAATCAGAATCAGAATTTCCCAGAACCAACATCAAAATGTATTGCATTAAAATTTACCACGCTGCAGCGTGGTAAAGCGCGCTGTGGCGAAATACCACACAAAAAACTGTCGTAAACACGCGTGAAAATTTATCAGCAAAAAAACAGCTGACTGTTCTGCCGTAAAAAAAATGTATTTTAACTATTGGAAAAACTTCGAAAAACTTCGAAAAACCCAGTTTAAACGAAAACATTTTGCATTTCGCAGTAAAAAATTTGTGATTTTTTCTTTTTCTGTAAATTTTGTCATTTTTCTCAAATTAAAATAATTTTTGATGCATATAAAAATCATCAAAAAATCAGCTGATTTCTAAATTTACCATACAGTAAAAAATACACTAACGCTTTGTTGCGAACAAATCGTGGTAAATTTAACGCTAAGAATGAAAACCGCTAATATGTCTTCTACCAAATCGTTATTTTTGTTTCTCTATTCTTTGCCAACGTTTTTTTTTTTTCTGTAGACCACTGAATTTGTCGTATAATTATACTGGCAAAACGATTTTGGAAAACGCTGGTAAAGCGTCTGAAGAAAGTGTTCTGCCAGTAGTTTATTTATAAAACCTCGGTTCACCAGTGGTGTGCCAGTGCTTGATTATTTGTACCATTGGCAGTTTCTGTCTGGATGTGTTCATTTCACAAAATATATTTTTTTAAATTTACGAAATCTTTACTTGAAAACTTTCTCGGTTCCAAACCGTGCACTGCACACAAAAAATTAATTCCCAAAATATTTTGTAAATTTGGGTTTTAATCGAAATATTTTAATTTCTTATTAAAAATTACTCATTTCGCGCAATTAATGCCAATTTAAAATACCCCGCCTGGAAGCGAGCTGGCCGGTTAGAGATTTTGATAATATTTCTTCTACATTCAGGGAACTTCTGCTTTAAAAATATGTAGTTGTTCGGATTGTAATACAGTTTCTTTACTTTTAATGTCAGTCATTTGTAGAACAAATTTAATTTTCTACTAACTTTGTAGTTCATTTAATGAAAACAAACCACATCAAATGACTGTTTTATGATTTTACATTAATTTTTTACAGTTGTTTTTTGTTATTTAAAAAAATAAAAAAAAATAAATGTTTGTTTATTTTTTACTACCATGTGGTTCATTTTTACTACAATTTTTAGTCATTTTTTGAACATTAAAAAACAAATGACAATGTTAGTTGAATTTACTGTAATGTAAGTCGTCCTTTCTTTAAATGAAATTTCATTTGTTTTTAACTACATTTCCAGTGGTCTTTACCTACAAAGTATTCTAAGTGTATTCTTGTATTTATCTCTTTTAAAGAAAATCTACACCTTTTATTTTTTCAAGCGTTATTATTTTTTTTTTTTCTAACCTATGCCAACTTAGTAAATGGACATAATAAAATATTAATATAAATTACTACTAAGTAGCATGTTTCTTTTTTCAAAATGTATGTCAATAAAATAATATATATGTATTATAAGCATTATTGTAAATATTCTAAAGTAAAAAAAAATTCAAAATGAAAGTGGTTGAACAAACACTACCAGAGCAAGACCGTACCCAAATATAATGATGAAAAATACTTTTATTTTGCTTGGAACAAAGGAAGTATTAATTCTGGATTTTATTCTAATGATTTAAAAAAAAAAAACTCCCGACAAGGTACGGTATTAGGCCAAAGCGAAGCTTGAACCAAAAGTACTAGTGTGGGCAGCCATTACGGCTGCTATGTCTGTAAACTCTATGTCATTAATAAATGTTTAGTAAAACTGGTTAAATTTATCAGAAATAGACACTCTATCGACTACATGTTATTTTGGCCAGATTTGGCAATTTGTCATTATGCCAAAAAGGCGTTAGAATGGCTTAATGCAAAAAACATACTTTTTGTACTGACATACGCAAATCCTAAAAACTTCCCAAAAGCACGTCCAATTGATGACTTTTGGAGTCTTTTATGCTAAAAAGTGTATCAAAATGGTTGCGAAGCCAAATGCACTGAAAACTTGAAGAATGTTAAAAGCAGTGTAAAAAAATGTACATGAATGTCGTCCAAAGCATGATTGGAGGTATCAAGCATAAAATACGCCAAATAGAAGATCGCGGTTAGTTGGCTCTCTACAAAAAGTGAATTAATAATTTATAGTTTATACTGTGCTATAAATAAAAATCATCGTTCAACAAAAATAATGAGCTTTTTAATTGAAAGCGTTTTCAAATTTTCCATTTAGTAAATTGGCATAGGTTAAAAATTAAGGAAAATTATAAATTAAGGGTTAAGTATTAGAATTGTGTTCTTATTAAGAGCGTTTTCTGTATTTCAATGGACGCTTCTAAAAATATTTCAAATATTCATTGTTTACTAATCTATTTATATTAAATAAAATCTACATTTCTTGTACTTCTACAGGTTAATTCTTTGTATTTGATTAACCCATTTACTAAAAACTTTGTGTCTTTGGCTTTGTTTAAATAAAGAAAATCTCTTTAGATAAAATTCTAAAACTTTTAGTTTCTAATTTAACATTACAATCGGGGCATTTTTGGTTAAGATCTTCATGATGTTAAATAAACAAAGCAAGTAAATAAAAATGTTTAAACTTCTCTAAAAATTATATTGTTTTAACATCAAAAAAAAAAACAAATATAATTATCACAAATTCGTTTTCAAAAACGCGGATTCTCCAACTTTCCATTTCATAACAAAAAAAGTTGAAACCCATTCAAACTTTATACATAATAAGATCCCGAGTAACAAAATATATGTATACTTTTACCCCAGTGTAGAAACGTCAAAGATAAATTTTTGAATCATATAATTACAAATTATATACTATCACCCTAACCGAGCACTAGCTACTATGGAATTCTGCTCGTTGTAGCGAAAACAGACCAATGCCTCTGGTGGGAATCGAACCCACGACCCCCGCACTGATAAGCCAGCACGCTACCAACTAGCCTACCGGGCGCACAATTTGTTCAAAATTTAATATTTCATGGGATTTAAGTAAATCGAATTGAATCTCAATATATCTAATTCGATCCTCCAAAATAACTTATCTTTTAGGATCTAATGAGATATAAATTATTTCCATATCAGGATCTTAATTAGATATTATTGGATCCCCCGATTTTGGGATTAATTTTGATATAATTTAATCCAGTAATATATTTGAGATATTTAATTGTACAAGTTGGCGCAAAAATAACCTTCCGATGTTTTTTGGCCGTAATTTAAAAAAAAAATGAAAAACTTTGATTCTTCTTATTTTTTATTTTTATTTGGTATTTTAATTTTTTTTACATCAAGTCGAGAATATGATGTCATGTAAATGGCCGCCGCCACAGTTGATTGTCATTTGGGTCCTTTTTATGGCATTTTCCATCACTTTGGCCAAAACTTCCGGCGATAGGTGACTTTGAGCGGGTGTAATGGCTCTTCGTGGGTTACACGCGGATTTTCAGTGCCCCAGAAGCGTAAATTTTGCTTATTTACGTACCCGCTAAGATGGAAATGGGCCTCATCACTCATGATTATTTTTGATGAAAAATCATCTTCCTCTTGGTGGTGATTAAGGATGGCTTGAGCGTATGTTACACGCGATTGGCGGTCAGCAGCTAACAGCTGATGCACCGTCTGGACTTTGTACGGAAACATCTTCAAATCTTGTACCAAAATTCGCTGTAAAGACCGTCGACTGATACCCATTTGCGTGGCACGTCGTCTGGTCGATGTCGACGGCGCTTCCATGACATCCTCGGCTACAGCAGCAATATTCTCTGCAGAACGGCTACTTCGGGGTCTGCCACGCCTGGCAGCATCTCGTGTTGTGCCAGTCTCTTCGAGGCGAGCGGCTAAACGTCGCAGTGTTTCACCAGTAGGCGTTGGACGGCCAGGAAATCTGCGACGAAATTCACGTTGTGCCAAAGTCACCGACCAATTATTGGTCAAATAAATAGTCACCAATATTCCGCGTTCTGGAGCAGTGTAGCGTAACATTGTTTATTAACGTGTATTTCGCATGTGTTTACTACACAAATGTCAAAACAGAACTGACATTAGGGGCCAATCGCAAAATTTATAGCATTTTCTGATAGGAGGATTACTTTTGCGCCACCTTGTATAGTACTCCAATTTTGGGATGAACTTCGATAAGATTAGGTATCGGTCTATGTATATCTAATGGTATCTATGTATATCTATGGTATCTGTTTGAGATATAACTTTTTTTGTTTGGGTCTTTAGAATCTTTATTTTTTCTTAAATTTCTCCTAATAATTTTTCCATCTCATTCATTGTGTAGTCAGTCAGTCTTTGATTTCGGTATTTTTATTTTCCAAAATTATATGTTTACCTCTAATAATGACATATTCTTTCACAGACTTTTGTCTTTAAACGATTTTTGTTTACTTTTTTTTCTTCTCTTCAATATTTGTTTAGAAATGTGTTAAAAATTTCTAAAATCATGATTTAATCGATGGCAGTTTTCTTTTATTTTTTCAATGTTTGTATATTTATGTAAATCATTTTGACTAATTATTAATAAATTAGAAAACAATTTGATGTCATAATTTATGCTTTTGTCAATATCGAAGGCATATAATGAATTTTTCGTTTAGTTTGAAGGGGATATCTAATATTTACCCGTTAAAATTTAAATAATGCCATCATAAATAAAAATGGAAAGTTTAAATAACAATTTTTTTTTTTTTTTTGGAAAATTATGATTAAATATTTGTGACTTTTAATGTGAGTTTTTGTGAGATAATAAATATCTAAATATTTTTTTATTGACCTTGCTGAAATGATAAGAGTAGGAGTATGAAATTTAGATTACGCATACGTTTTTGGCATAATAATTTTGTTAACAAAATTATACAAAACAATATGTTATTGAGTGAAATTCGATTTTTTTGCATTGTAGTCACCACCAATTAGAATCGTCCAAAGAGTTTATTGAGTCTCATTTTCAAAAAATAATTGTATTTGCAGTTGAAAATGTGTACCTACACTACATTAGCATTTAAATAAATCGTAATGTGTAGTTAACCGTTAAAAATAGACTGTCAAATGTTGTAAAAACAATTAAAAATATAGTTAAAATAACATTTGGTTGGTATGCGTCAGTATGGGCAAATTTAGCTTTTAACAAATAAAAATGTTTGTTATTTAAGAAAAAGTCCGAAGTTTAACACTGTTCTCGGCCAGCTAACATTCGCACAAATTGGAAGAAGTTCGGTAGCCGATCTTTTAACTTTACAGCTCAACGTTGGCTTTTTCCTTTACCCTAGAAAGTTGATCTAGGCTTTTTGAACCTACACTGAGAGAATTATCTGCATGATATTAATTAAAGAATCAATGAAGTCGGACTGGCGCACTAACTAGCCCAATGAAACATAATTTTATTTATTAAAAGTTTTATCAACTCAATGAATAACACCGTAAGTAAAATTTAAACATTTGCAATGACACCAAAACCTCGGTACACGTACACTCAGTTTTGGGTCATAGAATCCAGTGGTGTACTCAGTTTAAAAAGATTAAAAATCAAAAAGCAACTAATCAGTGAGTTAGGCCATATTTTAAGGAACATATATGTTTAATTTTAAAATTCTAGCCAAGGGGGGTTTGGAGCCCACGCGGGTTAATAGCCCTCATAACAAATTTTAAGTAACTTCAGCAATTTGTGCAGGTCGCCAAGGGAGCCACTTCTAACACCTCTTTTTCTACGTTCTTGGCTAAAATATCAAAAATCACCTTTTCAGTGAATTAGCCCATAATCCAAAGAAACAAATATTAAGTTTCAGGTCTCCAGGCAAAGAAGTCTGAGTAGGCCGTTACACAGAAAAGGCTAAAATCGAGTTTCAATATAAATATTTGTAAATATAATTAAAAATTTAATTGAATTAGGACCAATCAGATCAGTTGCAAATTTTATTAAATTTGTTTAAAATTTCTATTAACAATTTAACTATCATATCAATTAAGAAATTTTATTAAAATTAAAATTTTTTTTTAAGTAAAACAAATGGAAACAAATATTGAGATATTGTATTTTAACAAATACAATACAAAATACAAAATATCTTATTGAATTCTATCTTAAATTTCCTTCCATATGACATTTATACTTATATTTTTTCCATTTCACCGTACACTTTAAGTAAAAAATTAATGGAAACTATAAGTTGTAAAAAATGTATCCAAACAGTATTTAATTGGTTTATGTTTTTAATTAAATTTTTAATTGGTAGAATTAAATAAAATGTCGTTAACATTGAGCTTTTGTTCGTTAGTAAAACAACTTCTATTGAAGTTAAAATAACTAAAACCGTTTTACTACAACATTAAGAGTGTAATACAGTAATAAAGATGACACATTTTCTGAGTGAATCAATCTCTCAAATTCCTTGCCAACGTCATTGGTAAAGTTAATGGATTCTCATTAAGCAGGTAACCTCGAGTATCGTCAAAACTTACATGGAGTCTTACCTACATATCTCAATGCTCGCTCCAAATTGTTTCTCGCAAGCAAAAATTCGTTTATTAGAGCATGCCCAATTAATGCTCAACATTTGGTTTTCAATAGATTTCCGATTATTTAAAGTGAAAGTAGATTTTGCATTTAAATTCGTTTTAATCTTAAAAAAATGTATCTTTCGTAACACAGATTTTTATTATTTTATTTTACCCGAGTAAAATCAATTATATAAGGTCTTTTGTTTTTTCATATTAAAGTATATTATAATATGTGGTTATATATGGTGTCAGTCATGGACACATCTTATTATATCTTTCTTATGTGGAAACATATATAACTATATATTATTATAAATATAATGACCTTTATAAAATTAAACATTAATCATATATGCTATACATAATAAGATATGGTTTATCTATTGTCATATATAATAATACATCTATGACTATATATGTCATATATGGTGATATATAATCTATATAATTTAAGATATAATAATACTTAGTTACTGATTTATAAAAAAATATTTTTGTGTGTGATACGTTTATATATGGGGCCATATACATAATACAATTTAAGTTATAATTATATATGACATTAAATGATGTAGGATGTAATTATGTAAGATTCCATTTATTACACAATATTAACAATTTAGTTTGAGATATGAGTATATATGGTCCAACATCATTCATATTTAATTTAATATTGTTTATATAACACCATACACATTTATATATGCGCAGATGTCTAAATTATTTTTCTTTAAAATTTAATGAAAAATATTACTTTATAAATTATTACTTTATAATGTTTTAATTCAAAGCCATTTAAATTACTTGGCTATATCGTATGGATATAAAAAAGCAATGAGCTCAAAGCGTTACAAAGAATGCAAAATAAAGCGTTAAAAGTTGTAGCTAACCTTCCAATAACCTATTCTACGGTGTTATTATATAGAAATGTCTTTAAAAATGTTCTACCTATTCACGGAATTTATAAGTTGCAGTTATTAATTTATGTTTTCAAATGTCTTCACAATATTGGTCATCACACACTAAGTTTTTCGAGAAACCAGTCTTCGTTTAATACACGAAACAATATGAATTTATCAGTTGCCCGGTGTAGGTTGGAAACAACGAAACAAAGGATAGAATACATGGGTAGTCGTGAGTTCAATAATTTGCCTCCAAATTTTAAAAGTACAAACAGAATTTCAATTTTTAAAAAAAATGTTAAAGATTATTTATCTCAACAGATAGAAGAGATCCTATTCTAGCGATTATAAATGTTAAATTAATATATAGTAAAGATATATACATATATACATATATTATTATTATTTTTTATTTTGTTTTTTTTAATTACTTTATTTTTTTATTAGTTTAAATATGTTTGTAATATTTGTATTGCCAACTCGCCTCTACAATGCCTAAGGCGCAGAGGCAACAATATTATAATGAATTATTACTTCAAATGAATAAAATATTATATGTCGTGGGATTTCAGTACATCTAATTTAATCTCAAAATATCCAAGTAGATCTAAATTAATCCCATGGGATATTTTAGGATGAATCAGTGTCTTAAATTAGATATTTTTGGATACCCCAATTTTGATCTTATTTATTCCAGTAATACATTTAAAGGATCTAATCGGATATTACTGGATACCCCAATATGGAGATAAATTTGGATAAGAATAAATATCGATCTATATCAAATGAGAACGGATTTTTTATTTGAGATGTATTTTTTTTTGATCGGGAATACAGTCCGCGAAAGAACCAAAGCATACAAACTGAAAATCCATTATTTCCCTAATTCGTATGAACACGGCATTGACATAAGCATACCAATCTGAAATTTTTTGAAATTATGACAATTCACTGAAATATCGTTAAAAATCGTTGAGTTGTTATTTTCTGTGACCTCCTTTCTCCATAACTAAAGATTATATTTACCACCATCGCGAAAAAAGTCTCTGTCATATCTTTTTCCATCCCGATCTAATTCATTGTACTTTTTGAGCATTCCGCGTGGTCAAAATGGATATAAATTTCATTAAGCTTGTAAAAATTAATGTCTTCAATATTCTCCAACACTGTTATGTTCTGGAATGCCGTTGTTTATATTTTAATACAACATTTTTTCTATTACATAATTAAAAAAATTAAACTGTCATTGAGGCTCTCGGTGTTATCCAGTTAATATATTTCTATAAATTTACAATTTATATCCCAAACTGGAAAATACCAACCTTGCATTTTACTGCTAACAAAAAACTGTATGTTTAGATGACTTTTTAATGTAGTAAATGTAATGCCTTGATGGTAAAAATGTATTGAAATCGTTGTGAACACTCTTGTTGGCCTTACAAAATGAAGACATCTGATGTTGCTGGATGACGGCTTTTCTCGAAGTCAGATTTTAAATTGTTTCAAATCTAACATCCTTTATATATTCATGGGGACTTTTTCTGTAAACAACGGATCTGTTAAGTTTACTTGCATATTTCTGTAACAGACATATTGCAGAGTACATTTATCTTCAATTTTCTATTAACGATTTTTAAAAATTTATACGATCCAGTTTTTATTAAGAAGTATTTTTCGAACAGACTCGGTTTTGGATCCTTTTTTGGTTTGTTTGACACATAAAACAAAATTTTTTGACCTGTATGCTTTGGTTTTTTCGTTCAACAAAGAAAGTTTTTCTGAAAAATACACGTGTAGCAATATTATCGCTTCTGATATAAAACTTATTTGTGGGGCCATTAGATCTAACATCATTTCATATTATTGAATTTCTTGTAATAACGAAAAGGAGAACAATTCATTTTCGTTTTGTATGCTTTGGTTCTTTCGCTGACCGTATTATCATTTTATTTGTATATTTATATTTCCTTTTAGAAATGTCATATTAAATTAAAAGAAAAAATAAATTAAAAAATTAAATAAAAATATGTGACATACTCCAGCCATAACATACGACTGTGATTTATGATCAATGGGTTTGTAAAGCGCCATTTTTTTGTTTTAAAATTAATACATATTGCTTTTTATATTGTATATGATCATGTCTACACAATATTGACCCAAACACTTGAGTGTTGAAAAAAAGACTTAAATTAATATTTCGCACACTATAAAATTTTATTTGCCCACCCAAGTAAAAAAGTTTTGATATTGTTATATATATCTTTATAATTTTTTTTATAATGATATATTACGCAATAAGACGGACTCAGCTTGTATGGAGAACAACATAGTGTTTTTTGTCCACCTCAAAAATATACTTTTTTTTTGTTTTATGATGACCGTTTTTAAAAAAGATATTTTTTTTATTTTTTTTTAAGACGGTATTGAAAACATTTCCAGACATATCCTTTTTCAGGGATATTCTATAAAAAAAAAGTATTTTTAAATGTTTGTAAGTAGATTTTCGTGATATAAATAACAAATTGATACACACGGAGAAAGATTTAGCTATTTGCCAACTGGAATTCGATTACTACGGCTCAAACTCGGTTACTACGAATTTCAGTCGGTTGACACAACTTAACATTAGTTTTCACAGCAAAGTTAGGTTAATTCAACTGAATTTTATTTGCAACACCCAAAATATTTAGAAATATAAAGCAAATATCGTTGAACAAACTGAATTTAGAAGTTGTTACTATTAAAATACACTTTTTAATTCGGTTGGCACTTTACGCGTTTCAGCTTTTTTTTGAATTACTCACTAGTTTGCGTTTTAGCAAAAAATACAATATGGTGGAAAAACCATGATAAACAGTTCAATTTCCTTGCATCATCGTTGTGTGGAAATAATTTAATATTTTTCAAATAAAATGCATTTTCCACAATTGTGTAAACTAAATTTTGAAAAAATTTTGAATTAATCTATTCTACAAACCGACTGAGTTTTTAGTTAATATAAGAATGAAAATTGGGCTTTAACAAAAAAATTCATTTCGGCATAATTTTTTTCGCGAATTCAAAATTTTACAAAGTTCTTTTTTTTAAAAATGCAACAATTTAAGCTCATTATATATAAAAATAAATAACTATGTACATTTTTTTAATTCGCGAAAAAAGTTATGCCGCGAAAAAACGCGTATTGGGTTTTCTCTCCACTACATGTTTATCATTACATCAACTAGAAATCGAATACATTTGCAGATTGCATTAATTAAAAATTTGTTTCAAATTTTTTTCCAGAACTACTCGGTGTTTGGAAAAAAATTTTGAAAAAATCTTAAATATTTCCATACATAGATGATGTACTTTCCTAAAGAAACATTTTGATACCGATATTGATATGATTGTTTTCATTTTTATTAAATCTCGAACTAATGCGAATTTAAAAAAAAGGTGAAACACGTATTAAATCGGCTAAGGATTTAAACATGTCAATTTGACATTTAAATTACAAAAATCCCCGTGTAAAAAGCATAAAAAATCAAATTTTTTTAAGAAAATCCATGAAAAAATGATATGTCTAGATATTCTTTGACATGTTTTGTACACCGTTGAAGAAACCTTTCAGTTGATATTAATATTGTATACATTGTCGTTAGTGAAAGTGCAAAATTCTTTAAAAAACTAAAAAAAGACCTGTTTTGAAAACGGTCCAGCTCACGGGATCTCAACAATGCTAGGTACGAAATATTTTTGGGGATCTTCATAAAACAAACCAAAGCACATTTTAAAGAGAATTAGTGGTTTCGAAAAAAGACGAAAGTTTACTATTGCGATCTCCATAAGGTTGCCAATATTCCTTAATGTCAGAAAAAGTTACCACGCAGAAAAAGTTAACTTTTAAGAATTAGTAATTTGGGACTAGAAGAAATACTCACAAATTTTGGGTTGACTTTAAATTAAATGCATTCTTAATCTACTCCATGTACCTTACCAAATTGTTCAATGTTATGTGCTGAAAAGGAATATCCCTACAAGAAATGGATGACCGAAACTAACACATGCAAATCTTGCATCTTCCTCTAACTTATGAGTTTATAAATTAGAGGGAGATGCAAAATCACACGTACACAAAGTTTCCATCACTTTTTTCATATTGCCCTTAAGAAAATGATAGAAACTTTGTTCTACGCATTGATGGATATTTCCATCAGCAGTGTCGGTCATTTGACCGGTCATATGACCGTCACTGTTCTTGCTGTGATTTAATCACAATTCAAAAAAATTTTAAATCTTTTAAGTTATTTGCGGTTTATAAATTTTTTAAATTTATTTTATAAATTTTTTTGACAAAATCGTCAAAATTGTTTACAAAGTTAGTTCGAATTTCTCTTTATGTCCTCTTGAATAGTAGGCGCGATAGGCGTGGTGAAATACAAAGAAGTCATCAATTTTTGGTAGGCATATATTTATTGTCTATTTGAAACAATTACAAACAATTCTAGATCAAATGCATTAGAAAATCTACTGTATGGTCTGATGAATTCATTTCGGAATTTATTCTGAATATTTTGTAAAAATATGTGTTTTAGGAGTTTAATTAGAAATTCATAGTTCCCATTATGTTTACATGTAACAAAAAAAAAAGATTGTAAACTATGTGGTTTGAGGTCTTTCCGATGTTGATGGGAGCTGTAAATTTTGGCTATCGTAATAAAGGTGAACAGTATTCACATCACACTTGGCTGAAGATAGCATTGCGTACAGCCACAAAAAGCAATGTCGTTCAAGAATCTTTAGAACTCCAAAACAAAGTTCTATGGCCATCCTTGAACGTCTTGGCATTGAGAAAATTTAATTGAAAACTGTAGGGGTAGTTTTGGCCCACATTTTTCATCGTCTCAGTAAGAGCATACCGAAATAAGGTAAAACATTAGAACTTAATGAAATTTTTTGTTAAAATGAAGATCCTTAATTAAATTTTACTTGCTTTTATTCCTTTCAAGCGTTCTAAATATCCTAGACATAGGAAATCTGCTACAAATTCAGGCATTTTAAATTATATCGAATTGACAGCATGGCACTCAATTAAAGAAGTTTAGGAATGAGTTTTGGAGAAAACTAGATCTAATAGCTCTAAGCATACAATAATGGCTGCATTTTCCAAAATTTCTAACTCCCATCAACTTTGAAAAGATCTTGTAGTTAATAGTTTAATACACTCAGAAAAAAAAGTTCGTAAAGTCAGCAAAAAAGTTTGTAAAGTCAGCAAAAAATTTTGCTGAGTCAGCAAAATTTTAGTCAGGAGGATGCTTGCAAAAAAGTTGCTAATTTCAGCAAAATCTTTTGCTGAAAATCAGCGAGCTGATTTTTAGCAACAAAATTTGTAGATTCAGCAAAAGTTTTGCTAACACTTAGTAGATTAGAAATACAAAAGCCTTGCTAAAAATTAATAACTTTTTTGCTGAATTTTAGTAGACTGAAAAAAACGCAAAAAATTTGTAGAAAAATTGTAATTTAGTTAATTTATTTGCTGAAAATCATAAAACATATTTTTGTAATTCTTTTAAAAATAATTTACTATAATAACGAAATATAAAAATTTTCATTTTTCCACATTGACGACATGAATTAATTTAATATCTGAAAATATATAGAAATAAATATATATAACATAACAAAAATTGTCTTTCAATTACTTACATCAATGGTTGTCTAAATGATGCTATCGCAACTGCCGAAGATAATTATAGAAACGAAACGAAAAAATAAACAAAAACAAACGAAACGAAAAAAACAACCCTTTTTGCAATAAGAAAAAGGAACCATAAAAATCTACCTAAGATGTGTGTCTTTGTCTTTCACTTTACTCTGTCTACATTTCTGTATATGTATGTTTGTTTGCAATTTGACCACACTTATAAACATTTAGTTTAAATAAATAAATATTTTATTTTGTCTTTTATTTAATTAATAGACAATTATTTTCACAAGCCGGTGACAACGCAAAATTTAAGTTGTTTTAATCCTCAATTTTGTTTTATGTATGAAAAAGAGATACAAAAACTTCCATGGTTGATTTTTTATATGTCTTATTAGAGTTGTACTTTATAGTATCATTTTCCTCTTCTCTACTACATCTTGACATGCCGCGACATCTACTTCATTCTGCGTATATCTTTCAATCTGGTTGTCGTCCACACTATTAATGTGCTTATCAGCACAATTTTTTTTTAGCAAAATTAATTAGTAAAACATTAGTATATTAGTAAAGCATTAGTATAAAACAGTTAAGTGCTGAATAAGTATAACAAAAATTTTAGCTGAAAACGCGATTTTAGCAAAAAAATTTGCTAAAAAATAGTATACCTGATTTACAAGACGTTTTACTAACTTTTCTACTAACTTATTTTTTTGAGTGTACGTATAGTTTAGAATAGTGTTCTACCTTAATTTCAACTTGTCATACTAGATTTTATTTGTTACTTTTTGAAAAGTTTAATCATTTCCATAGACAATAACATTATTTCATTGGCATCACCCAAATCTTCAGTTGTCCGGGAAAGAAAACGATTATTGGTTTAACTCGAACCGAGACATAACATACAATAGACAAAATGAACTTAATGAGAATTTGTCTGCCTTAGTGTATAAACTGGCTGATTTGGTAAACCTAATTTTAAAATCAAAACTATTTGAAAAGCATAAATTTTTACATATCCATATACTTTGTATATCATAATATGTAGTATGTATGTTTGTTGTATTACAATCCGAAAAAACAATTTTTGTGTTTTTAATACAAAAATTCAAAATTTTTAAAAATACATTTTTTTAAAAATTGATTCTAATCTTTTGCAGAATATGCAGAATAAATTCCGAAAACGAATTCTGCTTACAATAGACTTTCAGATGCATTTGATCTGAAATTCTGTGGGATTGTTCCCAAATAGAAAATAAATAAATGTCGACCAAAAATTTATAATTTCCTTATCTTTGGCCATGCCTATCTCGCCTACTATTTGTTGAAATATATGAAAAAATCTATTTTTCGACATTGGGTTCACTGGAACAAGAAGTGCGCTTAATTACATTCCAATAAATATATTATTATTTTATTTTGATTTTCATCATATTGTAAAATTTTTTTTAAAAATACGTCAATTTCAAAAAAGAATTTGGAACTGACGGCGATGACTCAACATTTGTTGTTGTGCTATATAAAATACGAAAAATCACAAAATATTTTTGCTTGGGTAACCAAGCCCTTTTTAAAGCATAACACCATAATGAATACTATTCAAAATAAATTGATTTTTTTTTGTTTATTATATTGTATTTTTATTGAAAAATGGCATAATTAAATTTTGTTAAAAAAATTATGATTTTTTTTTTTTTGTTTAAATTTTTATATTCACGAGTATTTTGGGCTTAAATAAAACCCCATTTATTATTTCATTAGGTGTTTATTTAACTAAAAAAAAAAAGTGAAAGAAATAATAAATGACAATTATTAACAAAATAAAGTTAAATGTTTTATTGCTTTTTTTTTTGTTTTTTATTTTAATAATTTGTTTTATTTAAATTTTTTTATTTAGTTTTTCCCCTTTTGAAAGTTAGTTATATTTGAGTTTTTTTTTGTTTAGTTTCGCTATAAGTAATTGCTGTCATTTTCATAGTTGCCTCAAATTATGTCATTTTAGTCTATGATTTCATATTACAGAGTGTTAAATTAGTTTGTCTTTTCCAAACTTATTGTGGTTATTATTTTAATTTCACATTTTTTCATTTTGGATGCTCTACAGTAGGCAATAGTAGACAACATTTAAAATTTTAATATATTACGAACATTCAAAAAAAAAAAAACAACTGCTTAAAAAACAACTACAAAATCAGCTAAAAATGACTTTGTGACAAACAGACAATTATAAAATAAAAAACACAAAAAATATATTACTACTCAAACAACTAAAAAATGAAAAGAAAATTTTCCTGAGTGTATCAATTAAAAATAAAATTAAAAATGTGAACCATATTAAACATTTTTGGATACATTTTTTCAAATCTTATAATTCCCGTACAATTTCTAAAGTGAACTTTTAGTTATCGTATTTCAGATACGATATCTTGTAAGATATCATATCTCAATATTTTTAACAACTTTTTTTTATATTTCGGATTTTTTTTTTGAAAATTTAAATTAAGTACGGTTTGATTAAAATTTTAATTGTCATTTTTAACTAATTTTTTTTAATTATTTAAATTTATTTTATTTATTTAAATTTTGCATTGATATGATTAAAAGTTTAGCTGGTCCTGATCACAAATACACTTTTAATTGTATTTTCAAATAGTTTCAACTTGATTTAAGTTTTTTCTATGTGTTATAAAGATTTTAGTAGCACTCCGGTAAAAAAAATTATATATGATCTTATGTTTTTTCAGCTTAAAATATATTATAATATGTGATTATATATGGTGTCATGCATGGCCATATCTTATTATATGGTTCTTATGTGCTAACGTATACAGTGGGAAGCACTCGTGAGTACATGTAAGTACTTTTTGCACCTAAAGATTTCGACCGGAAAATATTTGACACTAGAACTATATTAACGGTAAAAGTGTCGTTTTGGATCGAAATGCTTTCAGGAAATATATTTTTCGTAATACTTGTATCGGCACCTGAACAATCTACTCTTTCCCTTTTTTCGGTTTTTGAATTTTTAAGATAACTTATTGCCTTACGAAAACATTGTAAATTAAAATTGATGTTGTAACTGCAATATTAAAGTCCCGCAGTGTAAAGTTTTAAAAAATTCCAATTTATTTTTAAGTTCAACGGTATAACGATAATTTCAAGAAAAAAGAAGATATCTTAAAAATTCAAAAACTTAAAAAAGTTACCGTTAAATGGCTTATAAATACTATATTTCCAGGAATGAGACAAATCGGTGCATTTTCACCAAAAACGACACTTTTTCCCGAACGCCTGATGTCGGAGAGTGATTCTGAGACCTGATTTGGATTCAGCGTACCTTATACCGTTTGAAAAGTATACTTTAGTTCTAGTGTCACATATTTTTCAGCCTGAATATTTAGGTGTAAAAAGTACTTACATGTACTCACGAGTGATCCCCACTGTGTAACGATATATAATTATATATTGACCTTTATATACTTAGATATTTAACATATATTCTATTCATAATAAGATATGATAAATCTATTGTATGATAATGTATTCTCATATATAACACAATATGCAATCATATTTTTTAACATATAAGCTATATAATTTAAGATACAATACTATATATTGTATCTGATTTGACAGATAATTAGTTTTATCCTTCCGCTGAACGAATATGGTTGTGTATACGCTTGAACAACGCTGAGATTTATTGCGACATTACTTTGAAAATCATGGTAACGTTGCAGAATGTGTGCGAAAATTGCCATTTTTCTTCGAAAATGAGCAAGGAGTGGCCGTTACAGTCAATGGCGATCGTTATCGGGCCATGTTGAACGAATTTTTGTTCACAAAAATTGAAGAGGAGGATATTGGCAACATTTGGTTTCAACAGGACGGAACAGGAAGAAATTGGTGAAATACAGCTGCACACAATCGATAATGTGCTTAAAAATTGGACCGATCGTGTAGGCTACTGCATGGCCAGCCGAGGCAGCCATTTGAATGAAATTATTTGCCATTATTAACCGGAAGGATTGTACTTTCAAATAAAAAAAGAAAGTTGAGAAAATATTCAGTAGTTTTTTTTATAGCATTTTCAAAAAAAAAAAAGTTTTTTGGCGGACCCTTTATAATGCAATTCAAGATATAATTATATATGACATTAAATGCAGTTAGATATAATTATGTAAGATTCCATATATGACACAAGATTAACAATTTAGTTTGAGATATGATTATATATGGTCCAACGCTATTAATATATTTCATGCTCATAAGGCATTTTTATGTATTGTTATATAAAACTCTATACATAATTATATATGCGCTTAATGACAAACTATTTTTTTTTTAATTTTTTCAAAATTATATAGGGGTTGAAGGAGATCCATTGAGATCTCAAAGTATCTTATTCGATCTACCAAAAACTACTTATCCTTTTGGATCTAATTAGATCCAACTATATCTAAATACATTCCATTGGATATTTTAGTACCTATCAGAATCTTAAATAACATATTATTGAATCCTCCAGTTTGAGATCAATTTTGATCGAATTTAATCCTTTATATTTAGGCGTATAATTGAATATTACTGAATACCCAAATTTTGTAATTAATTTGGATAAGACTAAATATCGATCTATATAAAATGGGATATTATTTTATATTTGAGATATAATTTTTATTTTATATCGGGCAGTAATATAGGGTGTATTCAAATGGTTTGTAAGTTAACTTAAACATTAATAATTACTTGCTTTTGTCGGTTGGTTTTTATTTTTGCAAAAAAAAAAAACATTAAAACTAAATTTTTTCAAATTTCACACAATAAAAAGACAAAAACTATGCAATTAAATGCAATTAAGTGAGTTACAGGAAATCGGAAATTATTGTGGTTACGCTGTTTATTGTATTTGATTACACTTTTTAAAATGCTTACAATACAATAGTATTTTAAAAAATACACAAACAATTTGTTAAACAAATAATAACACAAGTATTTAAAATAATATTATGGAAAAAAGATTGATTTTGATAGACAATTTGGCATCTGTGATATAAAAAAAAAAAAATACAGGGTGGGCAGCTTGGTCTGACTGATTCAAAGTGCTTATAATTTTTTTTATTTTTTTTACAGTTTTCAATTATATTTTTTTTTTTTTGCGGGCAAAAAATAGTTTAATACAATTTTATACTATCATTACATTCAATGGAAGAACGTGTTGAAATTGTTGAATTTTGTTTAATTTTGCTTGCGAGAATAAATGACAACGTTTTGAACAATCGAATGTGTTGGTAATTGAATGGTTTTGTTTTGGCGATTTTTTGTTAACATAAACGAATACCAGCATCCTGAAATCCTGAAATAACCCGGGATTTAAAACAATTCCGAAATTCCATGATCGAGATTTGCAAAATTCGGAGTCCCGGGATATTTAAACATCAATCCTGATAGGCAACCCTAGTATGAACTGAAAAATTGTTTTGACAATAATTCAATTAGATTTTATCTTAAACAATCTTTGGGTGTAACTATTTACATTCAAGTTTCTTAACCCGTTTTCTAATTATTAATAGTTGAAAAAGCTAATTAATTTTTTATTGTTTAAACGATTTTGTTACCCTTAAAAACTTCCGTTTATTAATTTCATTTACATTGATTTTAATATTTATGGTTATTTCTTTTTCGTCATTTGATTTTTTTTTCATAATTTTGTTTTTTTTTTTTATAGAAAAATTACAATTTTGTGTTTGATTTTTGGTTTGCTACTAACTATTTATTATGCAAATTGTGTTTCATTAAAACAAAAACCATAGAAATATATTCACATGTGTAGGCAGCTCACGTACAAGGTCTTCAAATATGGTAGTTTTTATATAGTTTTTTTTTATTACTAAAACTACAATTTCTTTAAAGTTTGATTTTTTTTCTTACTGGAAAAATAAACGTTATTATAGATTTTAATACCCATAATCTTAGGCCATGTTAATATATCGTATGAATGAGTGTGACTATGAAAATATTTAATATGCAAAACATGTTGAAGTCAAACCAGGCCCTAGTTTAATGATGTTAAAGGCGGTTGTAGAATCAATAGGGCTCTAAGGCCTCATAATGATGGATCATACTCACAAAAATTATGGCCCAAACATTTTTTAATAAAGATTTGTTTGAAACTCAATTTTATTTTCATTAAAAGTAAAATTGATTCAATTGAATTAAAAAAACATCAATTAATTAGTTAATTGTTTGATCTAAAAGATTTCTTTAACAGTTTTTCAATATTTGGATATATTTTTTAAATATTGTAATTCCCATAATCTTTTTACTTTAAGCAAAATGTTTGAAAAGTTCAATTAAATTTTTTAATTGATATGATTAAATTTTTAGGAGAAAACTTAACCTGTCTATGCCGGTCGTTGAGGGCGTAACGGTTGGCTTCTCTAGCAGTGTTAAGTATCTTGGAGTGACTCTTGATAGCTCCCTCACCTGGAACGAACATCTTGACCACGTCTCCAAGAAGGCCACCAGGGCATATTATGCCTGCCAGAGGCTTTTCGGGAGAACATGGGGCCTAAGGCCACAAATGGTCTACTGGTCGTTCAATACTATTGTTAAACCGATCGGCATGAGGGCAACGAGAGGGCAGATTGTCTTGCCAACCGCGGGGCCCGAAAGCCCTTTATTGGTCCTGAACCATTCTGTGGAATACCTGCGGGGTATGTTAGGGAAAGGCTCAGGGCATGGAGAGAGTCTGAATTCTCTAGTTACTGGGAAAACTCTCCTGGTCAGCGCCAGGCTAAAAGATTGATCTCTTTTTCCAGTAGGGGGTCGAGGCGACTCTTGTCGCTTGAAAGGGGGGGTTTGAGGACCCTGGCGTCGTACTTAACTGGACACTGTAATCTCAGATACCATCTGCACAAGAAGGGTCAATCGGACACGGATTTGTGTAGGTTTTGCGAGATGGTGTCTGAGACCTCGGAGCATGTTCTCTGCGAATGTCCCAGGCTTTGTGATAGGAGACTTAGGTTTCTGGGTGATCGCTTCATTTCGCCTTCCGACATCACGAACATTTTGCCTAATAGGATAATTGGCTTTATAGGTAGCTTGAATCTGTAGGTAATCTTAGGCAGCACAAAAGACCTACATTGGTCGCGGTGCATAGTGCCTTCTGATCTAATCTAAATGAAAAAAAATTAAAATTTTGCAAAACTTTTAATTACATTTGTAAATTAAATGTTTAGTTTGCTCTTATTCAATAAAGTTTTTAATTGGTTTTACAAATATTTTAATTGTAAATCGTGTCTGTATCATTCAAGCTTAATATTTTAATTTATCCAATTAAATTTATTTATTATGGCAATTAAATAAGTTAAGTCAACTCTTTAACATAATTTTTTTAATCAAATAAATCCAAATATTAATTTGTTTTCAAATACTTTTTTGGCTTCTTTTATAAAAACAATGTTTCTATATTATTTAGCTTCAATTCCAACCATTTTTTTAATTGATTCAATAACTTTTTAATTGAAACTTCATTTAAGTTTAATTTCAATCATTATAATGGTCTTCACATAGTTTTTTTAAATTAACAATAATTTTTATTGTAGGGCCCATTACTTGAAACCCTTGACATACCTCTCTGTATGTCTGCACACACTTTAGTAGTAGTAAACGAAGGTATTTCTTCATTGATTTGTTTGTTTGTTTCAGAGACTTTAGTTTATTAGAAAAAAAAGGTGAATTGAGTTTAATGCACTTTGTGGTTAAGCTTTTGTTTAAATTATTTTTTATAATTTATTTAAAATGATGTTTCAATTTTTCAAATACTCGTTACAAATTTCTTTCCTGTGTTTGTTGTATTTTATGAAGTTATTAAATGAAGTAAACAAAAAGTTTTTAAAAATTTTAATGTAAAAAAACATAATTTTTTTGGGGATAATTTAGGGCTCGCTTCGGGAAAAAATTATTAGTACATCTTTGGTTTAATTCCTTCCGGATTTTTCTGATAGCGTTTTTCATGTCAAAATTGTAAAATTTTAATGCTCCGTCGTGTTTTTCATTAAATTTTATTCTTAATGGAGTCATTATTGGAAAAGAAACATTTGAGGTCTAACTGATAGATCAATAAGCTTGACCTACCTAAACAGCCTGGACTACTCGGTCAGATATTTATGAAACGTACTAATTCGTAAATTATAATGTCTAACGTAATATATATCATATAGCTTGGAACCCCGATCAATTCCAATATCGAAGAAATACGGATTTGAACATTTTAAGCTGGTTTTAAGTGTTTTGTTAAACGGGAATTTAACTCAGGTACTCCGATTTTTTTTATCGTTTTGGAGATCAAAATGTTTAAAAAATCAGGAATTCAAACTGATGGACTTTTGTACGAATGAGGAACTCCATTTGAAAAACTCCACGGGAAAACTTCATTTTTTAGCAAAAATTAAGTTGCAATATCTCTAAAAACCGTTTGAGTGATTTGAAAATTTCAAAATAATCGTTTTCAGCATGTCAAAATTTGTGAACAACATTTGAGAACACGGTATATTTTTGTTTTGGAAATTTTTAATTACGGCTGAAATTCGACACGGGTTAACGTTTTCTAAAAAAGAAATCGAATTCTTTGATTTCACTCCATTTGGTGTATAGTTCATATTATATAAGGGTCAATTTCAAAAAAAACGTACACAACGATCTTTTTTTTGCTTATTTTTAAAGTTTTTTCAATTCGCCTGTAAGAGTGGCCAATTTATGTAGAAATTGATGAAGAATCCGGTGGTACTTTTAGACTCTCAAAAAAATCAATATTTTTTGATTTTTTTTAGGTTTTCTATGATTTCTATCTTGAGCGTCACACACCAAATATGTATAAAAAATCGCTAAAAATGCAAAAATATTTGAAATTCAAGCTTACTACGATGTTCTTGTGTTTCTCAAGATTGACTTTTGCAAAAATCACCTTTTCGATTACAAACACAAAATCACGTTTCAACTTGATTTTTAATTTTTTTTAAAAGTGCCTAGTTACTTTAAAATTTTAAGATGAAAATATGTAAATTTTTGTTAAAAAAAAGACTTAAACTTAAAGATTACTTGCAAAGTAATAGGTTTATAATAATGTATTTAAAAAAACCTGCAATTATAAGCGTTTTAAGGAAAAAAAACTAAGTGTGACGCTCAAGATATTTTGTGACGATCAAGAGATTTTGTTGCACGTAAACAAGAAATAATGCCAAATTTAAGGTTTAACGAAAAAAAGTTTATTCTTTTACAAAAAGTAAATAAAAAAAAAACAAAAATTCTTCAAAAAACAGTTAGTTTTCATACAAAACTAAACATGTACATATTCTTTGATGTCTTTAACAAAAATGGAAAAAAGGAAGTAATTCTTGAAGAAACTTATACACATATGACGCAAAACAATATTTGACGCAAAACCATAACTTAACTTAATTTAATTTTTAAATTTTCATTCGAATTCTTATTCTGAATCTGTATAAACTTCATGAAATGACAAGCGGCTTTGTTTTTTTTTTATTCTCATTCATTGTTACCACTTTCGAATTAAGTTTGTGGCAGTTGCATAAATTTCCGGTCCCCCAGAGGTTTAAGTTGCAAAAGCACGAGAGAGATCTGTAAATCAATTCACCTCTGAATTTTGTAATTATTTGGTGAATATCTCTCGTGCCTTGAACTGTCTTTAAATTTGTGGGCAATGTTTTGTTGATGTTGAAAATTTGATTTGGACTAACGTAAAACAATTTCACATCAATTTTGCCTAAAAGCGAGTGGTACAATTCTTCTGCACCTACTATGTCTGCTCCGTGAGCAACAAGCGAATCTGCTGTTCGCTTCACGACAGCACCCACTCCATCTGCTGCACCTTTTCCATGAGATTTCTCAAAAAATGACCATGTTGCGCATGTAAATTTTTTGTCAAATATTCGATTGCAGAAAAAGAAAAAAATTGTGTTTCTGCTTATACTGAGAAGATGGCCCATCCGAAAAGAAGTGTATGGTCGATATTTCTGGAGCACAATCTTTCAAATAATCAATTATTGGATCTAAATGGGCCCAAATAGCACCGGGTCCATGATTTAAATCCGAAGAAATCGTGCAGAAGCTCACGGGCTTTTCAAATTTTTTTAAATAAATTAAGCCGGTATGGAGGGATGCTTGGTTTCGCGAAGCACCAAAGTGAAACGATTGCACTTCTTCTGAAAGTTTGCACATGTAGTTTTCGGAGAAGTCTATGTGAATCAAAACTTCATGACCTTAACATCATATTTATCTTGGGAAATACTCTTCTTATTTAATCTTTTTTCCGTAACAGACTCCCATTGAAACCATTTGCATTCATCTGAACTGGTAGTTGAGCCTATAAAATTTTTTTTCGACTTGCAAGTTTTGCAAAGATCCCAAGCGCATAAAGCCGACTCACTATCGCACATAATTTTTTTAACTAACTGAGCAGGATTTCTTTCAACAAGAGCTTTTTGTAGAAAAAGTTTTGAGGCCTTTAAATCGATATTGGCGTGATCCATACAAGCACAGGTATTTCTGTCAGAAACAGAAGGACTTTTTATAAAAAAAGGTTTTTGGCGCGTAAAAGTTATGTAGGACATATTAATATTACTGTTCTCGGATTTAAACATTTTGTACAGATTTTTCATTGTATCAGACAGATATCGTTTTTGCTTTTTTATTTTACCGCGTGTAACGGTTTCTTTCTTTCCAGCGCAAGCTCTACTAACGTCGTCCCTCATAAGAAAATCATTTACTGTTGTGTTTTTTCTGGGCAGTGGTTCCGGCAAATTTTTTTTTTCATTGTCCAATATTTTTTTTAGTCTGTAACGTTTTAAAATTTTAGAAGCCATAACTGAGCAAATGTTTTTTTTCTGAGTATACTTCTGTTTTAAAAGAATTAAAGTTTTCTTTGAATCTCGAACAATGGAACTAAAGCTTTTGGTATCTTTAATATGTTTTTTAGATCTTTGTAATTTTTTTTTGTACTTTTGATTCTTTGTTTCAGCAACTTTAAGTTTAGCCTTTAAACGGTCAACTAGTAATTGTAATTCGCGATTTTTGTTTTTTAGCTGCTTATTATACCTTTTTAATCTTTTGTTTTCAGAAGTATTTTCATTAAATTTAGATGGTATTGCTGGCAATTCTTCGTTTTCATTGCTTATAAATTCCGGTAATCCATGGGCTTGAGTAATTGTACTATTTAAAGTATCCGTCATTTGACGTTCGGCAGCTTTTTTTAACTTCCTCGCACGTACATATTTCTTATTTTTAGCTCGCTCACGCTGAAGCATTTTTTTCGGCATGTCCCCTCTTTTCATTCGTTTCTCGTTGCTATTCAAGAACAGAATTAGTCAGTAACAATAAAAATTAAACTCATATATACCACGATTATACCTTTCTTTCTTATTTCTTTTATATTCGTCATTACGCGCTTTATCGACCTTTATTTTCTCTCGATATCTCCGTGCTCTTTCAGCCGCCGTTAATTTTGTTGTTTTACTCTTGAAAATTAAAAAATAATATCAAAATTAAGCATTTTAAGCTATGAAGCAATATATATCAAAAGTGATGCTCATGAAATGTTTGCCTATTTTGGTTTTTTTTCGTAGGCAATTTATTTCTCAAATTCACAAATTATAAAAAAATGAGTTGAAACCATATAAGCAATGATTGTCAACTTAAATTTTTTACATATAATATATTCACTTTTAAAAAAATTAGCGTGACGCTCATGAAATTTTATCGCGCCCTTACCATGGTGTTCACAAAAACTACGCAAATGCACACTTTTTTTAATAGATTTTTTTTTCGCTTTTTCACTTTTCTAATAATTAAACTTTGTACTTTCCCTTGCGTTATTTACTTCATTTAAATTCAAACTGAAAACTAGTAATATGACATGAATTATAAAAAAGTGACGCTCAATGCAAATTGTGGGGACAACCTTTCTTTGCAACGCCAAATTCGCACTAATTAAGTTTTGACGACTATAACAAATCAAAACACAAGAAAGAAACGCAATAATTCGAAAACTGTTATTAAATGTTGCATATTTACTTTTTTCTTGATTTTATTTTATTTTGTTTAGTAAAAATTCTAACGGGGGACACATGCTTTTGTATGGAAGGAGTCAGAGGGAGAAACAAAACACCATTCTGAATAAACAAAAAAACAAACATACAAATTTGAGAATTACGTTTTTTTGTTACATATTCCTCGCTGATCACTCTCACATTTTTGTTTTTTTTTTGTTTTTTTTTTTTACCTAAAATAGTAGTGTAAAGTGCGGGGACACAAAAAATGCGTTTTTTTTGAAATTGACCCATAAGTGTTTTAGTTTTGTCAAGTAAAAGTGAAGTAATAAATTTCATATTTCTAACGTTTGTACTAACGAAAATAATCTTATAATTAACTTGAATAATTTTCATTTTCATTGCACAATTAAAGGTCGAAAAAAACATAATTTTTATTTTTAATAAAAATTATAACAAACTTGTACAAAAGGCAGAGTACCGCCAAGTTTACTTCCCCTGTTTTGCTTACAAAGTAAACAAAATATAAAAAGGAGAGAGAAACAAAAAAAAAAAAAAAAAACGTGTATTGAATATCCACCAGAGGTGGATCTTGCACATCAAACAAGTTTTCAATTTAATTTTTGATCAATGGTTATAATCTTTAACTTCAAACTCATATGTATATTAGTTCTCATGTAGTGAGTAAACTAGTTCATATGTATGTTTGATGTTTGGCATGGGATTGTTACCGCTTTCAAAACGTGTTCTGATGATGGGAACCTAGAAAATTCCCGAAATAGATCTATCAACACATTCCTGAAAGGGTCAAATAATAAATTTGAAAACAAAAAACTCTATAGATTATTTGTTAGGACAATATCCTAATGAAGAAATATAGAGTATGGCCTCGAACTTGAATAATTTTCATTTTCATTATTTTTGTTAATATTAAATTAAGAGATAGATTAAATAGATTACTTCACTGATAGGTGGTAAAACTAAACAATTATAGTTTTGAAAGTATATACTTTTTGAGAATTAACAAAAATAAACAGACAAGCCAAGTTTTTGTTGTTTATTTTAAATATACCTTATACTTAATATGGGTATAAACTATGAACTAAAAATAAGTTTACTTTGCACTAGCACTAGTTCAAGCGAAAAATATAAAAATTAACTTAATTTTAAGATATTTTTACTAGATTTAAGCAAAATTTATACTTAATTTAAGTCAAAAATATACTAAATTTTAGTAAAGTTTAATGAAATTTAAGACAAAATTGGCTAAATTCTAATATCTAATTGTAGGAAATTGTTTTTAGGAAAACTGTATACTTGATTTGAGTAAAATTTTCTTTGGTACAAAATCATTCCCGAATTTCTTAAAATTTAGTTCAAATTGCTTTATGTTTGGTAAACTACTTTTTGTTGTGTGTGTTGGAACCATTTCTAATACAACTGGGGGTGTAATGAACAAAAATTGGCAAATCATTTTTTAAGGGACATACTAAAGGGTCCGCCAAATAACTTTTTTTTTTTGAACTCCTGAACCAATTGGAATTTGTATGGCGTCATACCAAGGTCGTCTCATCATCGTCTCAATGATGTCTCCGAAATGTTCAATTGTTGAGAACGACGCACAGTGTGAGGTTTTAACATTCTAGCTGATCAAAATTGCATATTTCTTTAACAAATAAAGGTACAGTCACGCAATTTGGTACAAGTAATATATGACTAACAACACAACTTCTGTAGAAAAATGGGCGGAATTGGACAATTGCCACGCCCACTTCCCATAATAGATAAAATATAATTTTTTTAAATTGGTTTATAATTAATAGCAAGATTGCCTTATCTTGAGTAGGACTATTGGGGAAAATTGCAATACCCTTGTTTTAATCAAACAACACATTACCCATGCATATCTCGTTACCTAAAATGCAAACGGACCAATTAACAAAAAAAAAATTAATACTTTCAATAGAAAAAACATTATAACCATTAAAAAAATACCAATGTTACTAACGTCCTTGTGCATTTAAAGTTACGATATGTGTACCTTAAAAAATAAAAAAGTAATTTTTTTAAAAAAGATTTTTTTTTTTTATTTTCAATTCAATTCAAAAAAATACAGTACAAAGTTTATTAAAAATAAAAAATATAAATAAATTATTATAAGAATAAGAAAAGTACATATATATATGTTTCATATCATTCTACTGCAATATAAACATCCGGGTCTTGCAGCAAATCCAAAATTGTGGGTGTTAAAATTCCTTTTTTAATTTTTGGGGGTTTTCGCAAACTACAGATGAATGGATCCGACGATATTAAGAGCATGTTAATCAAATCCGTATTTGTGTCCTCTAGGATGTTTTGCGTGTAAAGTTTTCACGGTAATTTCTGCAATCCTTATTTCGTGCCTCTTGAGCTTCTTCCGAAAGCTGGCCAATAGGTAAAATACAACTGTCTATTATTATTTTACCATGGAAAAGTATTTTGTGTACCGTCACTGGCATATAGTACCATGGGTATTTTTTCAAATATAGATTTCTTGTTGCAAATGTATAATTTTCAAAAGTAACAGAGTTTATTTTATAGCCACATCCCAGGCACTCAAGAATAACATGAAAACGTTCTACCAGCTCCAAATCAATACAAGTAATATTTGACGACTTCTCGGCATCTCGAAAAAAACGTCTGGCAGTGTTGCCATCGTTTTAATTGCCAGAATGATGTTTTGGCATATCCACCAACAATCCTGTTTCATTTTTGAATCGGTTTTGTATATATTTCTTTCTTTCTAATAATTTTGCTTTGTTATCAGCTCCTCGTATTTGTCTTTTTTTATATCTAATCTGTACGCAATATGTAACAAACACTCCATAAAGCGAATACATGCATGGAGAGGGGATAGGCCCATTGGCAGCATGTTTTTGTCAACTGTTTTATTTAAAATCGCAATTGGATTATTCATAGCTAATGGTGTAGCCCCACATAAATAGCAAGCTTGGGATGATGAATAATTTGAGAGAGCACTGCACACTTTTCCATCAATCATACACAAAACTAGCTTGGCTGTGACTTTAAATTTCTTATGCTCAACAGTAACTATAGTTGGCAAAAGAGACAAAATTTGAATTTTATAGGCCGACAATATCTAGTTGACGATGGTGCAGGATTTTTCCAAATTATTGTTTTTTGTTTGTAACCAATATTTTCTAAAGACATTTCAAGTGGGACCATAGATATGCTAAACAAACTCTCGTCAGAAATATTTTCTTGAGAAAATGATTGCTTGTAACGATTATGGTCAGCACCGTCACAACCCCATTTGATCTTAAAAGTCACCTCATTAAAATCATCTTCTATCAAAAAAAAATGTATCCTTCAAGGCCAAACAAAGTCTTAAGACTGTATGGTCAATAAGTGATTGGAGGCTGACATTCGCGAATGATTCTGTTACAGTTATTCCATTTGGATAACATGCACGCTTGGAAATTTTTATAGAATCATAACAGGAAAACATTTTAGAGTTAATAGACGATGTATGTTGTCTCAACAATTGGTAGCCATGTGTAGATAAACCGATATCTATTATCATTGCTAATGCTTGATCAGCAGAAAGGCTCATGGGCTTATCTGAAACAATTCTACTTTTTTGTAAAAGTGTTCCCCTTTTTGGAGAAGCAGTTATAAGCTCACGAACAATTGAGGCCGAAGTTCGTTTGCCATCTAAGTGCATTTTCATTTCGGCTGCCATAAATAACTGATTATGATCAACCGTATTCAAAAGTTCTCTTGCTTTCCTTTTTCTTGTTTTTTCTGAGCACTCATGGAATTTTTTCTCTGGCCTTCCACTAGTAGAAACCAAAGAAGAAATGGTTTTATCACAAATAAATTGTGATAAATCAATTTCTACAGTCAGTATTTGTTTTCAAAAATCGAAGTTTTGTTCTTTTCGATATCTGCCATTTTGAGTTTATTTGTGCGCAAATTTTTTGAAAAAAAAGTTTTATTTCTTGCAAATTAAGAGTTTGTTTTGAACCAGTACTAATATTTCCTGAAATAAATTCAAATACACGCAGACATTTTTCATTTTTTTCTGCAAGCAGCCAAACATCAAAAATTTGCTGGCGCGAAATACAAGAATTCATGATCAGTTTTTGGATCGGGGATAGTGGGGGGGGGGGGGGGGGGGGGGGGGGGGGCAAGTTGGGGCAGATTTTTTTGGTTGATTCAGAAAGAAGACAAAATAGGTAATCTGATGCAAATAATGCGACTACTTGTGCTTGCTTGTGTATATATTTTTATGTCCAATGAAAAAAAAAAAATTTCAAAATAACTTCTAAAAAGAGATATATTTAAAAACCTTCAAACTTTTATTCTGATCTCGTGTTTTACAATTGATTAATTCTGTTAATAAAAAATATACAAAACTATAAAATAAAAAAAATTTCATGAAGATATTGCATTTTATAAAAAAGTTACAACCATTCAAAGTTGGGCTACGCGCCTTAACTTGCTTATGTCTAGCAATAGTCTGCAATTACAGTGAATTGTAAGGTGCTGTTACTTCATAACGTTGTTAATTTTTTAATTCAAAATGCAATTATATGTAGTTGGGATTGTTATCAATCAATTCTAGTAAAAATTCTTTAAAAAAAAAAACATACAAAAAATTGGATTTTGATAAGCTAAAATGTTAAAACCTTACACTGTGCGACGGTGAATTGATGTTGATGGCTCTTCACGCAAACTTTCTGCCACAGCAGCAATATTCTCGGATGTACGCACTGTTTTTGGCTTTTCACGCTTTGGTTTATCGATGAGGATGCCTGTTTCTTTCACTTTTTTTACAAAATAACGAACATGCGAACGTTTTACTTTTCAAGCAAATTGAAAATATTAAAATTACTGGTTTTACTTACACTAAGGGAATGCATTCCGGGATTTTCGTGGCGGGATTCTCGGGAAACTTTGCATTTCCCTGTTCCCATAATCCATGGAATTTGGTCTGAGAATACAACTAAAAGAAAAATTTAAATTGAAAATCACTGATGACGCATGTATATAGTTTTTTATAGTTTTTAACTCTTCTTAGCCTCAACTTTTCTAAAAAATTTGTAATATTCCACATTTTGAGGCAGCAATTATCAGTTTGAACTATTTTTTTATGTAAAAATTTTTCTATCTTCACTGCAATAGTTTACTTCACTGTTTAAATTAGATTTTGACCTTAATTTAGACAAACAAGTCTCTGTAGATCGCTCCTAAAAAATTTTTCCAAAATATAACTTTCAATTACCAAATACATATCGTCGGCTAGTCCACAAGTAGTGCCATGTGTAATTTTTATTTATTTTTATTGTACTATTAAGAAGCTCTATTGGTCATACATATATATATGTATTTACCATGTATGCTATATCTGAAAAAGGATTGGAAGATAACAAAAAATTCTACACACAGAGAAAAATGTTGCTATTTGCCAACTGCAATTCGGGTACTGCAACGAAAATTCGGTTAATACTAATTTCAGTCGGTTGGTAAAACTGCACATTTGTTTCCACAACACAATTCGGTTAATTCAACTGAATTTTAGTTGTAACACTCAAAATATTCAGAAATTGAATGTTAATATCGTCGTACTAACTGAATTTCTATGTTGTTAACCTTAATATACACTTTTTAATTCGGTTGCCACTTTATTTTTCTGTGTGTATGTATAACTCAGATAAAACAAAATTTTTAATCAACAAAAAGTGTTTTGTGCAAACTGGTATGAACATATTTGAAGAAAAAGGCTCCTTCAAAAGGTGTTATGTTTAGCTTTTCATAAAACCACGCACCGCTCTGTAAAAGAGATTAAATCCCGATTTTTTTTAATGCGGAATTTTAGTAAATGAATTCGTGAATAATTAAGAAATATGATGTCAATAAACTATCTTAAAAGGATAATATAAATCAGTGTTTTCGCTCTCCTGAAAACCTGTTGAAAAGCACATAGCACTAATTGACAAAAAGCCGACGATATTGTACAAATTCCGTTTTGATCGGAACTGCTATGTCAAATACAATCGATTTCTATTTTTATACTGATTTTTTTTTTTTAATGGAATTGCTGTTCTAAAGTCTACTTTCCTCAGACATAAGAAACACTTGAAAATTACAGAAAAACCTCAGATTTATAATATAGACTTATTTTTATTAAAAATCTCAGGTCGTGTACAAAATTTTGCCTAAAAAAAATATGATTTATTATGAAACAATTTTATAACATATTTTTCGAGAGGAAGCCGGGATCCCGAGAATTTAGAAAAAATTCCCGCTATTCCGGCAATGAAAAAGTGGGATATTTTGCTTACGCTACATACAATTAACTAAAGTTACATTTATAGATTTCATTGTTTTAAAAACACATTTCAAAATATTTATCACTCTAACAAAAAATTTAATATATTTGTACTTAAAAAAAAACGCGATTATTTTTTTGGAAAACACAATCCGCAAATTGTGAAAGTCGTGGTAGAGAAGAATCTAAAAATCATAACTACATTGTAAATTTTCAATTTTCTGAATCAGACTGCGCAGTTTCTAGTTTTAAACCTTCGTCAGTGACCCTGTTTTTTTTCGAATAATGTAATATTTGTTATGTTTTTTATTTGTTTGATTGCATCTATATGAAATTTTCTGTGCAATCACTGACCGTGGTATAGATAAACTGATTTCTAATGCCACATGCACTCGCCCTACATGTTAGACAGAGCACTTTAGCGCACTGATCTATCTACAGGTCGATTTTTGTTGTGATTAAAACTAGTTTTATTCAATACACGGTGTTTTGTTCTTGCATACATAATCTCAGAAGTACAACTCCAACAACACAACAGTTCTATTTTTAGAAACTTACCTCACTCTAATGTCCACTGTTTTCCCATATGTTGTAAGTGATGCCATATCTATTAAAATTAAAAATTGTATATAAGTATGCTTTTTTAGGTTATGAAAATTTTGTTTGCTCAATAAAATTTAAACTCCTTAAAAATGTTCAGCGAATTAAAATTGTTTAACAAATATTTCTGTTGATTTTATATGCATTCAACTAACATTAACAAAAAAAAAAATCTTACACACAGAGAAAAATTTTGCTATTTGCCAACTGAAATTCTGTTAATACCACTCAAATTCGGTAATTACGAATTGCAGTCGGTTGGTACAGCTCAACATTAGTTCTCATAACAAAGTTCGGTTAATTCAACTGAATTTTAATTGCAACACCCAAAATATTCAGAAATCCAATGTAAATATCGTTGCATCAACTAAAGTTATAAGTTGATACCAAATACACTTTTCAATTCGGTTGGCACTTTATTTTTCTGTGTGTAGATATACTAGTTTTTGTTTGCTGTTTTTTGTCTACAAATATTTTGCAACATATTTTTCTGATTTTTAAATTGCTATTTTTAATCAACTTAAATTCTACTAAAATAAAACATACTTTAATTATTAATATTTACCAAAACAAAAAAATCGTGAAATTTTAAAATATTTTTGTAACATTATATTTAGATCTCAAAATTGATTAAAAATATGAGAATTAATCAGATCTGGTGCTTCATATTTAATCTGATCAAATTTGATCTGCCTTTAATCATGGCTAAGATGCACCCAATTTGGACAATGAAACTTTATTACATTTTTCAGATAGGAGCAGATCCTCCACCAGATATAATCCTTCATGATCAGATCTCCTCATATCTGGCAAATAAAATTACATCATTTCTCAGATCCCTTCAAATATGTACAGATTTTTTCATAAAGTATTTCAAATGGTCACATCGGACACGATATCCAATTAGATTCAATCATATCTAACTAGATATAACCCAATCTGATTAGATCTAATATTTTTTTACACGGGTATCCATATTCCTAAAATTTTTACAAAAATTCTAAATTTTGTTAACTGTATTCTTAACACGTAATCCACAAACATATCTTTATTACTTTATCTTGAAAATAAACTTAAAAATATAGTTAAACATTAAAAAGAAAAATTAACTCAGTTTTATAACAATTTTTAAAATACTAACAACATCATATTTAACGTCATACCAACACTCCTAAGAAAATTTATCAAAGCAAAAGATCAAAGTAGAGTATCGTCTATTGCTTTAACCGTCTTAGTTTTTATTTTTACTATTTCTTCTTAATAAATCGCTTTAAATTTGAGATATGGTTATAGTTTTTGTTTTTTTGTTTTTTTTTTTTTTTTTTTTTGTTAAAAAAATATAATCAAAGTGATTAAAAGATTTCTTCTGGCCATTTAGAGATAAACATGTTTTTTATACACATAAAAATCAGGTTTCCTTACATTGTCTTTAATGATTTCTGGTTAGTTAGAGCCGACCTTTTTTTTTTTCTTCAACTTCATTCAACTTCTTAATAATTTGTCTTACAACAAAAATAAAAAAAAAAAACATATGACTTAATTAAAATGACTGGTAGATTAAATAAAGGCTTTTCTATTAACAAATTAAAAATAATAAAAAAAATTTTAAATTTAAATTAAAATATGTAGGCGAACTTGTTGATGTTAATAAATTTAAAATCAAATTAAAATATATTTTTCCTGATTTCTATTAATATGATTGTTGTTAAAAAGAACACTACTCGACGACCAAAAAACAACATCATTTTTTTACTAAACCAATGTATGCTAATAAAAATCTGGCAAAAAAAAATTCTCCTTAGCACTTTTTGAAATACAGCTGGTGAAATTTTATCGCACGATCATGATTTTTTTTTAAGAATACAAATCTACACAAAATTATCTTTAATTTAAGTATAATCATGTCGGCGTTTGCATCAGGATATCGCACTGGTATTGTAAGTAATTTTAAAATTGTATCCCAGCAAAAAATAGTGCTTACCCAGAAGCATTATTTAAGTACGAAGCGCTTCCAAAGCAAATCTAGAAGGCATGATTTTTGTTCGAGATGTCCTACTTGGTATTAAGTAGGTAAAATTCGCATCTTTCATGCGCTCTAAGAAGCAATAAATGGATGCCTTCCTAGGCAATAAGAAGCGCTGTTTTTTATGTTGACAACATTAATGCTTCATGGTATGCATTCTTTATTGCTTAATTGAAAACATTATTCACTGCTGCAAAGAAGGCATTTTGAGAAGCACAACAGAATGCCTTCCCTAATTGCTTTATTGTATGCAAGGGAATGCAGCGCTATTTTGGAAGCATACAAATGTAGTTACTGCTTACCAAATCCAGGTGTTATTTTTTGCTGGGATAAGTTTTGTGAATGCAAAAAAGTTTTAAAATTTTCTCACTGTGCATAAACTAGACATTCCAATGAATAGATTTTTGTATTAAAATTGCAAATTCATTGAAAATGTCCTGAAATATTTAGAAAAAAACTTAATTTTAACTGATTTTCCATATGCTTCAACTAAACATGCGAAATTTTCAATATTATTGCGACCACAAAACTAAGCTTCATACAGCCAAAAATGATTGTTTCAATCATATTTTATCAATAATATGGTTGCTTTCATCATGTTCTAGTAAAAAATCTCTCTTCTTTTCAGTTATCATATTATTGTCTTGTCTACAATCATAATATAATATTTATTATCTTATTCCTTTCTGTAACTATAGCCATATTATAGTTGCGCCAACTATAAGATGATCAGTCTGGTTTTTTATGAGCGTCTTTGCTCTTTTACTGTCGTTCTTGTTTGAGATTTTGTGTTAATAAGCTGTGAGAAACAGTCATGCCCAACAAATTAAATAATATTAAACAAAAAGACATTAAAAATAAACAAATACGTAGTGGTGTTAATTGTATTGCTGACTTGTTTTACGGAAGAAGGAATAAGTTTGTTGTCTCAACACTGTCTACCCTGGAAGTCCAGGCAAAAGTTTAATTGCCACGCACCCATTAAATAAAGTTATTGTTTATTATATGGACATAAAAGTGTAGCAAATTAAGTATCAAGTGATAAAAGACTGATTCATTTTTTAATTGTTCGCAATTACTCAAACATATTTAAAAAAAAACAAAAAAAAATTAAGAAACAAAATACTCGTGTTTTTAAGTCTGTAGAAATAATCATAATATGTTTGCAATAGTCATAATATGCTAATAAATGATGACAAAGTGCTTGTTCATAATCATAATATGATGACTAGGACTATATTATGGTTATGATACAAATATTATTGTGAAATTGTGTTCTTAACAATATTTTTATGCGTGCTTTATGCTGTAGTCACATGTATAGCTGACAGAATATTTCACAAAGCTTATTCTTCAGCGCAAAGAAGAGTTGTGGTGTAATGGTTAGCGCGTTGGACTGTTAAACAGATGGTCCCGGGTTTGATTCCCGGTGACGACAACATCAATTTAGAAAAATAATATGTATGAGTTTTCTATCACTTATATGTATCGCAGCGCCCACCTTCGGTGTTCCCATAGCACTTAACCCCACCGACGTAAAATATTGAATCAGGGCTATGAAACAAAAAGCTTCAATAAATTCGCCAACTCTACATCAGGTGGCGAGCAACAACTGTTCTAAGACTTATCTACTCTCGCAATTACAGTGTTACCATGTTTGAAGTCCTTCATCTATCACCATCTTTCACCACCTTTCATCTCTCCACTATCCCCTTTCCAAAGAAAGCAACACATTAATTAATAGGAAGAATTTCCTGATTGTTTCTTCTCTTTTACAAAAAAAAAAAAAAATTGATTACTTAAATTAATTTAAACCAAATTTTTTTTCAATGTGTGAATTATTAAATAAATATAAATACTATTAAAAAAAACATGCATTACTTTTTAATCCAGTTCTAACCAGAATACTGGGAAAATATTGTAGGTTTCATAATGTGATAATTCATAAAAACTTATAGATCCATAATGTATGAATATTGCTATCTATTTGAAACCATAATATGGTAATATAATTATCATATTATGATACAGACAATGATAAGAGTTTGGTTGTCACAACCATAGTACTCGTAACATGGTTGTCGCAATCATAAATCTAAAAATTTATAATGCTCTTCGAATATGGTTCCCTCAACCATGTTTTTTCTTTGCGTTTTGCAAATACAGGTAAGATATCCTGAAACAAACTACAACATGATTATACTCTAGTGAAATATAATTTTGTTTAGATTTATATTCTTTAAAAAAATTTCATGACTTTTCTGTTAAATTTCGAAAAAGTAAGCAGAGTTTACCCGAAAAATGGGTGAGTGATGTAAATATGAATAAGAAAATTTTTTTTTGACAGATCTATTAAATAAAATTTTAACATTTTATCACTATTAAACAACAGAAATTTGTTGAGTAGTGTAATTATAAAAATATTTTTCTTAAATATTAAATATTATTAAAATATGTATTTTGTTAATTTTTCAAAAACACACCTAGATTTTTAAACAAATTTGTTAAGATTACTTATCTTTTCCTGAAGAATGTAAAAAAAGATATGATTTTTTAGGAATTCCACTAGAGGAAATGAAATTCAAAAAGATTTGTTACTAATGAGTTGAAATGTTAAGACCTTTTTTTGTTTATGTCAAACAACACGTGACTAAATATTTGTATTTGATTTTTTTTTTATATCTGTTCAAATTTCTGTTTCTATAAAATTTATTAAATGTTTTCATGAGTTTTGGAATTTATTGCTAGCTTCAAGATTTCCCTAATATTTTATTTTTCATTCGCATTTTCATAATCATACTTTAGCCTTGAATAACTGCCAATTATGTGTGCGCTCAAATTAATATACGATTTCTAGAACGTCAAACTGTCATAGAGAACGTAAAAAGAATATCATAGTCAAAATACAAAATGTGCTCAAATCAAAACAAAATGAATGATAGAAACAGAGAAAAGTGAAAATCTTAAACAAATATATTAAAATTGGTCGTAAAACTTGAGATATTTTTAAACTTATGATATTTTTATATGAATGTATAATATTTGAAACAAATTAAGGTAAATATCAAGGTCACAATAACTATAATTTATTTTAAGATAAAACTACACTGGAAGAAATTGACAACCGTACAAAAAACAAAAATAGTACTGGCAAACCAATGATATTTTTGTTAAACCCACCGTGTAAGAAATTAGTTCAAGTTCGCTGTAACCAACGGTTAGACGCTTTTATTAATCGGGTAACAGGACAATATTGTAAATCAAATTTGCGTATTTTTAAGAGTCATATTAAATGAAAAGTTTAATTTCAAAACTGTTTCTATTAGATTTAATGATTTGTATGCTCCTTTTTAAATTGTATTCTGTCTGTTATCTATTTGCCCATTGTTGTACTCTAGACACATTTAAATTTAAAGGCCAATTTAAAAATTTGATTTTGAATACAATCTTTACTATATTTCCAAATTTAACAAATTTTGCCTTCATTTTAAAAATATTATTTATAATTAGTAAATGAATTTAGAAAATGCTAGAAATTTGTGTATATCCATAGATATTTTTATGGACAATTTAAAAAAAATATTTTTTTTTTAAATTCAGAATTTTCAGTGTACTAGAAAACTCAATGTATTTAAAAATCGACCAAAATTTAATTTATTATTTTTTAATTATAAAAAAAGATTAGATGTTTTTATAAAGCGTCCGCCATCTAACGTTTTTTTTTTCAACTAGTGCTTATTTCGTGAATGGCAACACTTAGCTCATGTCTGATTTGACAGATAATTAGTTTTATCCTTCCGCTAAACGAATATGGTTGTGTATACGCTTGAACAACGCTGGGAAATATTGCGACATTACTTTGAAAATCATGGTAATGTTGGAGAATGTGTGCGAAAATTGCACCGTCAGCTCCGTATGTTCGTTATCTTGTGAAAAAAGTGAAAGAAACTGGCATCCTCATCGATAAACCAAAGCGTGAAAAGCCAAAAACAGTGCGTACACCCGAGAATATTGCTGCTGTGGCAGAAAGTGTGCATGAAGCGCCATCAACATCAATTCACCGTCGTTCTCAACAATTGAACATTTCGGAGACATCATTGAGACGAATTTTGCATAAAGACCTTGGTATGACGCCATACAAAGTCCAATTGGTTCAGGAGTTGAAGCCAACTGACCATCCAATGCGTTTTCGCTTCGCTAAGTGGGCCTGCGATCGATGCCAATTTTGCCAAAAAAAATCATCTTTTCAGATGAAGCTCATTTTGATCCGATCGTGTAGGCTACTGCATGGCCAGCCGTGGCAGCCATTTGAATGAAATTATTTTCCATTGTACTTTCAAATTAAAAAAGAAATTTGAGAAAATATTCAGTAGTTTTTTTTTATAGCATTTTCAAAAAAAAAAAAAAAATTATTTGGCGGACCCTTTATCGATCCAAAAAGTTGCATCGTGTAACTCCGATTACTGTTGTAGAAAATATTCGTTAAATATTTTCCTTAAATATTTCAATATTTGTATATTGAAACTACTTGGCGTATGCGGAATTTTATTTTATATATTATTGATTACTCATGCCATAGTGTTAACACACAAATATTTCAGTATTTATGCAGTACAATATTCAGCGAAAATTTTCTTAAGAACTAATCCGAGTTACAAGATAAAACTTTCTGGATCGTAGAGAATATTAAATACGAAATTGAAACACTATAATTTAAAAAAAATAAAAAATTCGTTAATTCTGATATTTTATTCTAAAAAAAAATTCTGTAGAAAAAACTTTAATTAAGATGTTTTATGTGTATTAATATCTATTAAAAGTTTAATTAAAAATTAATTTAATGCACACAAAATTTCGACTTTTTATAACCTACAATGATAACAAAAATTACCAAAATTTAAAAAAGATCAAATTTTAAAATAGCACAAAAATTAAAAAAAGTTGATAAAATTCACCAATGCTTTAAACATTTATACTCCAGCTCTTCTAGTTTTTGATATGCGGACATTTCATTTAAATTGTAGCGTCTTTTTCATTTTAACGATTTTTTTTTAGTTTTCGCTATTTTTCAATATCGGCTTTTTTGGCAATATTTTGACGATTTATACAATTGTAACGTTGTTTTAAATTTTGGCTATATTTGTAGTTTTTTTTTTTGTTCCAATTTGATCGTATTTTAATTTTGTTGAATTTTTTAAAAACGATTTTCTGACACGCTCGACCCTTTCTTTATTTATTTGGTCGCGTTTTTATAAATAGGGGTTTAATGAATATTTCTCTTAGTGAGAGTTGTGTGCGAATTCGCTAATTATCGAGAGACCCGTGAGTAGCACAGTTTCTCTATGAAGTATATACTCTTTGCACCCACTTTAAAGAAAAACTAAAATATATTATTCTCTATCTCGAAAAGTATGCATGGCATTAATATGAAATTTTTAGACAATATAAAGCATGATATAACTAATAAATCTGCATCATTAACTCAATCGCATTTTTTGACTTATGACAGTCTTGAAGTAAATGAGCGATATATGAACTACTAAATATAATCTTTCCGCCAAATTTCAAAAAAATTCGTCTATACGTTTTAAAGTTAAGCCAATGCCCTTAAAAAGAATCCTATTGGAATCCTGCATGTCCTTGGACAAAAAAAAGTTTTTTTTAAACTCTGTGTTTAGTCAACAGAAATGTATTTTGAAGATTTTTTAAAATTGTGTTCTTTTTTTTGAAAATTTTAACACTTTCTCGCTTCCAAATCGTACACTGCACACTAAAAATTACTTTACAAAATATTTTGTAAATTTTGGTTATTTGTTAGTTAATTTCTTATTACAAAAAACGTAAAAATCCGAATTTATCAATTCGGATTTTAACAAACAGTAAGAATTTTATTCACAATTTTAATAAAAGTAATTGATTGAGAACATACAATAAAAAAATAACTTAAAAAAATAATTAAAAATAATTTTTATTTAATTTTAGCATTGGCACCGTATTTGTTCGCTAAAGTGGGCCGTTAACATATATTCTTATTTTTTTTTTTTTTCATATGGTTCAAATAAAATTGTTTGCCATTTTTATATAATTTTCAAACTAAGAAAGTTTATATAATATGTTCGCATTATCGTACATGTTCGCTAATGAGGAGATTTTGAGTTGTTTTTAAAATTCTTTGGTTTCGATAAAAGTTTTTGAAAAATAAAAGTTACGAGATTTTAATCGGCTAAAATGTTTTTAGCTGTTACGGTAACCACTTAAGGATGGCAAGTGAAACAGGTCATACTTTAAATTAAGTTGCATATGTCTTTTTAATAGTCTAATAATATATAAGAGATATTTTCCGAAAATTATGAATGAGAAAATGAGAATTTTCATACCAATATTGCCATATCCGTTCTATACCCAGCATACCATATGCGCTCTAAATGAGCTCATAAAGACTCTTTTGTCGGAACGCTGACGCTCATAATGAGTTCATAAAATAATCATAAACAGTCATAAAACGCTCATATTTGAGTGGCTTTTTCCACTAAACTGGTCACTCATGAAAGAGCTCTAAATTTTATGCATAAAAGAGTATTTTCCCAGCTTACCATATGCGCTCTAAATGGGCTCATAAAGACTCTTTTTTCGGAGCGCTGACGCTCATAATGAGTTCATAAAATAATCATAAACAGTCATAAAACGCTCATTTTTGAGTGGCTTTTTCCACTAAACTGGTCACTCATGAAAGAGCTCTAAATTTTATTCATAAAAGAGTATTTTATGACTCTTTTTTTAAAACGCATTTTGAGCTCTTATTCCAGTGCATAAAATAACATTTTTGAGCCTCATTTTGCGTGCATCAAAAACTCTAAATAGTTGGTTTGGATCTATTCTATTTCTAAACCGCGCATCTGTTCTCAGCAAATTATCAGAAAATCGGTAAATAATTCTTTTTTCAAAATATTCACCCCGTTGCTGACGAAATTATGCGAACGTTGCTGACGAAATTATGCGAAATGGCGAAATTATGTATTATTTTTGTATTTATTATAAAATAACTCACAATTTTGTCTTTACGCTTCCAAAAATATTCACTAATGAATCAATTTGTGTAACTTCTTTCTTCTGCTTAGCTGGAATTTACCGTTATCTGTCAGCGTGCAGAAATTACTCATAAAAAGCACATAAAATCTATCGTTTATGAGCTCAGAAATATGCGCGCAGAAACCACGCATAAAAAACTCATAAAATTTACCGTTTATGAGCTCAGAAATTTACACGCAAGAAACACTCATAGAAAGTCATAAAATCGATCGTTTATGAGCCCAGAAATATGCACGCAGGAAACACTCACAGAAGCTCATAAAATCGCTCATATATGAGCTCATATATAAGAGCGCTCCGATAATGGTATGCTGGGTAACAAATGAGATCTGATTTTGTATTTGAGAAGTAACTTTTTTTTGGATCGTGTAATTGTAGTATGTCATTATATATATATAAAGTTGGGCAAAGAGTAAGCTGTTCTCATTACTCGTAGTGAGATAATACACTTTTTTCTGAAATGCGCCATTTCCGGAGGACTTGGGTTACCAAAAAAAAAAAATCGATTACTTCTATTGGGAACCAATTTTAATAAAATTGGGTAGTGTAGTGACAAATACATTTTTAAGGAACACCTTAGTGTACACTCACAGAACTAAAAATACCAGAAAAACCATTAAAAATGAGTTAAAAATTGCGTTGCAGAAAAAAATTCTAAAATTAGCACATTTGTTTGCTTAATAATAATAAAATAAGAACAACAAATAAAAATCTGTTAACTTAATAAAATTTTAGTTATATTCGTGTTGAATTAAATATTTGTAGACTTAAAACAGCAAACAAAAGCTGTAATATCAATAAAACTTTTGCCATATTTATCTTTAATTTAGTAGAATGCAAATAACAATATATTTCCCTAAAGTCAACAGAATTGTTGCTAAAAAAATAGTGGATTGCTGATTTCAGAAGGGCAAATTATTATTCGTATTAAAAATTCAATTCAATTCTTTATTTACATAACATTTTTAGGTGCATTCATATAACAAATTTTCTTAAAGAGTTTAGGATACATATTCGTTTTCTGCTTAAATATAAATAACAATAATATATTATACCTTTGACTTTACATAAAATTTCTAAGTAAGGTGAAAATTCACAAAAAACCTTTTTGAACAATTTTTTTGATTTTGTATGTTTTAGATAAAAACTTAAGGGATAAAGATAAAATTATGATGAAATAAGAACATTGATATGATTGTATTCCGAGTTTAAACATTTGGAATTGAAGTTAGGGTAAGCCGTTCTATCCTGTTATTTACAGGTTCATCGTTGGCTAACGTGTGAAGTCTGAGCGTTGAGTAATACCAAGGTAAATTGTGCATCATTTTTAATAGTTTGTTTTGTGCAATCTGTAAATTTTTTATATGACACTGCGCTGAAGTTGACCAAACTGGGGCAGCATAAAACATTATAGCGTGGAATATGGATTTAAGTATAAGACGTTTGTTGTGGATATTAAGATGGGAATTTCTGTTTATAAGGGGATACAGAAGTCTGGTTAACTTATTTACTTTGTCAATAATGTATGGCATGTGGTCTTTGAATTTCAGCTTAGGATCCAGAATGACACCTAAGTACTTAACTTTGTTCATCCATGATACTGAACTGTTGTTGATGGTAATTGGATTTTGGGGTAAGAAACAGGGTTTACGCCTTCTGGTGAAGTATATGGCTTCGGTCTTCTGTGGGTTAACAAGAATTTTCCATTTTTTAAAATAGCTGTGAACTTCAGTTAAAGCTGTTTGTAAGCTGGTCAAGCGAGGGGAAGTCAGCTGTGTATATATTGCAAAGTAAGGGTGAAAGACAGGAACCCTGGGGACAACCGGCTAATATAGCAGTCTTTGACGAGAAATTTGATCCAATAAAAACATTAAAGGCTCGGTCAGAGAGGAAGCTTTGTATCAGTTTAATTAATACAATAGGAAAATTTAATCTCATCATTTTAAAAATAAGACCATTATGCCAGACAGAATCAAAAGCTGCTTTAATGTCTAGTAGTACCATTCCAGTAGAATTACCGTTGTTAAAGTTAGAGTGCACCATGTTTCGTATTCTGACAAGTGGTTGAACCGTATTGTGTTCCCTGCGGAAACCAAATTGTTGTGTTGGCAATATATTTTCTGCATCTATAAAATCTGTAAGTTTTTCCTTAATTACCTTTTCAAGTACTTTGCTTAAAGAAGATAAGAGACTAATGGGCCTATATGAATTTGGGCAATTTGCAGGCTTATTTGGTTTCTTTATCGGCACGACTTTGGAATGTTTCCATACTTTAGGAAAATAATGAATTTGCAAACAAGCATTTATAACAGCTGTTATATACTTAAATCCTTTTTTCGGTAAAGCTTTTAAATATCTATTTGTTATACCATCTGTTCCGTGAGATTTTTTTGTTTTTCAATTTTTAACAATGGTAGCTATTTTATCTGTTGAAATAGAAGCCTCGCTATGAGGAAAAAGCTTTGAAATATTCACACTTTATGATTTTGTTTGCTAAAATTTAGATAAATATAACTAAATGTTTGTGGATTCAACAGATTTATTTTTGCTTATCTCATTTTACGAATAGTTAAAAAATTAAATGTGCTAATTTTAGCAGTTTTTTTCTGCATTGTAATTTTTAACTAATTTTTAACTAATTTTTAACTAATTTTTAGTTATTTTTCTTTTCGATAATAAATATAACAATTATTTCCGGTTTAAAGTATAATTTTCCTTCAATTTTATCACAACAATATATTTTTATACATATTTACAAATATGCACCCAATTACGATAACAAATTCATATAAAACATATTATATTATATTATGCATGGGGTATTTTCATTGTATAGTCAATATTATTTGAATTATAAAAATTCCATAAATACGGTTTTTTGTTTTACTATTTACATAGAATCGACTATAAAATACTGAGTTTCTACATATTGTAGAATTAAACAGGCAAATCTAAGGAAGATAAGACTTTCGTAATGGAAATCAATGCAAATTTTCTTGTAGTTTATTTACTACAAAATCATGCATGCGAAGAAATCTCGAAAAAAAAAATTAACAAGAATGATGACGCCCGTAAATCTCATTATTTATAAATATAAAAATTACAATATAATTTTTGTTTTAAACTGAAAAAGAAACTAAAAGAATAATGAGTTTTTTAATGCAATATACACTGAGAGAAAATTTGATCAAAAATGAGGAAAGCAAAATATTGGTCCTTCGAATCTGAAAAACTAATATATTTAACGCAATATGTTTTAAGACTTTAGATTGGCAAACTTTTGCATTGTTACCAAGGAGCAATATTTTGCAAAAGGCTTAGAACAAATTGTATTGAATATATCATTGGTCCTTCGAGCAGAACAAATACAATTTAAAAAACTCTTGCTTGTCAGCTATTCTATGCATTGGTCCTAACGGTTCTGTCATCAATTGTGTACACAATAGAAATTTGTATTTCTTTGAGTGTATATTATAATATTGCAATATGATGATATTTTATTTAACTTTTTTTTAGACTATAAGTATGATTGAAAAGTACATTTGTTTCTCTTATATTAAAAACAATTATTTTAGCAAAATATTACACTCACAATTCTTTAACAGTAACTGATTGTAAATTATGGAGCAAAATTAATGATTAATAGGTTTTTTGTTAAAGTTCTGCCTGTTATGGAGGCTCTAACTTCTCTAAAACTTCGGGTTTTCATGAGCTCTTTAGTCAGATCGAAATATTAGTAGCAACCTAGCTAATATATTTGATTTGCTTTATTTTTGTAAATATACGGAGGTTGAAAGCTCGTTATAAATTAAAAATTATTATTATTTTTTTTTCCAGCAAAACCTTGTTTTTTAAGCAATATATATTTAAACTACAAAGAAATATTTTTAACTTATTTTACTATTTATTAAAAAAAAAAAAACAAAAAGTTAAAATTTTCCGTTTAAAAAAAATCCTTATTTGAAGTAAAAAGTTAATGATAGTAAAAAAAAAATAAATTGTTGTTTTTATAATTTGGGTGTTAATTTTTGATAGTTAAAATATAATAAAATCGTTTAATTTTACGAATTTGGAAGTTTTCTAAAAATTTTTATTTTATTTTTGATAGTAAAAATCAATGAATATTAAAATTATTCAAGTCTGAGGCCATACTCTATATTTCTTTATTAGGATATTGTCCTAACAAATAATCTATAGAGTTTTTGTTTCCAAATTTATTAATTTACCTCTTTCAGGAATGTGCTGATAGATCTAATTCGGGAGTTTTCTAGGTTCCCATCATCAGAACACGTTTTGCAAGAAGTGACAATCTCATGCAAAACATCAAACATTCATATAAACTAGTTTTCTCACTAAATGAGAACTAAGTTAAAGATTATCGAAGTTAAAGATTATCACCATTAATGAAAAATAAATTGAAAACTTGTTTGTTATGTGCACCCTCTACCTTTGGTGATATTAGGGCGGGTCGATTTGTAGGAAGGCAAAAAAATCGCTCAACTTTCAAGGAAAATCATATTCTAGGGATCAAAATAGGAAACTTTTCCGACTTTTGACACGTAGGGTCAAATTTTGAAAAGCCCACTTTGATATTTCAGAAAGTAAGAGGAATCTCTCCAAGAAAAAGGGAGCTACTTCTTCTCCGGGAGACGCGCTAGCAGATTAATGCATAAATCATCATTCTAGGTGACCGTTAAGGGGTTAAAATTTAAGTTGAAAGAGGGCCTTTTTAGCCGTGTTTTTATAGCAAAATGTACAAATCTTGGGATAGAGATATTTCAGAAAGTAGGAGGAGTCTTTCCAAGATTAGGGTCTCTATTTATTCTCCGGAAGACGCTCTAGCAGAAGAATGTATAAATTATATTCGATTGGGTTGGATTCGATTGGGGCACTCTAAATGGGTCAAAGTGAGATTTTTCAAAATTGCAACCTACGGGTCAAAAGTCAGGACATCAGAATTCGTTTTAGAGGTATGGTTCCTTCGGCAAAGTTTCTTATTTTGATCCCTAGAATACGATTTTCCTTGTACGTTGACTGATTTTTAAATCGACCCGCCCTAGTAGATATATAATACACGCTTTTTGTTTTTTTTTCTCCTTTTTATTTGCACACTTTTTTTGTTTTGTTTAAAAACAAGATGCACAATTAAAGGTCGAAAAAACATAATTTTTATTTTTAATAAAAATTATATCAAACTTGGATTAAAAAAAAATCTTTTACTTTTATAGATTTTGTGTTCATTTTTTAATAGTTAAAAATAAATGAAAAATACATTTGATTTAAAAGAAAAGTGAGTAGACCGATTTTTAATTATATGTTTAGTAATTTTAAAGTGCATATTCCTTTGTTTTTAGCGATAAAATATTGTGAGTGTATGAGTTCATTTTATAGTTTCGGTTTCTATCTTTATTATTTGAAATCAGTTTTCAGTTTTTTTTTCATTTTCCAACGGATACGCTCTGTTTGTAATAAACAATGAAAGCAAATGTTGTTTTTTTTTTTTGTAGATGATAGAATTTTTATTTTTTAATTTTTTTAAGTCGTTGTTTGTTTTGTTTTTTTTTATAGATTTCAATTTGTTTTCTACATTATTGTTAATGTTCAATATTTTTTTTTTTACTATTTTTTCTATATAAAGTAGAGAATGGTTTGATCTTTGTATAGAATAAAGTGACCATTACAATGCTAAAAAAAAAACATCATATTGATAGCATTACAACACATTAGTTGGTGAAAAAAGTAGAAAATAACTAAAACCATTTGATAGTAAAGTGGACAACACTACTCAGCCATATATGAGTTTCAATATAGAATTTTTTTCACATTTTGCAGTAAATAAACTACGAAAAAACAACGTTTGTTATTCTTAAAAGGCCTTTGGCTTTTAAGATGATAACAGAGGCGTTTCCATAAAAAAAAATATATAAAAAAGGAGTGATTAAAAAAATATTCGGTGAACAAACTAACTCACTTTTTAATAGTTGTTTTGCCTTTACTGGATAAGATCTTCAAAACATCTCTCACTTGATTTCGAATCTCTCACTTGATTTCAAAAACACTGTGCAAATCATTGTTTTTTTCGAAAACTACATAAAAGAAACTCAACAAATTAAAAATGGGGTATTTTTTGACACCAGTTGTTACCCCTAAATATGATATTGGGCAGCTAAGAAGATTACACTCAGCGAAAAATCTTCATCATATTTATAATAAACTTGATAAATATGTAGAAAAACTTTATTGATTTTCTTCTAATGTAACACTTCATAAAAATGATGAAGTTGTGTCATAAAAGATCGAATTGATGACATTCTTATGAAACATTTCATCAGTATGATGATAAAATTTCGTAACGTTTTATGTAAAATAAATTTCATTTCATAAATATTATGAGGCATTTCATAAATATTATTATGTTTCATAGATATTATTATGTTTCATAAATATTAAGAAACGTTTCATAAATATTATGAAAGTCCGTGACTTTTCGAACTTCCCTCGTAGTTATATGAAATGCAACACTGCTTCCATAAAGTACTACCTGTTCATAGACTACTGTCAAATTTTGAGCAAGTTTCGTCCTTTACTTTGCGTTTAACAGCTGTTCAAAACATACAACCTCGTTGATTTTTTTAAAAATGGAAAAAGTGAATTTCGAGTGCTCATTAAACATTAATTTTTGCGAAAAAATTAACCGTTAATCAAACCAAGGAAAAGCTTGATAAATACTATGGGGACTCTGCACAATCGATTTCAATGGTAAAAAAGTGGTTTGCTGACTTTCATTGTGGCCGCACAATTACAAATGACGCTGAACGTTCTGGACGGCCAATTGAGGTGTTGGCCGATCGAAGAGTAAAAGTGAGTGAGATTGTTGCTGCCATAGGCATTTCATATGGCAGTGTGGTTTCGATTTTAAATGATCAGTTGGGTTTAAGAAAGCTGTCTGCAAGATGGGTGCCGCGTTTGTTCTCAATTGACCATAAATTAATCGTGTGACAACTTCAAAGGATTGTTTGGAGTTTTTTAACCGCAATTCGAATGAGTTTTTGTGGCATTTTGTAACTGGGGATGAAACATGAATCCATTACAACACTCCAAATTGGTACCTCATCAGAAATGGCTCGGTGGAAAGAGATTTAGCTCCAACGATGAAACTATTGATCAAACAAATGCCTATTTTATGGACCTCGAAAAATCCTATTTTTTGGAAGGGATACAAAAATTGGAGAAACGTTGGACTAAGTGTATTGAGCTAAAAGGAGATTATGTTGAAAAATAATTATTTTTTTTGCAAAAAAAAAACTGTTTCATTCAAAAAGTCACGGACTTATTGATACGCCCTTGTATTTTTAAAATTTGTCCCTTACTTTTTTTCTTTAAATTACAAAAATGATGCAATCTGTTATTTTTTTTAATTCTTTTTTATTGACTATAACAAATTTTATTTTACTAAAAAATACAAAAGTACAAGAGTATAAAATAAATACAATTTTTACTTGTTTTATTTTAAAAATTTATTTTTTTTAAACAAAACAAAACAAAAGTGAAAATAAAACGGAAAATAACAACTAACAGCGTGTATTGTATAGCTACCAAATGTAGATCTTGCACATAACGAACAAGATTTCAATTTATTTTTGATCAATGATAATCTTTAACTTCGAGCTCATATATTAGTTCTCATTTAGTGGGATAACTACGAGTATATGAATGTTTGACGTTTGCATGCGATTGTTTCAGAAAGTGTTCTGATGATTTAAACCTAGAAAATTCCCGAAATAGATCTATCAAAACATTCCTCAAAATGGTCAATTAATAAATTTGAAAACAAAAACTCTATAGATTATATGTTAGGACAATATCCTAGTACTGAACTGGAATAATTTTCATTTTCATTGCACAATTAAAGGTCTAAGAAACAAATATTTTTTTTAAATAAAAATTGTATCAAAATTGTTAAAATTTATTTTTTTATAAAAAATATCTTCTTAAGTTCGAAAATTGGAATCGAAATATAGGAAAACACTTTTTAAATTTTTTAAATCAATTTCTAACGTCAAAGTATTATTAAAATAAACTTTTTACAGTATTTAAATAATTGTATGTGGTTTTAAATTTTAGATGATGGTGGTTGATTTTTAATAAAGTTAATTTTAATTTTTAATGAAGATCATTCAGGTTTATTAGACACTATATTCAAATTGAACTAGTTGTAGAAAGAAAAGTACGTTACTTTTGTTAAGAGGATTTAATGATTTTTTTTGTTGAAAACTAAAATACAACTTAAGTTAAATCAGATTGACAATTAAAACTTTTTTCTTTCAACATTTCTGAAATTCCTTTTTAAACAACGAGTTAATTCAAATTGATTTAAAATTTGCAAACCAGGTAACGAGAAGAAAACAGTTTTTGTTTTATTGAAATAAATGCGTACAGTTTGTACAAAATTATTTTTATTTATTTTACGCGCGATCTTTCGCATACAACTTCTTTGCTTGGTAAATCAAACAAAACTAAAATTTTCTTCCTATGCTTCTCAACTGGTTTACATTTTGTCTTAGAGTGAGACAAATATATATCATACGTAGAATACAAACACTATAAAGTGTCGGGCTTATGAAAAAAATTGTTTCGCTTGTGTGTTTAAATGTGATTGTGTTTTAGTCTTCTATTGACACCAATTTGCTTAAGCAAAAAAAGAACAAATAATGTAATGTTGTCATGATTTGTTTTTTTGCAATGAAATTAAAAAGATATATAGTATATATGTGTAGAATTTTAATACATCAATTCAAGTTAAAAAAATACACTCTGGGAATTTCATCTTTAAAAATTTGTAGTTGTTTGGGTTGTAATACAGTTTCTTTATTTTTAATGTAAATGTCAGTCATTTGTAGAACAAATTTAATTTTTTACTAACCTATTAGGTCATTTAAAAAAACAAACCACATAAAATGACTGTTTTATGATTTTACAGTCATTATTTACAGTCGTTTTTTGTTATTTTAAAAATAAAAAAAATATGCTTGTTTATTTTTTACTACTTAACATATCTGGTTAATTTTTACTACAATTGTGGTTAATTTTTTGAACATCAAAAAACAAATGATAAATGTTAGTTGAATTTAATGAAATGTTAACCGTCCTTTTTGCAAGTGAAATTTTATTTGTTTTTGACAACAATTGCTTTCGTCTTTACCTATATAATAATCTTAGTGTATATATAACTTTTATTTAAAAAACAATAACTTCCCAGCCAGAAATTGCCAATGGTCTGAAAAATCAAGCACTGGCAGAGCGCTATTTGCCAATGATCCAACAAATAAAGTGCTGGCAAAGCACTAAATTAACAACGCTCTGCCAACGTTAGTAAAAAGTGCTTTGCCAGTGGTTAATTAACAAAATTTACAACAGTAAAAAATAATAAAAGCACTGGCACAGTTCTGGCTTAGAACGCTCTGCCAACGTTCGTAAAAAGTGCTTTGCAAGTACTTGATTTACAAAATTTACAAGCGTAAAAATAAAAAAGCACTGGCACAGTACTGACTTTGAAAAATTCAAAACTAAATTGCAATTTATGATTTGAAGTTAAGAATATTAGGGTCTCCTATTATAGTCAGCACAAAGTATAGTTTTTGTACTAAAATTATACTTAAGAAATTTATTTTCAAATTTCTTTCTTTAGTAAAATAGTAGTAAAAAATCGTGCTAACTTATCACAACTGAATATTTTTTTTCTCCAATTATTTTTATTTTGTAATTAACTTTTGCTGAAGCAAGCCTATTGTTATTTCTGTTCAAATTACCAAAATCATTCAATAAGAAATAATACAACTCTTTACTGAAGTGAATTACTAAGTATGACTTTTGCTCGTTTTTGGTTTTGGTACTGGCAAAGCACTTATTGCCAGTGCTTTACCAACGTTTTAAAAAAGAAACGGCCAAGCCCTGCCCGGTGTTATCATTTTGGGGTTGGCAAAGCACTTATTATATTATTTAAAAAGCACTTTATTGGCTGTTCTACCAATGCTTTGGCAACGTTTTAAAATCATACCACCGTTGAAAGCACTGGGTCAATGCTCTGCCGTTCGTATTTTTCTGGCTGGGTTATATTAACAAAACCCTCACCTTTTCTTCTTTTTGCTGATAAGCTAATGCTTATGGATATTTTTAGATTTTATAACTTTATACACATTTAGCTACTCCCTCTCTCTCCTACTCCCCTGTTTCTAAAAGTTGTATTAAACATTTGTCGGCTTTTTATATTTAGTTTAAAACTAGAAAAAATAAGTAGTGTGATGGTGTCGCTGTTGATTATTTTTTACAAAACTTGCTAATGGCTACTGATAGTCGTCGTCGTCGTCCACCTCATCATCAGCGTCATCCATAAGAGAGTGAACGTTTTATTTACGATCAAATACTTTACTACTATGTTTTTTTTTTGCACACCGGGGCCATCTCCATTCCATTGACTGTAGAACACAAAATGCAGCTGTTTTGTTGTTCTTCGATGATGGTGATGATCAAAAATAAAAGCCATCAACACATCATATAACCAAACCAAAGCAGTTCCATAATACAAAGGTTCTGCTTTAATCTTTCACTTTGAAAGTAAACTTCTACTTTTTTTTCGTATTTGCTCCTCTGTTGCCTGTGGTTTTAGCCGCTTAACATATGTTGGGTGTTATTATCTTTTCTATTAAAGCCAGAAAACAAAATGTTGCGGCAAGAAAAAAAAAACATAAAAACAAATATGTGAAATGTATAAAGATTAGAATTTTAATAGAAATTATAAAATCTATGACAGAGCAAGGAAATAGCTAAATAACACCGTGCAACAAATTTGGAGTCACCAATTATTTCCTGCAACCCAATTCCGGTAACTTTCACATCGAAAAAGGTATCGCAAAATACATGTATTTGCATAGGCTGAGTCACAGACAGTAAAATATAAAGTCAATATAAAAGCTAATCTAACTGAATTTACATTATTTATTTGTCTAATTACGTGTTTTAATAAAATCAATTTGTCCAAAGTTTTAAAAGTTACAAGATCTGAAAAATTTTGCTCTAAAAATGTAGTCAACTTTAGTATCTTTTAACTCACCCTATAGAATGTAGGGTTACTATGTATTTCTCAATGCGAAAACTTCTCGCATTAGTTACAGCAACAAGGTAACGAATGTCACCAACGGAAAATAGAAATACACTATCAGAAGATGAAAACCACAATAGCACAGTGGGATATATTACAAAAACATTGAAAATAATTGCAATTGGACCACTTAGTCGTCCAATTGCAATGAATTTGGAGTCGTTCACAATTTTTAACAGTGGGTTAAAGTTGATATTTGCCTTAAAAAGGGGCCACTTTAGAAGCGGCTAGCGGAAAAGTTTAGCGTGTTTTTTATAGAGGTATAGAACTTAGAAATGGGTGTTATTTATACAGGTATAGAACTTTAAGTTGGCAACACTTTTTTAACTGTCGGCTATTTTGTCAGCTGTCAAGTGATTAATGTTTAGTTTGGTTTGGCATTTCAACATCTATAGACTGACGCCTAAACAACTTTTGCAAATTGTGTAAATTTATTTTGAAAATCATGGTTCTGTTCAAATTACGTATCGCGCACGAATTTTGCGAATTTTGTTTAGCGATGAAGCTTACTTTTGGTTAAATGGATACGCCAATAAACAAAACTGCAGTATTTGGAGTGATGATAATCCTCAAGTGTATGTTGAGTCACCGTTACATCCAGGAATGATTACTGACTTTTTCGTTAATCAATTGAACAACCATGATGTGCGGGTGCTGTGGTTTCAAGAAGACAACATGTCACACAGCTCGTGCCACAATTGATTTATTGAAGGAAACGTTTGGTAACCCCATAGTTTCACGTTTCGGACCCGCGAATTGGCATCCAAGATCGTGAGATTTAACGCCGCTGGACTATTTTCTATGGGGATATGTGAAGTCGCTAGTCTACGCCGATAAGACCGAAACGATTGACCACTTGGAGGACAACATTCGCCACGTTATTGCCAATATACGACCACAAATGTTGGAAAAAGTCATCAAAAATAGGACCTCCGGATTAGACTACGTCCGAGCCAGCCGTGGCGCTCATATGCCTGAAGTCATATTTAAATTTTAATGCCAGAAGATTATCTCTCGAATAAAGTAAATTTCATGTCGATTTAAAAAATTCATCTTTGTTTTATTCCTTTTCAAAGTTCTATACTATTAGATTACAAAAATGTTAATTTTTTCAAAATCGGATTAGAAACAAAGAAATGGTGAGCACTCAAAATTTTATATGCAAAAAGTTCCCTAATTTGTTTGGTTATATTGCAGTTCCCGGCGGGTTTGGAAGTTTCAAAATCAAAACTTAAGCTCGATATTACGTTATGCCTGTTGCAATGCAATCGGACCACTAAGTAAAAATGACCGAGTTATTTCCAAAAATGTTGTGATATATCCCATTGTGCAATGGGGTTTTGCAAACTTTGTTCGGATTTCATATTTATGGTCTTCTGAAGCTGGGGGTTTTTCCGGAAAATTGTTATAATGTATTTTATTAAAAAAAAAAACCCAGGCAAAAATGAGAACGTATATGATCAAATATGGGTACAAATATATTTTTGTGTCCATTAAATCATCTTCTAAATTCTTAATTTCCTCCCCTAATGCAAAAAACTATCAAAAAAAGCCAAATTTCAAAAGGCTACAAAAATTGCTCCTGGAGGTTTTGGTCGACTGATGGTCTACTGTGAATTCCCATTGATTTCGTAAGGGATACAATTTCTTGTTGCACAGTGTAATAAACATACATTTTTTTTAAAATTTTTTCAATGTATTAATTGAAAATTGTTTAAAGCGGTTAACGTATACAGAACCTTAAATGACTTAAGTGAGCTTATAGAATTAAGATAACAACAATTAAGTTATAACACCACGACTTTCATTATGTATTCACAAAAATTTAATTATAGTTCAGTCTGTGTTTAAATTTTTGTGCAATTACTTGTTTAGAATTGAATAATTAACAACCAAAAAAAAAAAAAAAACTACTTTAATTTGCGTACATTCCGCTACTATTACATCACATGCATATTCCAATCCGTACGAGTACATAAGAGTTAAAATGACAGACAAAATTTATTGAATAGAAAAAAACTACGACATACCGAACATGTGCTTTTTACTGGATTTTTGAAAATTAAAACCCCTACAACTGCTCAACTCTACATTATTACTATTTCTATGTAGTACTACTTAAAATATTTGTGTTTGATACACAATACTTGTTTCAAACACTTGCTATGACTATGAAAAATTGTCTTTATAAAATACCTACACTTTGAGAAAAATTGTATAAAAAATTCTTCAAACAGTTCAAAATTGATAGAGCTTTATAAAATATTTAAAAAGTGCTTTACTAGACCGATTTTATATTTGTTTGAAATAAGTTTTGGAATTATCCCAAGGTAAAAAAGTATCAGTCGCCAGTGATTGAACTTCCTATACGAATGAAAGCGAATACTTTAACAGGCGATGCCACTTTAACATGGTGACTGCGACGTGTAAGGTCGGTTGGCTATAAATAGATTTGATAATAAATTAAAAAGAAAAACTAAGAATATATAAAAAAAATGACTTGGTGTCAGTAGGGCTCGAATACAGAACCTTCAGCTTACAATGCAAATGAAATATTGTATATTGGCTGATTAACAGCATACATATTCTTTGTGCATGTATTTTTTAGGTATACGTCTTTTGAGAATTTGGCTAATATTGCTTATGGGGTTTGTTTTTTGGGATATGTAAATGGAGTTAAATTGACTAATTTGTTAAAGAACACGCAATTAAAATGCTAAAAACTCCACAAAAAATAATAAATTAATTAAAATTTAGAAAATCGCAGCAAAAATTTAGTTGTAGGCTTAAATATAAGTTGAAATTAACAAAATTCCATTTACATTTAAAAGGTTAAAAAAAAGCTATTTTTGTTTTCAAATTTATTAATTGACCACTTTCACGAATGTGTTGATAGATATATTTCGGGAATTTTTTTCTAGGTTCCCATCATCAGAACACGTTTTGAAAGAACTGACAATCCCATGCAAAACATCAAACATTCATATAACCTGATTTTCCCACTAATTGAGAACTAATATATGAGCTCGAAGTTATTAAAAATAAACTGAAAACTTGTTCGTTATGTGCAAGCTTTACCTTTGGTAGATATACAATACACGCTTTTTGTTTTTATTCTCCTTTATGTGCAATGAAAACGAAAATTATTTAAGTTCGAGGCCATACTCTATATTTCTTTATGAGGATATTGTCCTAACAAATAACATTTAAAGTTTTTATTTTTCAACATGGTCTCCTTCTAGCTCAATACAGTTAGTCTAACGTTTCTCTAATTTATTTATTCCTTCAATAAAAATAGTATTTCTCGAGGTCCTCAAAATAGGCTTTTGTTTGAGACATAATTTCATCGTTGGAGCTAAATCTCTTTCCACCGATTCCATTTCTTAAGGTTTGGAAATATAAAATAGTCACTGGGGGCTAAGTCAAAAGAATATGGCGGATAAGTTACCAATTCTTTGCCCAATGCATGAAATTTTGCCATTCACACACGTGTATACCCGTGCATTGTCTTGATGAAAAAGTACTTTTTCCTTGGCCAAATGGGGTCGTTTTTTCTAAATCGTAGTTGAATCGGTGCAATAGGTTAGCATAATATTAGCCATTTATTGCTTTTTCCCTTTTGAATGTAATCGATGTGGATTATGCATCCGAAAAACCTGTCGCCATGGCCTTTTTGGCCACCAAACCCACCTTGACCTTCCTTGGAAGTGGTTCACCCGGAGAAACCCATTGTTTTGACTGCTGCTTGGTCTTCGGGGTGTTATAGTGGATCCATATTTCAACCAGAGTTACAAAACACCTCAAAAACTCATTCGAATTAATGTTAATTAACTCCAAACAATCCTTTGTAGTTGTCACACGATTGTGTTTATGGTAAATTGAGAGCAAACGCGGAACTTATCTTGAGGATAACTTTCTGAACTCACTTGAAAATCAAACCCACAGTGCCATATGAAATGGCTATGGCATCATTAATCTCACTCACATTCACTCTCTGATCTGACAACACCATATCGTGAATTTCTTCGAAATTTTCGGGTGTATTGACCTTAATTGACTTCATTGTCCAGAACGTTCAGCGCCATTAGCTTTTGTGCGCCCAAAACGAAACTTATTAAACCACTTTTATTCCAATGAAGTTAAAGTGCGCAGAGTCCCCATAGTACTTAACAAGCTTTTTCTTGGTTTGAAAAACTCGATATTCACTTTTAAAAGTTTTACAAAAATCCACGAGGTTGTATGTTTTGAACAGCTGTTAAACACAAAGTAATGACGGAACTGGTTTACAATTTGACAGTTGTCTAGAAACAGATGCTACTTGACGGGAGAAATGTTGCATTTCATGTTACTACGAGGGACTTATTGATCCGCCCTCTATATATATATATATTATGGGGTTCCAGAATTTTTTCGATGAATTTTGAACGGAATGACAAACTTAGATGGACGTCATAGAAATTATTATTAAAACATTCTGGAAACACGAATCTAAAATAACAAAACGTGTTCAAAATTTAAATAGCGCTCAAAATTTGTTAAATAAATGCTTTTATTGATTACTTTTTTTTATTGGTACGTCCTCTTTTCACCAGTCAAGGGACTAATTCTATCAATATTTTTGACTCACCTTAACCCATAGCAATGTCAAGTTTCTCTAGTTCTGTAATAAGTCCACCCCAAAGGACCTATATCAATTGACTTCTCATTATTCAAAGGGTAGTTCTCAGTCAGCTAAACAAAAGGTGCTTTCCAACCTCTAATCAATTTTGATCAAACTATCTATCATTAGAAAGCCTATTAAATTATATTCACTAAAAACTACAACATTCTTACATATTTTCAGTGTATTTTATGTATATTTGACTTTTGAGGTTGTTTGTTAGTTAACTAACTCTCTTAACTATTAGAGACAAGTGTTTGTCTACATGTATAAATATGGCTTTGTACTGTTAGTGTTTTTTTCTATATTTCTTTTCCTAAAAAATGTGCTTATTCTACACATAACTTTCATAACAAAAAAAAAAAAAATACTTTAAAAAAGCCACTTTGAAATAGAAAAAATACACTATTTTTAAATACAAGTTGTAGAACAAGTTTTTTTTTCTATTTCTAATGAATTCATTTAAATTAACTCAAATATTATTGCACAACATATCTATATTTATATACATATGACTTTTGAAAAATTACTGAACAAAAAAATATTCTCCTCCAAAAAAATATATTTTTTTTTATTAATATTTAACCAGCTAAAAAGAATTGCGAAAAATTATAAAAAAAAAATTGAAAACAAGTCTTAATTACCTTGTTTTTTATGACTTTACATTCTTGAATATTTATACCCTACACAGCTACGAGAAAAATGTATAATGGGTTTGTGTTGATGTTTGTAACTATCAAAAATAATAAAACAAGACCCCTAATATTACCGATCGACGCAGAATAACTTTTAGAGGCGTTTTAACGATGTTAGTCTTGTTGTCCAAGTATATTTGAAATCGAACTACAATTCGCAGCTTCGAAGATGATAGAACGTAATTTGGTTAAAAAGTAAAATCGCCTTTTGGGGGGCAGGCTTGATATTTTTTTTATCGGAAGACGCTCTAGCAGATTAATTCATAAAACATATTTCTAGCTGCCGTTAATTTTTTCAATGAAAATAGTTAAAATCGGTCTAGGTCCGAAAGAAATAATAATTGAATTTAATTATTGAATTCAACCTAGCTAATAAGTTTGATTTGCTTTATTTTTGTAAATATCCGGAGGTTGAAAGCTCGTTATAAATTGAAAATAACATAAAAATATTCTCGATGTATATAAAAACAAAAAACTAAAATAACTGTAAAAAATATTACTTGAGCCAGAGTACACACTAAACATTTTTTATATAAATAGAACATTTTTGGTCTTCAAAGTTTAGTAACGTCATGATGGTTGTTAGGAAAAGACCTAACCACGTGTTTGATTACTAAGAAGACAAGAATGGAGCAAAATTGATTATTAATAGGTTTTTTTTGTTAAAGTTCTGCCTATTATGGAGGCTCTAGCTTTTCTAAAACTTAGGGTTCTGATGAGATCTTTAGCCAGATCGAAATACTAGTATCAACCTAGCTAATATGTTTGATTTGTTTTTTTTTTTTTTGTAAATATACGGAGGTTGAAAGCTCGTTATAAATTAAAAATAATTTAGCTTTAATTGTTTTACCAAAACAGGCCATTTTAGGACATTTCGTGCACACTTTTATTTCTGGATCAGATAGTGCTCATTCCGGGCAAAAAATTATTTGTCCAACTTTGGCTTAGTTTCTCTATAGTTTTTTTGACTGCGTTTCTTTGGTCAAAAACTACGAAAACTAATAAAAATTGTATTGCACTTTCGATTTGTTCTGTCATTTTCCTGAGAAAACTGTTGAGTGGATCTTTCAGAAAGTAGATCTCTAGGCGTAACTGGCTCTCTCGACTTAAGTTTAAACACGCCAAAAAAAAAAAACACCAATTCGCAAAATAGAATATCTGATCAAACAGATGAAATCGCGATTGAAACTTTTAAACTTAATTTTATTTAGTAACTAGTGCTAAGCTTACGGTTTTTTACAGCGCTTTAAATGTTTAAATGTTAAAAAATTACTTAAATTTGTCATGTCTTTGTACTGTAGAAATTTTTTGATTAATTTTATCAATTCGGAATTTAAATGGTAGACCGAATTTTAAACGCGTGACCCAGCAAGAACACCTAAAGTTAAACGTGTTTAGTTTCAGTATTAAAAAATGGCGAAAAATCACTATCGCTATTTACGAAATGTACCAATTTGTAAACTAGAACATATATGACCTTACAGATGGCGTTATTATATACCTACCTATTTATTCACTTTTTTTAAAATTTCATTTAGGATTTTCTCTAAATTATCCATTCATACTTCAGGCTCTTTCGCAAAATTTGGTCCGTGTTTTGTAATATAACCCACATTTTATTATGGCGTAGGGCATCTCATGGCCGTATTTGACTGGCTGTAACGTTTATACTTGTTTTTTTTTTAATTTTATTTTTATAAAATTTTGTTAATCATTTATTTTTTTATTAAATTTTTTCTCTATTTAAGCATTACTAATTAGCATGACGCATGTGTAAAAAAGTAAATGTTAATTGTATTGGAAAAAAATAAATCTATTGAAAATTGTTAAATATTTATGTCATGTTAAATGCTAATTTTTTGTAGAGATGTTTTTTAATTATTTAATTTTTTTAATTATTTAATTTTTATTAGACGTTTATTGGCTTGATAATATTATCTAGCGGTTAACACATTTCTAAATGTAAAAATTTGTTTTTAATTATTTAATTTCCCAAATTTACTTAAAAAAAAGTTTTAAAAATTGATTAGAATTTATAGATTCTAAATTGAAGTTTATAAAATGATTACAAGATTATAATTTTTATTATACATTTTTTATTTTCAGGTAAGCAGCGCAATATTTTTATGTTAAACTTAATTTTTGGTAAGTGCCAAACCATTCAAATTTGAATACAATTTCATGTAAAAAATGTTTAATCTCTTTCCAAAAGTTAGCTTATTTTACGTATAAGAAATGCATTTTTTCACATGTAAACAATTATTATTTTTTGTTAAAGTTGAGTATTTATTAAACTTAAAAAAAAATAATTATAATTTAGATTTTATGTTTACCATAGCTTTAACGGATTTTTCCTAATTTACACTAGTATTTATACGTGCAAACCATGGAAATGCTTTAGCTATCATCTAAGTAAACTTGTGTATACTTAAATAATGTAATATAATACAAAGTTTAATTCTTTACGCATCTAAACCATTCAGATTTGAATTGTATACCATTATATTAGTATATCATATTTAATTTCAGTGAATACGTTATTGTTTTCTTAAAATATACACTATTATTTACATATGTTAACAATTGTCAATTTAACCAATTAAACTTTTTATTTATGTCGAATAAATTTTATTATTTAGTATAATTTTTATTGATTTTTAAAATTTTTGACCATTATTTACACATGTAAAAAGTGAAAAATTCTTTACGAATATCAACAATTAAAATTTGTTCTATCATGATATATATTTTTTTATTTACGCATGTCATTTCATATACAGACCTTTTTGGTTTTACTTTACATCTGTTGAATACATTGTTTATAATTATTTAATTTTCTTTAAATTTATGGTTTTCTTTAAATGTACACTGTTATTTCCATGTGTAAACAATTGATTATTTAAATAATTTACATATTTATGTCTGATAAATTCAATATTTACTATAATTTTATTTGATTTCTTAAAATGTACACTCTTATTTACATATGTAAATAAGTTATTCTTAAATTATATTATGTAATAAAAATTTTAATTCTTTACATTTATAGAAAATTTAAGTTTGTACTGTATTCCGTAGTATTGTGATTTTCACCTTAATTTAAGTGAATACACTATTGTTTACGCTTGTCATTTCATATACAAACAATTTTTATGGGATTTGCTGTATTCCGTAGTATTGGGATTTTCGACTTCATTTGAGTGAATAGACTATTGTTTACTCTTGTCATTTCATACACAAACCCTTTTGGTGTGATTTATATTTATTAATGAAATTAAATTATTTTTTTATTTATCTTTATAAGCATTTGATTTTCTTTAAATTTATTGCTTTCTTAAAATATACACAATTATTTACACGTGTAAACAGAAAATTTAAACAGCTTACATGTTTATATTTGGTAAATATTATATTTGCTATAATTTTATTTGATTTATTTTAATTTATAGTATTATTTGCACGAGTAAACAATTAAATTACAAAATACATGGTAAAATAATTTAATATAACAAATATTTTAATTCTTTATCCATGTAAGTTGTACAATCTCCACTCTTTAGTTTCAGTATATATGCTATTACGCGCATTGTTTACACACGAAAATGAAGTAAAATTTGACTTATATATTTAATTCTCTTGTTTATTGGTTTCTAATATAAATATACTATTATTTACATGTGTAAACAATTAAAATATTTCCTGTTTATAAATATTTTGCAATTTTAAAGCTTTTATCTAGATTTAACATTTTTAAGACATATTAAATAAATTCTTTACACACGTAAACAATTCAGATTTTGGTGATGTGTTCTATTATTTAGTTAATTTTTAAAAAAAATATTTCTTTGCTTTGTTTACACTTGAAAATTAGTTAAAGTTATTCTTAATTTATCAAAATGTGAAGTTAGTACATTTTCTAAATCTTGATTTAATATTAGTTTAATTTATGAAAATTTGATATGAATCTCTTGAGTTCTTTATTTTCATATTTTTGTTTTGTATTTGATAATCGTGTAAAATAAATTGTTTACAAATGTAAATAAATAATCTTTTTAACATTTTCTATAATTTTTTCCTAAATCTTATTAAATTTCATTTATAGTAATTAAATGTGCTAAAGTCCCAAAACTTATTTAACAAATTGTGAAAAAAAACAATCTGATGTACGCGTGTCCCTATCCGGATTTCATTCCTGCCCAAGGAAATCTTCAGGGGACTTTGTTATTAGAATTTCTAGAGATATTTGTTATGTTAAATCACAAACTCAATGAGAATTTCTTGTCCTCGTCTAGGAGCGAGATTCAAAATTTAAAATATCAAAGAAAAAACAACAACAAAATATTGTCACAATTGGCTTTGTCATCTTCCAAATACTACTCTGTTTATTTGACAGACCTAGCAATGTAGTGACGTTTATTCAAGTAAATCAACAATAGAAAATCATATGTTTTCTATTAGTGTCAGTTACATTTAAATTTGCACAAGCACCTGCATATTTGTTATTTAAATTTATTTTCATCGGGATAAACATTAATTGCATTTATAGTAATTAAATGTGCTAAAGTCCCAAAACTTATTTAACAAATTCTGAAACAATCTGATGTAGGCGTGTCCCTATCCGGATTTCATTCCTGCCTAAGGAAATCTTCAGGGGACTTTGTTATTCGAATTTCTAGAGATATTTGTTATGTTAAATCACAAACTCAATGAGAATTTCTTGTCCTCGTCTAGGAGCGAGATTCAAAATTTAAAATATCAAAGAAACAACAAAAACAACAACAAAATATTGTCACAATTGGCTTTGTCATCTTCCAAATACTACTCTGTTTTTTTTGACAGACCTAGCAATGTAGTGACGTTTATTCAAGTAAATCAACAATAGAAAATTATATGTTTTCTATTAGTGTCAGTTACATTTAAATTTGCACAAGCACCTGCATATTTGTTATTTAAATTTATTTTCATCGGGATAAATTTAATTAATTACTTAAGATTTTACACATTTTAACTTTTTAATTTTTTATGTTGATTATTTACCTTTATTAAAATATATATTATCCATTATTTACATGTGTAGACAATTAGTTTTATTATTAAATTATTAAATTATAAGTTTTTTCTTGTTTACTTATGTAAAGAATTAGATTATCATTTTTTTTACATGATTTAAATTTTTCCTAGTTATATAAATATTTTACACTTGAAAACAATTAACAATTAACTAATTTTTAATCATTTAAATTTATTTATTATAATTAAAGAACTTTTTAAGTATTCTTGATATATTTTGTATTATTTTATTATTGTATTATTTTCACTTGTAAACAATTAGCCATTAATTCGAAACCCATTTTTCATTCTAATTTTGATTTTGAATTTTTTGTTATTTGAATAATGGAACATTTATGATTTTTCGTAGATTTTTTTAATTCCACAATAGCTTTGAGATGCAATTTAATTAGTTCAAAGTGGTCTTCATCTATTTTTATAAACTGTTTACATATGTCAACTATAAAAAAGTTGTTTTGAATAAGCATGTCAGTTTAAATTTGTAGAGAAAATTAACTTGAATCAAGTATTGTTTACCCATGTAAACAATTAAAAAACTAACTTTGTTTCAATGTCTTAAAATTTTACATAATTTGTAGTATTTCAAATCATATGACATATATTGTTTACACGTGTACACATTTAAAATTCACAATAATTTTAACAATTTTTTAAGTAAAACGCATTTAAAAAATTATCATAAATTATCTAGAAATACCAATTTGATTGATTTATTTGCAAATATGTCCAAAAATATAAGAATTCTTATCAACATTTTGAAAATAAGTCAATATTTATATGTCACAGTAGAGAACAACAGAACTCCTACAAAAATTCATTTATGCACTGTATGACAGCAATTATGATATGTATGTCATAATGTTAAAGTAAATGACTAAGCCTGAAAATGATAAGAAATAACAAAAAAAAAAATTGACAAAATAAGCAGCAAATGATACAATACATTTGACAACAATACATTTGACAACAATAACTGCAGAAAATATTAAAAAAATTATTTGAATATTTTTTTTTGTATAAACTTCAATTTTAGGTGAGGTAACCACCATCGAATACATGACGCATTTTTAGTTACAAACGTAAGAAAGACGCACATTTTGCAAAAAAAAAAAAAAGTATGAAAAATTACCAGACTGTTGACTTTGTAGTTGTATCTTTATATTTTTCTTACACCTTCATTTTTTGTGTTTTGTTGAAAATCTTTTCTGTGTTTTGCTAAAATAAATAAAAGTTCATAAGAGTTCATTTCATTTTAAAGATATTTTTCACAACACTCCTATAGACAACATCTGTACCAGATTTTAAATTACATTTTTCCGAGTAATGATACATAATATTTTTTAAACTACTCCCATCTCTGAATGATATATAATATTATGTATCATTTTAAAGGTACGTAAGCAGGCTTTCCAATCAGTTCTTACCAGATTTATCTGGATCTGAAAAGTCCTTTAGAAGATAATCGCCAAAAATCTTTCCAACATTTTTGATCCGCCCACTTTAAAAGGGGCATGACCGGCACCTAAAAAATACCACCATTTAATTCAGCTTGGTCTTTTTAGTGGGTGCACAATTTTGCAGTTAATTATATTCATGCGATTAATTAAATGTTTTCTATATTGATAACCCATGTATTTTGACAGAAGTGAACATTTTTTAGTATGACATAATAATTGCATTTTTTCCATAGTGTTTAAGAATATTGAAAAATTTGAGTTGTTTGCAAATTCAGAACAGATTTTTGCAAAAAGAGGTCTATATAAGATTTTAATTTTTATCAGAAAATTGTTCTGAGACAACCCAAATACATAATCAAGAAAAAAATGTTTGGTATTTGCACTTTTGGCTTCAGTCCCTTAGAAAATGTGGCATTTACAATATGTTAGTTGGAGCACCTCTAAAATATATTTTAACTAACGCCACATTCGTTTATAGTTTATATGGAAGAATGCGAAACATATTTTAGAAATTGGTAAATTGTTGACCTTATTTTGTCACTTTCACCAGAGCGGTTCAAACGAAAACCAAGTTAACAAATCAACACATATCACTTGAGTTACATTCCCTATCAGCCTTACTAAAAAACATAAATTTTATTTTGCAAATTCGAAAAAATGTTATTTATACTCTTTCCACATTTTTTAGGAACAGGCCAAATTCTTAATTCTCGATACGAACTACAATTTAAAACTTTATGAGAACATATTTGTATTTCTTATCAAGAACTTCATAAAGTCATTGCGGATTTGGAACATATTTTTGCTTGTAAATTGTATGCATTTGTATTTGACATATTAACATTAAACTTTAAAATTTTAATGTGACAAACAAACAAAATAACAACAATATTATTCAGAGACAAAAAAAAGCTGTCAAACCAGGAACCACAAAATAATAATAACAAAAGTTCAAAATCATAAAAAGATTTAAAGTAAAAAAAAAAATTGTGAGTCAATTTTCAATAAAGGAACCTCTTGTCATTTAACCATAATAATTATAGTATTATGAGCTGGTAGACACATTTGTGGAAGCAATTAAAATGAATGAATACATTAAAATTCTCCAGTTAAACAAATTTTTTGATCTTTATCATTTTTTCTTATAATATAAAAAGTTTTACTTTCCCAGGTGAAAAAGTTCATATATGACCCATATATATACATATATGGAGTTCCATATATGGTTTGGATCAGAAAATTGAGGATATATGGACATATATGGATATATATGTCCATATATGTCCATACATTTGTCCATATATATCCTCCCCATATATGTTCATATATTTTCCTACTTACGTATATTTTCATAAAATAAAAACAATTGTTAGTTTGAAAATTCAATTTTTATTAACAAAATTATTGCTTAAATATATATTATTATATATACATAAAAAATGTATATTTTATATACATTGAAAATGAAAATTATTCAAGTTCGAGGCCATACTCTATATTTCTTTATTAGGATATTGTCCTAACAAATAATCTATAAAGTTTTTTTGTTTTCAAATTTATTATTTGACCCTTTCAGGAATGTGTTGATAGATCTATCAAAGATAATGAAAGATAATACCAAACTGTAATACTTTGTTTTATTTGTCAATATATTTGTATACATCAAGATAATATAGAACAGAAGATTCATCCAAAAAGCTTTTAACTATAGTTTAATTTATAAATTTATTTATAAATTAAACCACACATATGGGAAAATGATGCATATATGCTTCCATATATATGGATAATACATTCATATATGTTTTCATATATGTAACCATATATGGAAAACACTTTCATATATGGCTCCATATATGGTAAACATTTACATATATGGTTCCATATATGAAAACATATATGCAACAATTGTTCATATATGTTTCAATATAGGCTTCCATATATAACAAACATTTCCATATATGCTTCCATGCATTTCAATGTATGGATCCATATATATTCATACATGGGCCATATATAATAATATATGATCTTTTTCAGCTGGGTTATTAAATTTGTTAAAATTTAGTAAAACAAACTGAAATATACTTTTTAAGCTGATCAAGCTTTGAAATCGACTTCACGGCGCGAACACGCTAGCAAAGTTACACATTTTTTTCTCATTGTGTTTACTATCCTTGCAAGTTGTTTGGTATTGCAAATGGGAAAAATCGGTTCCGCAGAAAAAAGGTAGTGATTGAAAATGTGAAGGTATCTTAACATTTATATATTTTTGTACCTTTATTCATAATCGCTTCATAAACTTATAAGCGGTTTATAAAACAAATTTGATATAATGAATTTTTTTACAAAACTCCTTTAAGTTTATGAATAAACACTTTAATGTATACCTGACAATATTTCATACAATTTAAAAATATAAATCAAAATTATTCATAAAACTCTAAAAAAATATTAAATTCTACCGAATAAAAATCACGTTTTACTGCAAACAAACTCATAATAATAAAAATTTACGACTAAAATTTGTAAAATCATAACACCAAAGTTCAAGTTTATTACACAAATAAATCAGTTTTTTTATAAATAATAAATGTAAAAATTTATTAAAAATAAGTAAACAAATGAATATAAAATACAATGTTATTTATAATGTCCAACAAAGGCGCCATTGTAATTGCTCGTTTTTTGCTATTTTAAATTTAAGTTTTTGTATAAATCTCATACGTTCTTTAATTGCAAAACCATGTTTAATAATCTACGTTTCATCTGAATATTTTTTTTTGTTTTCGTAATTTGTTAAACCATAAATTTTAATTATTATTGTAGATTTTTATTAACTCATTTTTGACACGGTGTTCCTTTTTCGACCCTGTACTTTTAAACGGCTATGTTTTTTTTTACTTTATGAAGATAATTAAGTGATTTAAAAACGTCTAAATTATTCAACATCTTGGCTGAAATCATGAATACAAAAATAGTGAACGAGTGTTATCCAGAGTTGCTAAATCATTATTTGAAAAAAATCTATTTTTGAACTTTTTTGATGGAACTTTTTCGAAAAAATATTTAAAAATATATATATATATACATATATATATATATATATATATATATATATATATATATATATATATATATATATGAAAATGTATTACTCTTCTGGAAATTAGTTCATCGATAATTTCTGAAAATCTGGTCGATCGAACGATGAACTTTTCAAATATACAAAGTTTTCACTCAAAATATAAATAATGGATGGTTGTTATTAAAATACTACTTAACATATACAAATTATATAGTCAGGGTTCAGAACTGGTAAAAAACCACGATATTTACAAAAAAAATTAAAAATCGGTTAGCTCAAAGAAAATATTTTTTCATATATTTTTTAATAAAGTTTTGTTCTTTTAAAATATCTTCAACCGTCTACCATATAAATGCTGTAAAAGTTTAAACTTTGGTTCTCAATTATTTAAGAAAAAAAATATAAACATTTCTTAATGAAGCATGGTTGTCTGTATATTCTGGAAAGTTTGGTTAAATCTAGACAGTTTGGTGCAGCGGATCTACAAGGGCGATTTTAAAATTTGCGACCTTACGTCTTGGTGGCTTCAGTAGTTTAAAAAAAAATATTTTTGTGTAAAGTGGCAACGTTATAAAACATATGTTTTAAGTTTCAAGGCGCCACGTTGTTTAGTATTTTTTTTTGGGCATACAAATTAAACGATCTCAGTGAATTGGTAAATATGAAAAAATTTGTCACCGTGATATAATTCAGTACTTACTTTGAAAGGTCTCAGTCCAACCAATAATAAAGTCGAGCTAGATTCTATTTGATTTGTCCACGCCAGAAACGCTTAAGAAGATCCACAAAAAGATATTGAATGATCATCGGCTGAAGGTGCCTGAGCTGGCTGAAATGATAGGCTTTTCAAAAAGTGCATATAGACCGAAAATCTGGAGGTGAGAAAGCTGTGAGCAAGATGTGTGCCGCGTTTGCTGTCAATAGAACAAACACAGCGTCGTAAAAATGTTTCAATAGAGATGGCCAAAATCAATGAATTAAAGTTCGAATTGCTCCACGCACCTTATTCGCCAGATCTAGCTCGCTCAATTTTTTTCTATTTTCAAACTTGAAAGATTTGCCAACTATGAAAAGGTGGAGTCTGCGGTTGATGGTTATTTTAAAGATCTAGACAGTTCTTATTACAAAGAGGGTATCGAAGCTATTGAATATCGCTGGGGAAAACGTATCGACTTAAAGGGAGATTATGTTGGGAAATAAGGACAATTTTTTACAAATTTGTTAGATCGATTAATTTTGGGACGGCCCTCCAAGACGTGCCATTAATGAGTTAATTGATGTTTCAGTATAAGGTCTTTTTTTTTTGACTTTAATAATTGATATTTTTTTGTTGTAATTTTTTATTTATAGATAATTATAATAACCGGTTTATTATTTTTAATATGGTAGAATTTAATTAATATCAATTCAGTTTATTTTGTTAGAGGTTTCATTTTTCAATGAAAGGTATTAATTAAAATTTGGTTTTTAAGCAAAATATGGGCTTGGTTTTATTTGGTTCTACATACTAAACAATTCATACGCCTACGTATGAACTTTTAATTTACAAAGAAAACGGTATTAAATTTTAAATTGAAAATATACAAGCGCAGTCAGAAACTGCCAGTGGTACAAAAAAGCAATCACTCACTCGTATACCATTGGCTAACCGACGAATTGTAAATAAACTGCTGGACGCTTTACCAGCGTTTCTAAATAGCGTTTTTGCCAATATTTGCTTTACAATAATTTCAGTGGTCCAAACAAAACATTGGCAACTAATTGGCTGAGAGCTCTATGCCAACGTTGGCAAAAAGTGTTTTCCCAGTGCACTCCAGTCTGACATTACCAACGGCTCAAAAGTCTAAGCACTCGTAGAAAATTTATTTTATAAAAATGATGTTGCTTTGTTTAAAAAAGTTTGTAGTCAGAAGGTTCCGGGTTCGATCCTGGTTGCATGCATATTTTCTGTTATCTTCCGCTTTTTCAAGAAAAATTTAATTTTAAATATGTTAATTCAGAGATAATGTGCTTTTCTGAATTTTTGGGAGGAACGTAGTAAAAATTAATAATAAAAATTAATAGTTCCCTGGTCCATTTAAGAGGTAATTTTGGAAACTACAACAAAAACGTGTTTTAAATGGGGTAAAAAGGTCTCCTCGTAATCACCCAGCTTAAACCGATGGAGCTTCATTAAAAATAAAACAATTAATAAACATTTTTGTTAAAAGTACTAAAAATAAGTTCAAAATGACGTTGCAGGAGAAACTGCTGAATTCTGCAGATTTTAATATAGTAAGATAAGAATAGCAAAAATAAATCTGTTAAATTCACCAAACTTTAAAAATATTTAAGCTAAACTTAGTCAAGTGAAAGTTACGAATTAACCTGCTTAAATCAGAAAAAAATTGTTAAATGTTATTAGACAAAAACAATCTTACAAAATTTGAATAAAAATCTGCCCTTCTGAAATCAGCAGCCTACAAGTTTCCAGCATATATTTCTGTTGATTTTAACAAAATTTTGTGTAGAAAATAGTCGCTAAATGTTGTCCATCTTAAATATTCTTAGATTTGTATTAGTATTGACTCATACTCACGCTCACAAGACAATAATTCCACTCACGCATAATCACTCACGATATTTTTTTTCTATACGCCCTCACTCACGCTCCCGTGAGTAAACTTGTATTTTACTTACACTCACGTGATTTTAGAAATTGGTAAATTGTTGACCTTATTTTGTCACTTTCACCAGAGCGGTTCAAACGAAAACCAAGTTAACAAATCAACACATATCACTTGAGTTACATTCCCTATCAGCCTTACTAAAAAACATAAATTTTATTTTGCAAATTCGAAAAAATGTTATTTATACTCTTTCCACATTTTTTAGGAACAGGCCAAATTCTTAATTCTCGATACGAACTACAATTTAAAACTTTATGAGAACATATTTGTATTTCTTATCAAGAACTTCATAAAGTCATTGCGGATTTGGAACATATTTTTGCTTGTAAATTGTATGCATTTGTATTTGACATATTAACATTAAACTTTAAAATTTTAATGTGACAAACAAACAAAATAACAACAATATTATTCAGAGACAAAAAAAAGCTGTCAAACCAGGAACCACAAAATAATAATAACAAAAGTTCAAAATCATAAAAAGATTTAAAGTAAAAAAAAAAATTGTGAGTCAATTTTCAATAAAGGAACCTCTTGTCATTTAACCATAATAATTATAGTATTATGAGCTGGTAGACACATTTGTGGAAGCAATTAAAATGAATGAATACATTAAAATTCTCCAGTTAAACAAATTTTTTGATCTTTATCATTTTTTCTTATAATATAAAAAGTTTTACTTTCCCAGGTGAAAAAGTTCATATATGACCCATATATATACATATATGGAGTTCCATATATGGTTTGGATCAGAAAATTGAGGATATATGGACATATATGGATATATATGTCCATATATGTCCATACATTTGTCCATATATATCCTCCCCATATATGTTCATATATTTTCCTACTTACGTATATTTTCATAAAATAAAAACAATTGTTAGTTTGAAAATTCAATTTTTATTAACAAAATTATTGCTTAAATATATATTATTATATATACATAAAAAATGTATATTTTATATACATTGAAAATGAAAATTATTCAAGTTCGAGGCCATACTCTATATTTCTTTATTAGGATATTGTCCTAACAAATAATCTATAAAGTTTTTTTGTTTTCAAATTTATTATTTGACCCTTTCAGGAATGTGTTGATAGATCTATCAAAGATAATGAAAGATAATACCAAACTGTAATACTTTGTTTTATTTGTCAATATATTTGTATACATCAAGATAATATAGAACAGAAGATTCATCCAAAAAGCTTTTAACTATAGTTTAATTTATAAATTTATTTATAAATTAAACCACACATATGGGAAAATGATGCATATATGCTTCCATATATATGGATAATACATTCATATATGTTTTCATATATGTAACCATATATGGAAAACACTTTCATATATGGCTCCATATATGGTAAACATTTACATATATGGTTCCATATATGAAAACATATATGCAACAATTGTTCATATATGTTTCAATATAGGCTTCCATATATAACAAACATTTCCATATATGCTTCCATGCATTTCAATGTATGGATCCATATATATTCATACATGGGCCATATATAATAATATATGATCTTTTTCAGCTGGGTTATTAAATTTGTTAAAATTTAGTAAAACAAACTGAAATATACTTTTTAAGCTGATCAAGCTTTGAAATCGACTTCACGGCGCGAACACGCTAGCAAAGTTACACATTTTTTTCTCATTGTGTTTACTATCCTTGCAAGTTGTTTGGTATTGCAAATGGGAAAATCGGTTCCGCAGAAAAAAGGTAGTGATTGAAAATGTGAAGGTATCTTAACATTTATATATTTTTGTACCTTTATTCATAATCGCTTCATAAACTTATAAGCGGTTTATAAAACAAATTTGATATAATGAATTTTTTTTACAAAACTCCTTTAAGTTTATGAATAAACACTTTAATGTATACCTGACAATATTTCATACAATTTAAAAATATAAATCAAAATTATTCATAAAACTCTAAAAAAATATTAAATTCTACCGAATAAAAATCACGTTTTACTGCAAACAAACTCATAATAATAAAAATTTACGACTAAAATTTGTAAAATCATAACACCAAAGTTCAAGTTTATTACACAAATAAATCAGTTTTTTTTATAAATAATAAATGTAAAAATTTATTAAAAATAAGTAAACAAATGAATATAAAATACAATGTTATTTATAATGTCCAACAAAGGCGCCATTGTAATTGCTCGTTTTTTGCTATTTTAAATTTAAGTTTTTGTATAAATCTCATACGTTCTTTAATTGCAAAACCATGTTTAATAATCTACGTTTCATCTGAATATTTTTTTTTGTTTTCGTAATTTTGTTAAACCATAAATTTTAATTATTATTGTAGATTTTTATTAACTCATTTTTGACACGGTGTTCCTTTTTCGACCCTGTACTTTTAAACGGCTATGTTTTTTTTTACTTTATGAAGATAATTAAGTGATTTAAAAACGTCTAAATTATTCAACATCTTGGCTGAAATCATGAATACAAAAATAGTGAACGAGTGTTATCCAGAGTTGCTAAATCATTATTTGAAAAAAATCTATTTTTGAACTTTTTTGATGGAACTTTTTCGAAAAAATATTTAAAAATATATATATATATACATATATATATATATATATATATATATATATATATATATATATATATATATATATGAAAATGTATTACTCTTCTGGAAATTAGTTCATCGATAATTTCTGAAAATCTGGTCGATCGAACGATGAACTTTTCAAATATACAAAGTTTTCACTCAAAATATAAATAATGGATGGTTGTTATTAAAATACTACTTAACATATACAAATTATATAGTCAGGGTTCAGAACTGGTAAAAAACCACGATATTTACAAAAAAAATTAAAAATCGGTTAGCTCAAAGAAAATATTTTTTCATATATTTTTTAATAAAGTTTTGTTCTTTTAAAATATCTTCAACCGTCTACCATATAAATGCTGTAAAAGTTTAAACTTTGGTTCTCAATTATTTAAGAAAAAAAATATAAACATTTCTTAATGAAGCATGGTTGTCTGTATATTCTGGAAAGTTTGGTTAAATCTAGACAGTTTGGTGCAGCGGATCTACAAGGGCGATTTTAAAATTTGCGACCTTACGTCTTGGTGGCTTCAGTAGTTTAAAAAAAAATATTTTTGTGTAAAGTGGCAACGTTATAAAACATATGTTTTAAGTTTCAAGGCGCCACGTTGTTTAGTATTTTTTTTTGGGCATACAAATTAAACGATCTCAGTGAATTGGTAAATATGAAAAAATTTGTCACCGTGATATAATTCAGTACTTACTTTGAAAGGTCTCAGTCCAACCAATAATAAAGTCGAGCTAGATTCTATTTGATTTGTCCACGCCAGAAACGCTTAAGAAGATCCACAAAAAGATATTGAATGATCATCGGCTGAAGGTGCCTGAGCTGGCTGAAATGATAGGCTTTTCAAAAAGTGCATATAGACCGAAAATCTGGAGGTGAGAAAGCTGTGAGCAAGATGTGTGCCGCGTTTGCTGTCAATAGAACAAACACAGCGTCGTAAAAATGTTTCAATAGAGATGGCCAAAATCAATGAATTAAAGTTCGAATTGCTCCACGCACCTTATTCGCCAGATCTAGCTCGCTCAATTTTTTTCTATTTTCAAACTTGAAAGATTTGCCAACTATGAAAAGGTGGAGTCTGCGGTTGATGGTTATTTTAAAGATCTAGACAGTTCTTATTACAAAGAGGGTATCGAAGCTATTGAATATCGCTGGGGAAAACGTATCGACTTAAAGGGAGATTATGTTGGGAAATAAGGACAATTTTTTACAAATTTGTTAGATCGATTAATTTTGGGACGGCCCTCCAAGACGTGCCATTAATGAGTTAATTGATGTTTCAGTATAAGGTCTTTTTTTTTTGACTTTAATAATTGATATTTTTTTGTTGTAATTTTTTATTTATAGATAATTATAATAACCGGTTTATTATTTTTAATATGGTAGAATTTAATTAATATCAATTCAGTTTATTTTGTTAGAGGTTTCATTTTTCAATGAAAGGTATTAATTAAAATTTGGTTTTTAAGCAAAATATGGGCTTGGTTTTATTTGGTTCTACATACTAAACAATTCATACGCCTACGTATGAACTTTTAATTTACAAAGAAAACGGTATTAAATTTTAAATTGAAAATATACAAGCGCAGTCAGAAACTGCCAGTGGTACAAAAAAGCAATCACTCACTCGTATACCATTGGCTAACCGACGAATTGTAAATAAACTGCTGGACGCTTTACCAGCGTTTCTAAATAGCGTTTTTGCCAATATTTGCTTTACAATAATTTCAGTGGTCCAAACAAAACATTGGCAACTAATTGGCTGAGAGCTCTATGCCAACGTTGGCAAAAAGTGTTTTCCCAGTGCACTCCAGTCTGACATTACCAACGGCTCAAAAGTCTAAGCACTCGTAGAAAATTTATTTTATAAAAATGATGTTGCTTTGTTTAAAAAAGTTTGTAGTCAGAAGGTTCCGGGTTCGATCCTGGTTGCATGCATATTTTCTGTTATCTTCCGCTTTTTCAAGAAAAATTTAATTTTAAATATGTTAATTCAGAGATAATGTGCTTTTCTGAATTTTTGGGAGGAACGTAGTAAAAATTAATAATAAAAATTAATAGTTCCCTGGTCCATTTAAGAGGTAATTTTGGAAACTACAACAAAAACGTGTTTTAAATGGGGTAAAAAGGTCTCCTCGTAATCACCCAGCTTAAACCGATGGAGCTTCATTAAAAATAAAACAATTAATAAACATTTTTGTTAAAAGTACTAAAAATAAGTTCAAAATGACGTTGCAGGAGAAACTGCTGAATTCTGCAGATTTTAATATAGTAAGATAAGAATAGCAAAAATAAATCTGTTAAATTCACCAAACTTTAAAAATATTTAAGCTAAACTTAGTCAAGTGAAAGTTACGAATTAACCTGCTTAAATCAGAAAAAATTGTTAAATGTTATTAGACAAAAACAATCTTACAAAATTTGAATAAAAATCTGCCCTTCTGAAATCAGCAGCCTACAAGTTTCCAGCATATATTTCTGTTGATTTTAACAAAATTTTGTGTAGAAAATAGTCGCTAAATGTTGTCCATCTTAAATATTCTTAGATTTGTATTAGTATTGACTCATACTCACGCTCACAAGACAATAATTCCACTCACGCATAATCACTCACGATATTTTTTTTCTATACGCCCTCACTCACGCTCCCGTGAGTAAACTTGTATTTTACTTACACTCACGTGATTTACGTGAATCACTCAAAATTCTGCTCACGTGCCCATCTCTAATTTGTAGACTACATGGCGTATGATGAATCATATAATACATGTAATAAAATTCATCATACGCCATTTAGTTTTAACATACAAACGCAAGAATACTAAAAGTTTACATAATAATATAAATATATTTTTTAATAAACATATTTACTCCAAAACTAATCCGAGTTACAGGATAATACTTTCTGGATCGGTAGAAACACAATCAAATTTTTTTCTAAAACAAAAAAGTTTGAGTAAGTTATAAATTAATTAAGTTTTCCAATACAAAGCCTTTAGGGTAAAAATTTGAAACTTAAATTAACACATTCACTACAGAAATTAAACAAATTTATTAAAAATCAAAACTTCTTAGAAAATGAATTTTGTTTCCTTCTTAATATAGTCCGGTATTTGAAACTACAGATAATGAAGTATCGGGTATTTAAGCTTGTAAATACATAAACTTCCAAGACCTAGTGATAGAAAAACGCAAAAAGCAACGATAGAAGGAACCAGCCATTGGGGTTGTGTTCTATTTTGAAATATCTAGAGTCATAGAAATAACACAGAAAAAAAAATTGCGCCAAGTACACATTTTGTTGAATAAAAAAAAATAATCAATTACTTTTTTAATTGATTCAATTAAAAAGTAATCAATATTTTTGTTTATTTAAAGTAATCAATATTATTTAAAATATTGATTACTTTTTAATTGAGTCAATTAAAAAAGTAATTGAGTCAATTAAAAAAGTAATTGATTATGTTTTTTTTATTCAACAAAATGTTTACTTGGCGCAATTTAAGAAATATTTTTTTGTGTGAAACCTGTAACATTTTGTGTTGTATTTATAAAATAAGAACTACAAAATTAAAGCTGTTTACTTTACAAAATTTTAGTTAAATTCCAGTAATATTTTACTTATATTTAGCAAAAGAAAAATCAGCTAATTTTAGCAGTTATAACTAATTTTTATTCGTTAGTGTAGGTAAAAGTAAAAGTCCTTTAATAAATTAACCCATAACACACTGTTGTTACCATATGGTAACACAAAAAAAAATGCATGTACGTTTGGGATGCCTGTTCTTAATGTAATGAAAATACCGTTATAAATGAACACCGGTTTTATAAAGTAGACTTGTTAGTTTCCACTGAAATAATTTTAGGACAGTAGCTCATTGATTACACTGTTCAACCAAATTAATTTTTTTCCAAAATTACAAGTTCCGACCTATAAATTTTGATAGAAGAGACAAAAAAAAAGACACGTGTATCGGCGTTTTGAACGTTTACATCTGGGGGAGGTAAAGTTCCCCCAAATGCAAATTAGGTATTTTCAATCGGCATAGAAAATAGCGTAAAGCTTACTTTTAAGGTATATGGTTAAAGTATATGGTGAAATGAGTTGTTGGTTAGTTCGGTTAAAGATCATGAATATTTTTCCATATTAACAGAAAAATTATAATTTTATTTGTGATAATTTACTTTAATTAACAGAAAAAACAATTAGAAAAAAGTTATTTGACACCTGCATGAATGGAGTTAACTTTCTAGCCCGCAACGGCCTTCATCAACATTCTTCGTGCCTTAAAGTGTTAAATTGTAAACATCATCTATTTAACTCAACTAGTTAGGTTAAAAATAGGCCGTAACTTAGTTTGAGTATGACGAAATTTACTGCGAACTTATTTTCTATAAAGCTATGTTTAGTTGTTAATTATTACCACAGTTGCCAGTTCAACTAATTAAGTTGAAATTTGACTGGCAGTTATTTTCAAATGTCATCATATTCTATCCTTTACATTGTAAGTGAAGGAATATCAAACATTGAAGATTTTATTCGTTTTTCAACATATGTCGAGCATATATATTAAGCGAATTTTTGCACTGTACCTTGTGTGTGGTTAATAGTGAATTTTTTTTTTTATTGTTGATCTATATAAATTGTATGTGAGTTGTTGGTTAGTTCGGTTAAAGATCATGAATATTTTTCCATATTAACAGAAAAATTATAATTTTATTTGTGATAATTTACTTTAATTAACAGAAAAAACAATTAGAAAAAAGTTATTTGACACCTGCATGAATGGAGTTAACTTTCTAGCCCGCAACGGCCTTCATCAACATTCTTCGTGCCTTAAAGTGTTAAATTGTAAACATCATCTATTTAACTCAACTAGTTAGGTTAAAAATAGGCCGTAACTTAGTTTGAGTATGACGAAATTTACTGCGAACTTATTTTCTATAAAGCTATGTTTAGTTGTTAATTATTACCACAGTTGCCAGTTCAACTAATTAAGTTGAAATTTGACTGGCAGTTATTTTCAAATGTCATCATATTCTATCCTTTACATTGTAAGTGAAGGAATATCAAACATTGAAGATTTTATTCGTTTTTCAACATATGTCGAGCATATATATTAAGCGAATTTTTGCACTGTACCTTGTGTGTGGTTAATAGTGAATTTTTTTTTTTTTTTTTATTGTTGAAAGTTAACTCGGGCTAGAAAGTTAACTCCATTCATGCAGGTGTCAAATAACTTTTTTCTAATTGTTTTTTCTGTTAATTAAAGTAAATTATCACAAATAAAATTATAATTTTTCTGTTAATATGGAAAAATATTCATGATCTTTAACCGAACTAACCAACAACTCACATACAATTTATATAGATCAACAATAAAAAAAAAAAAATTCACTATTAACCACACACAAGGTACAGTGCAAAAATTCGCTTAATATATATGCTCGACATATGTTGAAAAACGAATAAAATCTTCAATGTTTGATATTCCTTCACTTACAATGTAAAGGATAGAATATGATGACATTTGAAAATAACTGCCAGTCAAATTTCAACTTAATTAGTTGAACTGGCAACTGTGGTAATAATTAACAACTAAACATAGCTTTATAGAAAATAAGTTCGCAGTAAATTTCGTCATACTCAAACTAAGTTACGGCCTATTTTTAACCTAACTAGTTGAGTTAAATAGATGATGTTTACAATTTAACACTTTAAGGCACGAAGAATGTTGATGAAGGCCGTTGCGGGCTAGAAAGTTAACTCCATTCATGCAGGTGTCAAATAACTTTTTTCTAATTGTTTTTTCTGTTAATTAAAGTAAATTATCACAAATAAAATTATAATTTTTCTGTTAATATGGAAAAATATTCATGATCTTTAACCGAACTAACCAACAACTCACATACAATTTATATAGATCAACAATATAAAAAAAAAAAATTCACTATTAACCACACACAAGGTACAGTGCAAAAATTCGCTTAATATATATGCTCGACATATGTTGAAAAACTAATAAAATCTTCAATGTTTGATATTCCTTCACTTACAATGTAAAGGATAGAATATGATGACATTTGAAAATAACTGCCAGTCAAATTTCAACTTAATTAGTTGAACTGGCAACTGTGGTAATAATTAACAACTAAACATAGCTTTATAGAAAATAAGTTCGCAGTAAATTTCGTCATACTCAAACTAAGTTACGGCCTATTTTTAACCTAACTAGTTGAGTTAAATAGATGATGTTTACAATTTAACACTTTAAGGCACGAAGAATGTTGATGAAGGCCGTTGCGGGCTAGAAAGTTAACTCCATTCATGCAGGTGTCAAATAACTTTTTTCTAATTGTTTTTTCTGTTAATTAAAGTAAATTATCACAAATAAAATTATAATTTTTCTGTTAATATGGAAAAATATTCATGATCTTTAACCGAACTAACCAACAACTCACATACAATTTATATAGATCAACAATAAAAAAAAAAAAAAATTCACTATATGGTAAAATTTCATGACGAATATTTTTGCGGAACACCCATTAAATCCCTGTTTAATGGTGTTTTTTACTCGTTTTTAAAAGAAGGACAAAAAAAGACCCTTACCTTAAGAAGTTAAAGGGTTAACATATTCTACAAAAATGTTCTCCGTAACATTTTAGATAAATTTGCTGAACACACCATATACTTTAAACTTAAGCTTTACTCGATTTTCTATGCCGATTGACAATACAAACTTTGCATTTGGGGAAAACTTTATCTCCCCCTAAAATGAAACCCAGATGTAAACTTTTAAAACGCCGATACACGTATCTTTTTTTTTTGTCTCTTCTATCAAAATTAATAGGTCGGACCCTGTAATTTTTTTTTGTGTTGTACAGTGTTATAAAACCTACATAACCTCAAACTTAGTCATTTTTTGAAAATGCAAAAAAGAATGACTTTTAGAAGAAGTAAATATATTAAAAACTGATATATTTATTCAAAATATTGATACAAAGTGTTATTCATTTCAAAATACAAATGCCATATTTCAAAATGACTGACTTGTTTTTTGAAATATATTTGTAGTTGCACGATTTTAAACGACCGATTTTGTTATCACCATTTGGTAACCACCGGCGGGATAGGGGACTGGTTTAGGATACATAAGTATTTTAAAATTTTTCTCAAAATTTTTGCTGCAAATTATATTTATATTATTGTAAACTGTTAGAAAAGGGAACTTTTTCATCAATGAATAAAAAATTAAAAAAAAAACAGTTGCAATTTTGTGTGTTATCTAGCGAATTTTTGATGAAAATTCACAAATTATAATTTGACACCCGATTTTTTAAATTCTACGTTTGGAGGTATTCTAAAAAATTGTCACTTTTGATTTCAATATTTGTTTATTAGCCAAAGTTTAGGGTGGTTTGGAGTTTGCCTCTCTAATAAAAAACATATAACTATTATATTCCACATATTTCATTATATTGTTTTAATAACTCAACAAACTAGGTCAAAATTAGCCAAAAATATTTGTAAAAAGAACTAGTTACTACTTAGAGGTCCAATACTGTATTCTGTCACAATTTTTTTACTAATGTGGTAATTTTGTATACTTAAATCAGCTTTTTTCACTACACGAAATCAAAATAAATGCCGATAACCTGTTCCACTAATAAAATTAATTTAGTTTTGCATTTTTAAACATAATTCACAATAAATATTAATTTGATAATAATATAATAGGTTTTCTTGGAAAAAAAATACATTGTCCTTTATGTACAAAATCCAGTCGTCCCCTAGCCCGCCCATACACTAATATTATGTAGGTAAAGACGACAGCAATTGTAGTCAAAAACAAGTGAAATTTCACTTAAAGAGAGAACGACTAACATTTCATTAAATTCAACTTACATTTGTCATTTGTTTTTACTGTTCAGAAAATTACTAACAATTGTAGTAAAAATTAACCACATATGTTAGAAAAAAATAAACAAACATTTACTTTTTTCATTTTTTTAAACAACAAAAAAAACTTCTGTAAAGAATTAATGTAAAATCATAAAACAGTCATTTGATGTGGTTTGTTTTTTTAAATGAACTACAAATTATATTTGTTCTACAAATTACTGACATTTACATTAAAAATAAAGAAACTGTGTTACAACCCAAACAACTACAAATTTTTAAAGCAGAAGTTCCCTGAGTGTAATTACCATATGGTAACAGGGTATTCTGAATGTCCTAGGGGCAGCATCAAAAAACGGATTGCAGTTTTGTATACTCAGATAGATCATTACTAAAGCATATGTAAAATATCTTTTCGAAATTCAACAAAATAAATTTCTAGGGTTTTTCGGGTTAATAACAAAAACTAAAAAAAAATTATACAGTCATGAGAATTTTTAAATTGTTTGAATTTTATTTTCTTTTAGAACAAACAGTCTCCATTGTAATAAAAAATATAATATTTTTGTATTCAAAGTAAAGAACCTTTAAAGTCACGCTTGTGATTATTTTTATATATTTTTATTTACAATTTTTTTTTCTAGACATTGAATGTTTTTATAATTCAAAGAAAAACTGTAAGGTTTAAACCAGAGTCGAGGATATTACTCAAACAATAGAATGTTTGGTTAAAAAACAACCACAAAAAAAGGCAACAGAAAACTAGTTAACACGTTTTATCTCCCTATTCCACCAATTGTTTGATACGATAATAGTTTGACGCGGGTGTATCTCTTCTTTTCTTCTTCTTCTTCAAAAAAAAAAAACAAAATCCAAACAATGGCAAAAAAACAAATTGAAAAAAGTGGTAAGCAGGGCAAGGAATTTTATGCAACTAAAAAAAAGAATATAGAAGCTCAGAGAGTGCTGCTAAAAATGAAAAATATGCACTGAAAACATGAAAAAGTTGCACTTAAAAGAACACTACCTGCAAACATATAGCAAAAATAATTAATTTGACATTTGAATGCCTCGCTCGAATAAGGGTTTATAGTCCATTTTCAGAACTTTACAGGAGACAAGAAAAACGTGGGGAAAGTTTTATAAAATCATAAATTTTTTTGTTTTGATCGCAGTTTGATAACTCAAGTCTAAAGGCTCCTTTAGTCTTGCAGTTCCGGGCTGTAACCAATCAGCTGCTTCATGCATGGTTTATGCGAGGTGCTTAAAAAAAAAAAAAACGCACTATCCGTAAACAAAAATCAAAACAGCTGAATCGTTACGGCGCGGAACGGAAATACTTATTCTACCTTAATTGCGTCTGTGCAGAATATTTCATTCAAACAGTTTACATGTAAATGATTGAATTTTGCAATTAAGACCAGATTACTGAATGTCCAGTTAAAATTTTACAAACAGTTAAATTGAAAATCTATATGGTAAACAACAAATGTATCATCAGTTAGTATCTAACAGTGTGAAAATGCGACAAAATTGTCCTATATTTTGTATTTTTAGTTACACACTGAGAAAAATGAAACTGTTTGCCAACTGAAATTCGGTTACGTCGACGCGAATTCGGTTATTACGAATTTCAGTCGGTTGGTGCAACTGGACATTAGTTTTTACTGCAAAGTTCTCTTAATTCAACTGAATTTTAGTTGTAAGATCCGAAATATTCAGAAAGCTAATGCAAATATCGTTGTACTAACTGAATTTCTAAGCTGTTACAATTAAAATAAACTTTTCAATTCGGTTGTCGTTTTATTTCTCTGTGTATACATTAATGAACTATTTGTGATTTTAATTACTCAAGTGCAATTTATAAAAAACATTTTAAAGTTTTAATTTAGAGAACCTAAAAATTGCACTTTCCGAAAAATTCGCGGGCAAAACTGAGTGATTTTTTTTACAGACTCATGTATTTATGCTAAAACGTTGCATTATTAAAAAAAACGCGTTTTCAAAAAGTTGTATGCCCTTATTCAAGCAAAGAATTTATTTATTTTCTTAATATGAACAGAATCTTACGCAATTCTTCGGTTCAGCAAGGTTTTAAAATGTATAATTGATTTTTCTTAAATCAAAATATAAAAATGTTTCCAAACGTTATTTCTTTCCACAAATTAAAAAAAAAAACGTAAAATTAATGGAAACTATGCACTTAAAAGTAGCAGTAAAAAGTAACTACTATAACGCAATTAGGGAAGGCATTCTGTAGTGCTTTGCAAAATGCCTTCTTTGAAGCAGTGAATAAAGCCTACAATGAAGCAATAAAGAATGAACACCATGAAGCATTAATGTTGTCCACATACAAAAAACCGCTTCTTATGGCCTAAGAAGGCATGAATTTATTGCTTCTAAGAACAGGTGAAATAAGCGCTTTTCACCTAAATAAAAGAGACATACCAAGTGGGACATCGCGAACAAAATTCATGGCTTCTCGATTTGCTTTGGAAGCGTGTCGTAATTAAATAATGACTCCCGGAAGCTCTACTGGGTAAGCACTATTTTTTGCTGGGTATGCATAAAAAGTTAAATTATGGACTTTTGTCGAAATATGCAAAATATTCGACTGCAAATCGATGCTATTTCGTTCTAAATTTTATGATTAGAAAAATTCTTTGGTCTATCAATTTAAGAATATCGAAAAAAACATGCATTTGCATGAAATTCCTTGCCCTAGTGATAAATTATTAGAACCCTGACAAGGTTTGCATATATTGAGAATTTCATTCTTTCTATTATCTGCAAAATAAGATCTGATGTAAATCAAAGATTTTTGTTTAAGAAAATAAGTAAAAAACATCACAAAATTACAATGAAATCAAATTTAACAAAGAAACGGATGTGTTGGTACAAAGATAGACGCTTTTAACCAGCCAAAACACATTTGTTATAAGAATTATAGTTAAGAATTTTTTATTTTTTTTTTTTTTAAGATATAACAAATAATATATATTAATGCTAACTAATGATTATCTGTCAATTATTAAAATTAAACAAAGAAATATAAATTAACTCTAAAAAAAAAACAAACGTGAGAAAGAAATTATTCGAGAAAAACAATTTAAATAAAAAACAAATTGTAAAACAATGTGTAGATTTCTGGTGGGTCAGGCGCGGAAAAATTCTTAAACCCAGAGATATGGGATTTACAGTAATTTTTCTTCTTAAAGATTCAGAGTCTTTTTTACTCAAGAATATTTCAAAATTTAAGGCATATTCCTATTATCATAGTCCAGGAAATTTTTAAAATAACAGTTTCTGAGTGGATTTTTCTATAGAAATATTAGGTATGCTCGAGTACCCAAAGATTTTTTTCTGGAAGGTGTTCTTTTACAAAAATACTAAGTAAAATGAGACAAAAAAGAGAGAGTAAAGTGCCACTTCGATGGCAGAAAACTTACAAGTTTTTACTGAATACTATTTTACTAATTCTTACAAATTTTCCGTTCGAGTACTTTTTTGTATATTTTTCTTTACGAAAGTAAATTTGATCTTACTCCCTGTAATTTTGTTAGCGAGTAATTTTTACTACTTTTTATTGTGAAAGTGATAAAACGGACACATTGTAAAACATTTTGTAAAACGTTTTGACTTAATTATCATTTCACTAAAAGATTTTGCAAATTTAGAGACATTTCCCTTTAAAACATTTTCGGGTTCTCGAGTGCAATCTCTCTACTTGTATGTGACAAAATTAAATAGTTAACGACAAAATTCGTTAAATGCAGTAAAAATATATGGTTAACTTATTAATACATAGCACATTTTTGGAAGTTAAATATATCAAATATAATTTAAATTATTTCGTTGGTTTATCCATAGTACTTGACCTCACCGAAATAATATAACAGGACTATGAACTAGAAAGCTCCAACAAGTTCACAAGCTCTCCATTAATTGTCAATTGCATTGTTGCCATTTTTGAATTCTTTCCTCTTTTATCTTTTATCTCTCATATACCCAACTTCTAAAGAAAGCAACACATTAATTAATATATTGTCCTGAATGTTATTTTCTCAAAAATCCTTAAAAACGATAAATAAACGCAGTACTGAAACAGCTTTTTCAATCATTTTAAGTGTTCACTGAGAATCTTACAAGGGAACTCTGTTGGGTGGTTTTTTTTTGGATTTTACTGAAATTCGGATATAATATGGATTAGATAAAAGTAATACAAAATTGGTCAGATACAACATACCGACCCAATCGCATATTATTGCTTTTAGTACCCCAATGGAAAGGTCATCCAAAACACCTTGTACATGATACCAAATTTGTATATTGTTTCTAAGAAAGAAGCATGCAAAAAAAAAAAACGCAAATAACGGAAAATTGTTTTATTTTTAACCCTAAAGTTTAAACCTTAAACGTGAAATTGCGCAGCTAAAAAGGTACTAGTTCTTATTTTATCCTCTCTATCACATATCGAAATTTTATGACATTCACCCACCAGGATCCCACGAGCGGTACTTCCTTAATAGTTCAAAAAATATAAAGTACAAGGGTAAAAAAATGCTAGCACACCCCTTGAGTGACCCCTAAATCAGCCACTGTGGTGGGTTATTCCCAAATCCAAAAATTTTTGTGTTGCAATTTAATAACTATTGGAAAAATGAAATTAGTTCAATTCTTCCAATTTTGTTTTTTACTTCTCATCTAGTAAATAAAACAATATGGCTAAAGCGTTGATCTTTTTCCTTCAAAAATTATAATTTGGGTAAATCTTATACCCCGTCCACATTGGTCCTCTGAGGATTTTCGGTGAAGCGAAATAAAATAATTAATTCATAAACATTGCATGGTTTTTTGTTTAACAAAAAACAAATGATCCTAAACTTGAATAATCTTGCTCACATCTTAAATATTTGTAATTACCCCAGCCCCAATAGACGCATATTCTGAAAAATTTTCAAATACAAGGGTTTTTTTTTTGATTTTTTTAGCTTTGCCCCACGTTGGGCGCCAAAATCTGTTTCTAAGTAAGTTTCATAAAACCGTCTTGTTAAGGTTTCATATTTATCAAAAAACGTATGGATATTAGAAAAATCAAACCATTGTCAAACGCTGATATTAACCGGCTTGTTTTTAATAATCCCTTTCTTCAATTGATCAATTTCACAGTCTTTTCATTTTAGAAAAAAAAATGTAATACACATTGAGTCACAGTATTTATTTTTATAAATTTATTTTATCTATAAAAGATGCGTTGGTGGTGATTGTAAAAATACTACAACTACAACATTTACAATATAATTTTCTTTTCATCATACTCGTGTACTATGATCTCATACTTTACACGTTCAACATAAACTATATAAGATAAATTTTGTAAAAAAATTTCAATACTTTGTTTTCAATTTTTTCCATCTTAAAAATGTCTTAGAATTGAAAAAAAAAAATAATGTCTTATATTATTTCGTTTATTTGTAATATATTTTTTGTATATTTTATTCATTCTACCACATGGTATTAAGATAATGACGTTGCATTATGTGCATGATAATATTTGATAATAATTGTAGATAGTCAAGTCAACTCGAGTCAAGTCAGTTTGGTTCGAATCAGTCTGTCTGTTGTTTTTTATTTTTTTTTTTAAATATTTTTTTTTTTTGTAAAGTTGTCGCTATAGAGTAGATTGTTTTTATTGTTATTGCTGATGATGTATTACTTACAACCAACAACGAAAACTACAAAAAAATATAAAAAATAAGGTTAACGACTTTTTAGACACATTTTGTATGCCATTCTAGAAGTCATCATTACACTTACATTATACAAAGGCACTCATATGTGGTACTAAAGTTTACGATACTCACACTTATAAAATTATTGTTTATTTTAAGTTAGTATGTTAAATAAACTTTTAGTAATAGTAACAGCTGATAAAATACTAATATGTATTTTAATTTTTTAAACACTTGTATTAAATATATACAGACACATTTATATTTAAATTTGGTAAAACAATTTCTATACATTAGTGGATGGTTATCTTGTATTAAGATTCGAAATTTTTTAAATGATTTTGGATCGAATTTAGATTTGAACAAATTTTATTTTCTAACAAATCAAAAATTTCTGCAAATTCAACTGAATAATATTATTTTTTCAAAATCATGTACCAATTGAATTTGAAAAGCGCGAGTTTTATTTTTAAGTCTTTTTAGATAATTTTACGAATATTTATAAAATTGTTAGCACGGTTGCTAACTCTGTCGTGGCTACCGTATGGTGCCAATCGATTGTTTCAGTTGTTGACACCGAATTTTTCGGTTGTGATAACGATCGTTCGATTGATCTAACAAAAAGTTTGCCACGACAATAGAGATTCAATTGACTCAACAGAAATTCGGTGACAACAACTACAAAATTCGGTAGCCACAAACGAACCGTTTATTTTTCTACAAATTTGGTTGTTACTACCGACCCTGTTTTCTATGTGTAGAGCATGGTGCTTAGGCTATAAAATTGCTCATAGTACTCTATATTCTAGAAATTGAAAATAAGTAAGAAGTCAAGAGCAAAAGATATCAGATCGAAGTAAAAGTAAAATAGTAAAGGAAGTCCTATCTAGAAGATCAGACAGTTCACAAACAGTATATCATCATCCAATATGCTCTGCTCTGTCTTTCAATAGTAACACACATAATTGCAGTGTCCCCATTCTCCAGACATGATGTACGCAAGGGGTCAGTGTCGATGCTGATTCTGAATGCTACCAGTTATTGTGCGACTATCAAGCCTACTTAAATTGCATAGGTATCTTTAAACATTTTTATCTTGACCGCTCACAAAACAATTTTTTCCCCGCATGTAGTCCCGTTTAATAATCTCTCAACGAAAATAGGTTGGATTCAAAAAGAGGTATCGGAAGCGAAAGTACCCTTCAAAACCGATGCATGTTCAAAAAAAAAAGAACATACAACTAATCCCGGAAGTCGTCTTGTTGTGCGCTCCTATGTCGCGCTGTTTCTCGTCCGGATCTCGTTAACCTCTACAACCATTCCACTAAATTCACTCAAAGTAGGAATATGTCAACAGAGCGGTTTTGAACCTAATCGTTATCATACATATTGTTTTTCTAAATTAATGTTGTCGTCCCTGGGGATCGAATCCGCAACCTTCAACTCGTCATTCCTTCATAAAACCAATGTCTTCAGTTCAAAATGTTTTGTCCATATCAGTTTGCTATCTATTGTTAGCACTATATGTTTAATCTCTGAGGACAGATGAAGAGTAATACTCTTTAACACTGATAGTCTGAGACACCTATTTCAGCAGAAAATTTTATTTTCAAAAGCTCTTTTCCTTCCCCCGATCCAATTTCTACAGATACGCCCAGCGTGTATTCCTTTTGGAGAAGATCTTATTCTATTAACAAAAAAAAAAAAAAACATCGTGCAGTTTGGACTCACGGTTGACTTCAATTTAAACTGAAGTCCCACGTTGGCCGCCATAATATGTTTGTTATCAACTTCTGTTGTAGTATGAGGCATCCCCCAAGTGCTGCTTCAGCATTATAAAAACGCAAGGTTTCGACTACATTGGAAATTTCGTCATCAATTCTAATTTCTTTTATCGGTCCCTATTTCTACTGGGCTATATAAAAATTTTACAATTCTTTTGCATTTTCTATTTAAATGTTTTTTTTTTCGAAATTATAAAACGAAATGTGTGGTGTGGTTTGGTTATTGTATATTACTGCATATTTCTGCTGCAGTTGCTGCCATTTCGAAAAAAAAAAAGAAATACTGCTGTTACAGAGTACATGGTTCAATGAATTACTTTATTAGGAGTGTTTCTTCCATATGTTTAGAGTTAAGGTTTGTTTATACATTACGTGTGCATGTAGGATGGTCGTCGCGGGGTAGTCATTGTATATAATGTCGCCGCCACCATCACCACCACCGCCGCCACTATTTATTTTTTTCTACTCGATCTTTCTTTCCATGCCAATAAGGAATTTTTGTTATTTGCAGGTAATGTTGTTGTTCTTGGTGTTGTTTTGGTATTTTCAAGTGGATGAATGGTTGGCTGACTATAAACATGTATGCATAATTTGTGTAGTAGAACGTCAGTTGTTTAGAATGAACCAACAACAAAAACACACATGAAAAAGAATGTCTACATAGTAACATATTTTGCCGGCTCTTTTCAAATTAACAAACAACATTAAAATTAAATATGAAAATAATTAAAACATATGCTAAAAGAACAACTTCAACTTAAAAACTGTTTCTTTTGTAGTCGCATGAATCATTTTAAAATATTTAAAACAAACGCCATTTATAAACACAAATTCAATTTATAGTTCAGAACTTTCATTCAGAAGAGATCTGAGCGCTTAATGGTACTGGAAGGTATCACACCAGTACAGTCACTTTCCGACGAACTTATAACCTTTAAAGCAAGAATCGCTGAAGAAATATGTTTTAAAATATTTTTACCTTCACCAGTAGTCGGTCTCAATAGGCGTCCATCAACTAAACAAATTATGATATTTCTATTCTACTAAGGACTGCTGGGTGAAATTATGATATACCAGATCACAATGGACACAGATGAAAAATCTGGCTGTAATGTTAGCTTTATACAAGTAAACAGCCCTCTTGTATGTTGCAGTTTACAGAATACTTAGAATTTAATTTTATTTACATTTCTTTGAAACAAATTATGCAAAAATCTCTTTCTAATGAAGTTGAGGACGACGATGCCTTTTTAGATATAAGTATATATTTTGGGCATAAATTTTGAAGTGCGATATAATCATCGAGTGCCATGGAATATACCGTCCATTTTCAAATTTTTTTAGCTTCTGCCAAACCACTTTTGTCTATGTTTGGCTTTGTATTTTTTTAATATATTTTCGAGACACGCCTCTTAAATTAATCAAAAAATTCACATTTACAAAATATGCTACTAACAAAACATAAACACGCTTTAACATTTTCTTAATTGCTATTAATACTTTCCCCAAAATACTATTAAAACTTCACCCCAATTTTTTTAAACTATATACCAACATTCAGGGGATGGCCGCTACTAATGCAGTACATTGCATTGGTATCAGGAAAATAGGTTATTGGAAGGAGGATAAAGGGAGTAGTGTCTGGATATTAGGTTGAATTTCTCTAAATTGTAAGTGTCAGGAAAGTTGTTTGCGGTGAGTGTTTTCTAAATGCGGGTGGATCGACTAATAAATGAATTCTCTTTCCAATGCGCTGTATACTCAAAAAACATTTCAGTAAAATTTTTGCTGAATTTACAAATTTTTTTGCTGATATAAGCAATTTTTCTCCAAGGATCTTGTTAGCAAAAATGTTTCTGGTTTTACTGACTTTTCTTTTCAGTGTACGATTCAGCTTACTATCGGGAACAAACGGTTGAGATCTACTGAACAAACGTGAGTTACTTTCAAAAACATAGACTCCAGCGATAAGTTCGCTTATCTTAGCAGAACACTTGGTAGTATCGATATAGCAGTGACACACCTTCTATAGTGCAATGATGCTCCAAAATAGACTTTGAAGCACCTAACCATATTTGGGAGTTGTATACCATCTTTGGCCGGATATACAGTGGAGAGCACTCGTGAGTACATGCAAGCACTTGTTACACCTAAAGATTCAGGCCGTAAAATATTTGACACTAGAACTAACTCTCAGAATCTCTCTCACATCAATCGTTCGAGCTATATTAACGCGAAAAGTGCCGTTTTTGACCAAAATGCTCTGATTTTTCATCTTCACGAAATATATTATTAATAATACTTTTAAAGGCACCTGAATGCACTGCTCTTACAGGAATTCCCGCTCAACAATAAATTATGTAAGTTTCAAATTAAGTAAGAAACTTTCCTTTAAAAATTTCCATTCACAGGATAAAATATTTAAATTTCATTATTGGGTCCAAAATCACCATACAAACGTCATTGTCTCATGTTTATAGTTAAATTTTCACAATGTTTTGATGCATAATCGAAAAATTCTTAAATATTTTACATATAAAGTACATTTTGTTAATACCATTTTTAGATCCTCTTCATGAAAACCCATTTATGGACTCATTCAGACATGTTAGAAAATAGAAACAATTCAAATGTCTTTCCCTAAGTTGGACTAACTTTTTTAAAACATAACCATAGTTCAACTTTAACAACAGATATTTCCATATAACTTTGGCATCCATAACTATGGTTAAGTCCTAAACTTTAGTTATTTTTAGATAAGTTAGCCGGGCTTAATACATTGATTTATTAATGGCACTACTTATAGTGTTCGACATACTTATTACAATTGATTCATAAAATTCACCAATTCACCTTTGGTTTTCAAAAAAATTAGCCACTTTTTTAACTTATACAAAAGTCTATTCTTAATTTAGGTTCCCAATAGCGATATCAGAGAAAACACTCGAATAATTACAAAAGAAGTTGGTGGTATCAATAAATATTTTTATGTTTTTCGTTCTGTCCCGGGAAATCCCTACCCGGGAATTCTCTTGAAAAGCTCTAATAACTTACAACCATTTTAGTGCGATCACTGAGAAAACTCGATATAAATCGAGAGAAATTATGCCCCACACGATCGAACGCCTTGGAAATATGTAGAGCAACCACTGTTCGCAAATTTGTAAATGGAACTCTTCGAAAGAAACGCCATCAGGTCTCCCGTAAAGAAGTGAGTTAGACTCTAGATAACTAACAAGATGGTTATTTACCATGCATAACCTGAGAGAGAGATCAGAGGCTATTGCAATTGGGCGCTAATTATTAGGATTATTAGCAGAACCTTTTTTCGAAATTGAAAACCCTTGATGGAAATATACCCATACGTCACGTTTTAGCCTGTTTGCTCTGTACATCAGTATTGTCATTCGTAGTCATACACCAATTACTGAATGTCTCCTCTCTGGATTTGACTGCATTTTTGCACGTCTGGTCAAACCAACACTTGGGTTTTGCCGAAATGTACTTTGAAGGCATGAAAAACTGCATTTCAAGCTAAATAACGCTTTCACAGAAATTCGCATAAATTAAACAAATTGTATTCTTTATGAAAATATAGTACAAGTAGTTCGTCAGCTCCTATATTTCCTATTGGGTATTGTTAACGATCTTGATTTTTTTCTTTATAACATATGAGAATTACAAGAACTCAATACTCTTTTTTTTCTGCATATTTATTGTTTTAAAAATACTATCTTCCATCTAAATTAAATTTTCTATTCTGAATAAGAACTTCTACCCTAAACTATAGCAAATTAGTTCATCACTCAGACAGTTTAGCTAGGGAGTAGCGAGTCAGATAAGGAAGAATTGAGTGCAAATATGTTAAACGCGTTTTATATTAGTACAACATCTGCTTCCTGGTTTTGAAATTCTTTTTCAGTTTTTTTTTTTTTTTCATTATGCATTAAACAAATGTCTTGTATATTAGATGAGTATAGAAACAACTACTCTACTCCTTTAGTTCTTGAAAAAGAAAAGAGTAGAATAAACTAAATAAATGATCACTTTTAAATGGATGTGTTTTTAAACTAAGAATGGATAGATGTTTGTTTGAATGGATGGTTGGATGGATGAAAGATGTAATGGTTTATTTTGGCATGTGCTTACAATACCAAACAACCCATAAAGAAGACAGGCATTTGGTAAGAATTAGGGAATGCATCCAATCCCGGGCGAATCGTTCGGGAATCCTGGGATTTTTAATAATGCTTTTTTTAACAAAAACGTAAAATATTTTACATTTTTAGCACTTTAAATAATTTTTTAAATGAACTAATTATAATAACTTCAACGCAACATTTAACTTCACCGTTAATCTTAGACTTCGACCTTACTTTATACATTCAAAGTCAATCTAAAATTCTCTTAAAAAAATTTTTGTCATTATAAAAATTTCTCCAAAACACTTTCAATTATCAAATAACCTATGCCAACTAAGTAAATGGACAAAATTCAAATATAAATAACTGCTAAGTAGGCATATTTTTTTTTTTTAATACATGTCAATAAAATCTTATATTATAACCATTATTGTAAATATGCAAAAGTGAAAAAAGTCAAAATGAAAGTAGTTGAACAAAACAGTTTAAGAAAAATTTCGATGACATGCTTGGACGTTATCCTAAAAACGTAGTTTTACATCATTTCCTTAAGAAACACGTAGCCACGTAGCACAGTATATTCCATATTCAATCGGTTTGAAAATGGAGTGGCATCAACCGGGATAAAAAATAATTGAATGCAGCTGAGCTTGTTAAATGGAAAAAATCGGCGGTTAATCAAATTTGCCCGTAAGTGGACCCGAAAATTTCGCGTTTCCAAGTAAAAAATTTGCAAAAACTTACTACCACACTACTAAAATACCCAAATATAGTAAAAAAAAACAATTTTCATAAATACCAACAAAATGCAGACAAATGAAAAAAAATTTCATGACAATAAATTATCAAATAATTTTGGATGGCTCATATATTAGTTCTCATTTAGTGAGAAAACTAGTTTATATTATTGTTTGATGTTTTGCATGGGATTGTCACTTCTTTCAAAACGTGTTCTGATGATTGGAACCTAAAAAATTCCCGAAATAGATCTATCAACACATTCCTGAAAGTGGTCAATTAATAAATTTGAAAACAAAAACTCTATAGACTGTTTGTTAGGACAATATCCTAATATAGAAATATAGAGTATGGCCTCGAACTTGAATAATTTTCATTTTCATTGCACTAGGTCGAAAAAACATAATCTTTATTTTTAATAAAAATTATATCAAACTTGATGAAAAATACTTTTCTTTTAGTTAGTCTCTTTACAGGAAGAAGAAGAAGAAAACATTTTTATTGAAAAACTTTACGGACACAAGGGATACAGCCCCTTGTGTCCGTAAAGTTTTTCAATAAAAATGTTTTCTTCTTCTTCTTCCTGTAAAGAGACTAACTAAAGTAATGTTCTACAGTAATTAATTACGATTGTCATTATCTGACGGTTGCAAAACACTTTCTAACATAAAACTTTTCTTTTGTTTGGAACAAAAGAAGTATTAATTCTGGATTTTATTCTGATGACTTGCAAAAAACTCCCGACAAGGTACGGTATTCGGCCAAAGCGAAGTTTGAACCAAAAGTACTACTGAGGGCAGCAAAATGTATATCTTTACAACTGTACATCCAGTATTCAAAAGCTATGTCTGTAAGCGCTGTTGTTTACATTAATAAATGTTTAGTAAAACTGGAACAATTTATCGGAAATCGACACTCTAAAGACGACATATTATTTTGACCATATTTAGCAAGCTGTCATTATGTCAAAAAGACGTTAGAATAGCTTAATGCCAGCTTCACTGAAGAATTGAAGAAGAAAATTAAAAGCGGGGAAAAAAATTGACATGAAAAAAATATATAAATATATTTATAGTTTATTTTTCGAGCGAGATCCCGGGAATCGAAGAAAAAATTCCCGCTTTCCCGGGATATTAAAAATTGCGGTATTTTGCATTCCCTAGTTAGAATGCATTTATATTCCAAACCGGCACAAAAACAGAGAAAAAAGAAGAAAAAGCTAAAAAAAACATTAAATTGATGGAATCTCATGCTGTTAATTGCCTGGATTGTCTTACCACTAAACACATTTTAAAATAAATACCAGATTTTTTTTTTTGTGTTGAAAAACAAATACTAAATCAATTAAGGGAAGCAGCCAATGCCAATCAGCAATTCATACACACAAACGGTCGAAAAAAAGGAGTTGAAATGAGAAAACAAAGTGGTCGAGTAGAAAATAATAAAATGTCAAAAATGTATAAAACAACACTATGGGAAGTCCTGTCATTTCCAAAAAAAAAAATCAAATCCTACACTGATGTAGGTAAACTTCAGAGAATATTGAATAATTATGAAATAACACACACAGTGTGAAGGAAAATGGGAGTGGTAGTAGAATAGATGAGTTATCATTGAATTTGAATTTGAATAATGGAAACAACGGTTTTTAAAACAATAAAATAATATTTATTTAGGATTTATGAAAAATGTACAAAAAATAAAAAATAAATAAACACATCATCACCCAAGATCACATCACCAATTTCAAGGGTAAACATTTTTAGTATTTCTAAAAAAAAAGTGTGAGAAAATTTCAGTAAAAGCGAACAGATCAATTTAAAGGTTTTCAAATTAAAATATCTAAATTACAGTTAAAAGTTTAACAAATTTATTTTTTAAATATTTAAACAGTATCTAAAAATTATCACAATCCTCAAAACGAACTACAAAATTAATTTTTTATAACAAAATCCAAAAAGTGTTAAACTTAAAATTCTTTACAAAAAAATATAGAAAACGAGGTGTAAATTGTCCTCAAAGGACCTATTCCTAGACAGGTTAAAGAAGAATTTAACACAAAACTAGTAACTTTTGGCACTGCCGTTGTTTAAGCTGTGCCAATTATATTCGAAGAACTGCTCCCATATCAACCCAGGCAGAAAAATGCAATCGGCACAGTGTTGGTAAAGCGTCGGCGACGTTCGGTTATGCGTTGGCAGAACGTGGGATTAACAATCTTCACCGTATTGTCCTATTACCCGATTGAGAACAGTGTCCAACCGTTGGTTTGAGTAAACTTGCCATCGTTGGCCTAACGTTGGTAATTCAAAAAATAGCTTAAATTAAATTAACTTTGAGAAATATGTATAATAAAACACATTTAAAAAGCAGTAATGCAGTTCGGTCTTAGTCTTATACATTATATTTAAATGTGAGAAATATAAAAATGCTTCGAATTGGTTGTAATATTGGTAAAAAACAATATTGGCAAAGAATTTTTCTGGGTTTACTGGCTAACACACATTTTTTGCAAACAAAATAATGTTTTCCTAGTACCTTTTGTAATTTTAAAAGCGGTTGCTTTTACAAAAATATCAATGGTTAGCCAGTACTATTTTTTTTTGGCACGGTTGGAATCTTTTACCTGTGTAGTTAAATGGGACATATCACTTAACGAGTGATAAACAGCTATATTTTATCTTTGTGATATTTTTTAAAAATGTTTTTAATTGTTTTAGTTTAATTTAAAAATAACTTTAAATATAAATTTGATTTTTGTTTCGTAGTTTTTAGTTACCTATTACCTATTAATCTAAATTACCCATAAATGCGCAGAATAAGTGCTATTTAATAAGAAGTTAAGTTATTTTGATTATAAACCAATATATGAAAACTTAATTTATGTGATGCAATTGTTCCTGTGCCGCCAACGCACAGAGGATTAATTCAGGGAAGCCAATTATTATTGATATAAATTTTTTTTTGGAATAACTATACATTATTTAGTGAAAAAATATGGTTTTTGAAAAAAAAATTGAAAGAAACTATTTTTTTATTTAAAAAAGAAGAGAAAAATTATATGTACATATATATGCATTTGAATCCATTTTGGCTATTATTGTGATTAAAGCTTTAGATATCTTCAACATCATAACCATAATCATCATTATCATATCTATGATTATTATCATAATGATCATAATCATCATTATCATGATCATCATGATCAGAATCCTCATCATCATTGTCGCCTTCTTCGGGTAGAATTAATAATTCCAAAGTCACCTGCATTTTGTGTGTATTTTTTTTATATTAGTTTTACTCATGCTGGAAATAAATGGATCTGAAGTAAGCAGAAATCTATTAAATATGTCTTCATTAGTTGTTTCCCTGCTGCATTTACGTGCAAAGTATTTCCTATAGTTTTTAAAGTCTTTGTTTCTAGCCTCTTGTGCTTCCTCTTATAGCTTACCAATTGGCAAAAGGGCATTGGGTATTATTTCCGGTCCGTGTATAAAAAATTTATGAAGGGTAGGTGACATTTTGTACCAAGGATATATTTTAACAAAATGTTTTGCAGTATTGTGTGCAAAGTCACTAAACTTTTCACTATTAACCTCGTGGCCTCGTTGTTTCGGTTATAGCATTACACACTTTGCCATCAATCATCACTAACATTAGTTTGCGATTTATTTTTATTGATTTATCACCTAATAAAACAACGGAATCCTTCAGAGTTTTGATATCATTTTCTACTCTTTCTTTTTCAAGTTATGAAGTACTTACGGTTTCTTTCAAAAATTAAATTTTTATGGATCTACAAAATCTAGTAGAAGAAAGTCGAGGATTTTGCCAAATTGTTTTATTCAAACAAAAAATGGCACAATAGATGTTATATATACCGCAGAATGACTAGCGTCAGATCCGTAAAATGCTTGTTTATAAGAGCTATGGCCCGAACTTTCGTCAAAGCCCCACTTAGAGTGCAAAGTCATTTGAAATTTTTTTTTGTAAGTGAGCGTGAGTCAAAATTAACTCACGCAACTGATAGAAACCAAACTCAATAACTTTAATACCGAAAATAAAGACAAAAGAGAGTTAAAAACAAACAATTTTATTTGTTGTTTGTTTTTCAGCTTAAGTATTGACAAACGGGAGTTCGTTCACAAAAATTTAAATAAGCAAAAAAACGCGGTGTCTCTGCAAAAGTTTGGTGTGGAATAAATAAGCTAAAATACTATATTTAAATATCATTTAATAAAATTTGCTGGATGGCGATAAGAAATTTGTTGAAACTCTGTGTATATATCGAAAATACCCCAACTATGGAGCACTTTTTAAAAAAATATTAAAAATATTTGCAAAACATTTATCTAAAAGAAATTTATGTAATTATGTAGCCAAATACCTGAAGTGTATGGTTCCATTTTTTTAAAAAAAATATTTGACTTTTACCGCTTACAATGGAGTATTTTATTCAAAACAAAAGTTTTTGCAAATAGTGATGTAGAATTTAATTACCTTTCACAAAGTACCAAACACGAATGTGTAGGATAAAGTTCAGCTTTTGAATTAATCCTCACTTTTGGTACATTTCAACCCTTTGTGCAACGGTCTGGAAGCGAGAAAGTGTCTAAATTAAAATTTCGTAAATTTCAAAAAATAAATATATTGAAAATTGTGTTCAAAATCTGAAAAATATATTCAAGTTGGCAAAAAAAAAAATAGCATTGTTAATAGACACAACAAAAGATTGAAGCTTATGCTTGCAATAATAGCTGTTATTTTGTGTTAAGGATTTACAGGAGTCCAATAAGATACCTCGAAGGACATTATGTTGACTTTAAAACGTATGTGTGGATTTTTATGAAATTTGGCAAAAAGAATAAATTTAGCTGTATTAGAAAAGCGTTTAAGTTTGCAGTATATATTGAAGTTAATGTTCTTTTTCGCTTAGTTTAGCTTTTTTCTAATAACGAAAATCGCCTAATCTTCTTTAGTAGAAGCACGAATAGTGTAATTTTTGGATTGCAGTTACATATATCTTGGTAATTGGAGTAATTTCTGCCTCAACTAATTCATTATTATGGAGTAGTTTTTGAGAAACTATGTTGGCCCATATATCTTAAAGATGCCAACGAGTATAAATTTACAATTTCAATTTACTTTCTAAACTGCGTATCATACGATAACTATAGCCGTACTACATGTTTCGTCATATTTAAGCTTAAAGAAATAATTTTGTAAAACTTATTGCGCTTTCTTAAAGTGTTATAAATGTACTTTTGTTTTTGCAAATGGGAGCAATTAATTTTTAAACTTGGCGAAACACTGCCTATAAATGTATTTCCTAGTGCTTCTTAACTACAACCGCACTTCGATTTTAATCATTATAACGAATTCAAATTTGAGCCTTTTTGAAAATGACGAAACTTAGGTGGAAGTTGTACAAAAAGTTAATCGTCCGCACAAATTTATCCGCAAATTAAAAAAAAAAATCAAAGTTTGTAAGGAGGTAAGAAACCCGAGCTCACAAAATCAATGTTATCTGAAAGAGATAAATGCGTAATTTTTACCACAGCATGCAATTCCATGAAAAGTCTTTCGAATATTACTGATAAGTGTCGTGTAAAATTTTTGAGGGAATATTGTCTTCAACTGTATAGTTTTTTTTTTTTTTTTTTTATCGAAACCCACACCAGAAACATAAGTTTGCTGTTAGCCAGACAGGAATAGTTTTATAAATATTCGATAATTGGGACGGCAAATATAGCTACATAATTCACCTATTCAAACAAATTATTATTTTTTACCTCTTAATATAATGTGTTTCTGGGTCGTTTGAAATTTTTAATAACTTTTCAACCTATAACGTGATTCTGGGTAATTTAAGTACTTATTTTTAAAAGAGTGGAATAAGAGACTATTAAATAAAAAATATATAAATTCAAGGGGTCCTGTTTTTGAATCGGAAGTCATAATTAAAAAATTTTAAATGGCGGACATTATTATTATTATTTAAAGCATCTAATCAAGTTTGGTATATTAGCTAGGAGATGATTTGGGGCCGCTGATATCGAATATAATTCGATTTAAAAAAGCCGTTTGCAATAATTTGCTCCGTATAGAAAAAACTGTGTCCAAACTCCATTAAACTCATACTCCACTTAATTGCAAAGAGAATTTTTTTCAAAAACATTGAAAAATCCCTAAATTACTAGACCTCAAAATACAATGTTGTTGTTCATAGTATTAAATATCAATAAATATTGAAATTGAAATTAAATATGCCGCATAGACACCATAATCTACTTTAGAAAAATAAAAATAAAAAAAAATCCAAACAACACAATACCATTAGTAACAAAACAACAATTCTATATAGAAAAAACACAACAACACACGATTGTTGTCACATAAAGTTGTTGAGTTTATGAGACAATTTTAACGATTAAAATATGCATTAATGTTATTTTGTATTGGGATATTTTGTTTGCTTGATTATACATTAGGAAGGCACTTATTTTTAAATTTTTTTTTTTTAAATCTACTGCCAGAAACCGAAAGGAAACTGAATTTTCGTACAATCGACGGGTTTGAAAGGAGCTACCGAATTATGCCTCCACAGTTATGCTGATTTTGGACCGACTAATTTCATGTACGTGTATGTACGCTTAATCAAAATCTGAGCTTTTTTATACCCTCCACATACTGTGATGAAGGTACACTTGGAATACTATGTAGGTAAAGACCACTGCAAATGTAGTTGAAAAAAATGAAATTTCATTTAAAGAAAGGCCGACTTACATTACAGTAAATTCAACTAACATTGTTATTTGTTTTTTAATGTTTAAAAAATGACTAACATTTGTAGTAAAAATTAACCACATGGTAGTAAAACATAAACAAACATTTATTTTTTTTAATAACAAAAAACAATTGTTAAAAATGAATGTAAAATCGTAAAACAGTCATTTGATGAGAGTTGTTTTTTTAAATGAACTACAAGGTTAGTCAAAAATTTAATTTGTTCTACAAATGACTGACATTTAGATTATAAATAAGGAAACTGCACACAGAGAAAAAGTTAGCTATTTGCCAACTGAAATTCGGTTACTACGACTCAAAGTCGGTTATTACGAATTTCAGTCGGTTGGTATAACTGAACACAAGTTTTCACAACAAAGTTCGGTTAATTTAACTGAATTTCTGTTGCAACACCCAAAATATTCATAAATCTAATCAAAATATCGTTGTACCAACTGAATTTATAAGTTGTTACCATTAAAATACACTTTTTAATTCGGTTGGCACTTTATTTCTCTGTGTGTGTATTACAACCCAAACAACTACATATTTTTAAAGCAGAAGTTCCCTGAGTCTATATATCAGTTTGTCATTCCATTTGTAGCGCATCGAAATATAGGTCTAAGACCCCATAAAGTATATATAAACTTGATCCTTACTCAATTTTAAGACAATTTAGCGATGTCACCCTATCTGTTGTTGAAATGTTGACAATTGCGCGAAAACGCAATAACGATTCTTTTTAGCACTGATTGATATACATTTTCCCGAAAAGTTTGGTATTGAAAACGAGCAAAATCAGTCAAGAGGTTCAAAAGTTATTAGTGAAAATGTAAAGGTACCTCTAAATTTTCCATTCAAATTGGGTATAATGCACTGTATATTGGTACAACTTCACTGTAGCGTCCGATGTATTAAATATAACGTCATATTTTTCCACCAAACGCTAAGAGGCAATTTTTAAAATACACCTCAAATTTTTATTTCACTTCAAATTTTTTTTCACCACAAACTATTTTTTTTTACCATCATTTGCATTAATTTACCACATTTATTCGTATTCCTATTTTGCTTAATTTTTCGAAATTTAACCGCAAAATCATAATTTTTTTTTATCAAAGTGAATAATCTACAAAATATTATCTTTAATTTGAGTATAATCATGTCAGTCGATGTTTGTATCAGCATATAGCTCTGGTATTGCAAGGAAGTTGAAAAAAAGAAAATTGAAGAAAAAAAGTAAAATTATATTACAGTGCATAAATTCCAAGAAACAAATTTTTGTGCCGAATTGGCAAATCCAAAACATTTTTTTCTCACTTGTAGTTTTTGAAATGTCGCGGTTTTTATATTTACATTACATGCGCCATTTAAATAAAAAAAAGACATTCAAATTAAAATGCAATATGTCAATTACTTTCAATGCCGATAAGAAATCCTTAAAAAACAACGCTACCCAGTGTAGAAACGGTAAGGACATGTCATTCATTTTCGGACATGTCATTAAATTACTTTAACACAAATAATAAGGACATGCTAATAACTAGCTAATTTAACATTATTTTAATGCAAAAAATAAGTACTTATTTTTATCATTATTTTAAATATAAAGTAATGATGTAAAATTTAGTTGAAAATATATTTTTAGACTCATAATTTTTTCAACTCTAGTAAGTGCATTAGGCCGGGTCGATTTGTTGGAGGCAAAAAAATCGCTCAACGTTCAAGGAGAATCGTATTCTAGGGATCAAAATAAGAAACTTTGCCTAAGGAAACATACCTCTAAAACGAATTCTGATGTCCCGACTTTTGACTCGTAGGGTCAAATTTTGAAAAATTCCACTTTGACCCATTTAGAGTTCCCCAATCGAATCCAACCCCAATCGAATATAATTTATACATGCATCTGCTAGAGCGTCTTCCGGATAAGAAATAGAGACCCTAATCTTGGAAAGACTCCTCCTACTTTCTGAAATATCTCCATCCCGAGATTTGTACATTTTGCTATAAAACCACGGTTAAAAAGGCTCTCTTTCAACTTAAATTTTAACCCCTTAACGGTCACCTAGAATGATGATTTATGCATTAATCTGCCAGCGCGTCACCCGGAGAAGAAGTAGCTCCCATAATCTTGAAGAGATTCCTCCTACTTTCTGAAATAACAAAGTGGGCTTTTTCAAAATTTGACCCTACGGGTCAAAAGTCGGGGCATCAGAATTCGTTTTAGAGGTATGGTTCCTTCGGCAAAGTTTTTTAATTTGATCCCTAGAATACGATTTTCCTTGAACGTTTAGCGATTTTTAAATCGACCCGCCCTAAAGTGCATATATAACTACTCATGTTTGATTTGTTCTATTAAGTATAACATGTCGATATAGCTCAGATAATACAGCGGTTGACTGACAACCTGGTTCAAATCCCGTGTAGGTGCATTTAATTAAAAAATAAGAAAACTATTTTTTTTGATTAAATTTAATTGTTTTGAAAATTTATTGTTAAGACTCATTATTATCATTATCATTTTGTCCATATTAGTAAGCATAACCTCGTATTTTTTTATTTTTCGTAAAGTGTTTTGTAATGATATGTCATTATTTGGCGCGACATCCCATATAATGATATTTGTAATGACAATTGTAAGTACTTGCCATTGCCTAATATGTACTTATGTAACCACTGCTTTTCTACACTGGGTATGATTAAACATAAATAAAAGATAATACTGTGTGGCTTTATGTTCTTAAAAAAAAAATTCATTACTTTGCGCTCAAATTTCGAAAAATTAAGTAAAATATATACAAAAATGAGGTAAAAAAAACCGCGATATTTCAAAAACAAAATTAGAGAAAAAACTAAGTTTGACAGATTTTGATTCAACATACCTATGTATATTAAAAAATATGACTATCAAAGACTGGTGTTCTGGAAAAATTTCATCATTTTTAAGTAGTGTTTTCTGTTGCACTATTAAACATTTTGAACTCTGAACCAGAATCGTTTGACAAAGATTTTAATTTAGTAAATTTTGAATTCGTTATTAATACTCAGTGTAAATAAGCGTCACCCTACTTTGTATATTAGTGGTATATTGAGAATTGTGGGGTTTGTAAAGATCATAGATTGGTGAGCAGTAGTGGAAACATAATGTTAACAAATAAATATTTTAACAATTTTTCTGCTTGAATTAAAAAAAATTAATTTAATTTATTAGTTGTGGTATTTATACGAAATTAGAAATTAAGAAATCTTTTAATTTATTTAAATCAGTTAATGATGAGTAGAAAACTTAAATTAAAAGCTTTAAAATAGACAACATTTGGTTAAACTTAAATTGATTTGAACAGTGAAAGTGTTTGTACATTTAGAGGTAAAAAAACTTTTTATTTTGTTGTGATTTACAAATGACATAAATTGTTATTAATACCATAATTTAAATTTATAAATATTGAAGAAAAACAAAAAAAAAAAAAAAACAAGTGAATGAATTTTGTCTTTTCTTTTTAAACATTTAAACAGGTGTTAAATGTTTATAATTACAAAGAGAAACAATATGAAAAAGATTTTGGAAGACGGTATTTAAAATCGGTAACATTATGATAGCGATAAAATGAAACATTTATAAAAAGTTATAGTAAATTAAAGGTTTACAAAAAGAAATTTCATAAATTTTTGGATTAAAAATTTTGTATGAAATTTTACGTTTCATAAAATACAAACGTTTTATAAAATGTTTAACCCCATTGGGTTTTTTTAACAGGAAAACCGAAACAATTAAATGTTTAAATTCCCAAAATACCCGCATTTACATAATTTTCAATATTTTGTAAATTTAAGTTTTGTTTCTTAACAATTTATTTTTATCTTTTTTTTTTTTTTATCCACCATTTTAATCAATTTTTAATTGCTGTTTTTAAAACATTATAAATGTTTTATTTAGATACACACTCTTAATTATTGTGATGATATGCCATTAATTTTTTTCTGTGTATTGTATGGTTTGTGTGTGTGTGTAGGGGTTAAGTTCAATTAATGTAAAACCCGTATTTAATGACAATTAAGAAATCAACAACAACAAAATAATAAATTCTATTGGATCGATCATAAATTTTTATTTGCCTTTTTTTGTATGATGGTGGTTTTTAATGCAACCTTACATAAACTGCAATTTTTCGAAATATATATTTTTTTTTATTTATTTTTTAATTTTTTTAAGAATTTATTGTTAAATGTAAGAGTATAAATGATTCTTTTGTATTTCAATTAAATTTTATATTAGTAATATATATTATTTCTACGAATTTGATGATTAATCAATCAAGTTTCTATAAAAGGGTAACTTAAAGTCATAAATATTTCAAGTGACAATTTGTGTTCAATATGGGATATTTTGTAGTAGGGGTGTTCACGTCATATTAAAGATATTATAAAAAACTAAAAAGAACTCTCAAAATTATTGTGGCCCATATTCACTCATATTACGATTTTTCGATGAAGCCCCCCTAAGGAAATATCAGAAATTACTTTTTTTTCTCAACGCTGAAGTACTTGAGAAAATAAAACTTTTGTTACTCATATTGACATGTCCACTTTGGCTTATACTGCTCATATTCGGTTCAGTGCTTACAAATATGTTCTTAAAAATTTTTTTTTTTATTCAAATGTCATTAACCGAAGACAATTTAAAGCATTTTTCAACTTAATTTACATATTTGTAAAAATGATTACATAGGTTTTATAATATGCGGTACCATATAAAGAGTCCGCCATCTAACGTTTTTTTTTTCAACTAGTGCTTATTTCGTGAATGGTAACACTTAGCGCATGTCTGATTTGACAGATAATTAGTTTTATCCTTCCGCTGAACGAATATGGTCCATATGTTCGTTATCTTGTGAAAAAAGTGAAAGAAACTGGCATCCTCATCGATAAACCAAAGCGTTAAAAGCCAAAAACAGTGCGTACACCCGAGAATATTGCTGATGTGGCAGAAAGTGTGCGTGAAGCGCCATCAACATCAATTCATCGTCGTTCTCAACAATTGAACATCATTGAGACGAATTTTGCATAAAGACCTTGGTATGACGCCATACAAAGTCCAATTGGTTCAGGAGTTCAAAAAAAACTACTGAATATTTTCTCAAATTTCTTTTTTTATTTGGAAGTACAATCCTTCCGGTTAATAATGGAAAATAATTTCATTCAAATGGCTGCCTCGGCTAGCCTACACGATCGGTCCAAGAGTATTTAGTAGTTAGAGTATTTTTAATTAATTCTTTAATCTCTTTGACATTTTTGTACTGAAAAATATCATTTTTTTTGGTGTGGGGGGATTTCCCAGTCCACCCTCCTGAATCCGCGCCTGTATGTGAAGTACACGAAGGTTATTATGTAGGTAAAGACGACAGCAATTGTAGTCAAAAACAAATGAAATTTCATTTGAAGAAAGGACGGCTAACATTTCATTAAATTCAACTAACATTTGTCATTTGTTTTTACTGTGCAGAAAATTACTAAAAACTGTAGTAAAAATTAACCACATATGTTAGTAAAAAATAAACAAACATTTACTTTTTTTAATTTTTTTAAATAGCAAAGAAACAAATGTAAAAATGAATGTAAAATCATAAAACAGTTATTTGATGTGGTTTGTTTTCTTTAAATGAACTACAAGGTTAGTAAAAACTTAAATTTGTTCTCCAAATGACTGACATTTATATTTAAAATAAGGCAACTGTATTGCAATCCAAATAACTACATATTTTTAAAGCAGAAGTTATTTTGATTTTTTTGGGCGATACTAAAGAATATTTTTTGATTTTTAATAAATTTTTTTATTTTATTTTTTTAAATTTATGGCAAATAAAAATTCCCATGAAGTTAATTTTTACTAGAATTTTTTAGATTTTTATGCGATTTAAATTTTGAAATATTTAAAAATAGCGAATTTTATTGTTGATCTATAAGTTTATGTGTGAGATTTTATTCGTTCGGTTTTAGATCATGACAAATTTTTCTCTAAATTAACAGAAAAATTATAATTTTTATATGATAATTTACTTTGACTATTAGAAAAAAACACAAAATTTGTCATGATCTAAAACCGAACGAATAAAATCTCACACATAAACTTATAGATTAACGATAAAATTCGCTATTAAACCACTCACCAGGTACAGTGTAAAAATCGTTTAATGTATATGCTCGACATATGTATTAACAAAAAATCTTTAATGTTTGTTGATATGCTTTGCTTATGTAGAAGGATAGTATATGATGACATTAGAGAAAAGAATTGTCATTTAAAAGTTTTAACTGAAAGTTAAACTGGCAATTATGATAATGACTAGAGAAATAACAAACACACTATAAATAGCAATCGTTTGTGAAAAATTTCATTCTAACTCAACACACAGAGTAATGTGGGATTTAACGTTACCCAATTTCTTTAACGTGTGAGTTAAATAGAAGATATTTACGATTAACACTAAATGGCACGAAGAATGTTGATGAAGATCGTAGTGGGTCAGAAAATGCATTTCATTCATGCTAGTGTCTAATAACTTTTTTTGTGTTTTTTTTCTAATAGTCAAAGTAAATTATCATATAAAAATTATTATTTTTCTGTTAATTTAGAGAAAAATTTGTCATGATCTAAAACCGAACGAATAAATTCTCACAATTTAAAAATTTTTAAAACTTAATATTTTTTTTATATATTTGTGCATTTTTCTAAAAAAAAAAGCTTTTGCTCAAAACGGTAAAAGTCAAAAAATAACTTTTATTTTTGCCCAAAATCCAAGAGTCCACAAATATCATTTATAAAATGTGAGGTATCCCTATACAAATTACCTAAAGTTCGGCTAAAGTGCACTTTATCGGGCGTCCCCCCTGGGTGTATAGTATAACTAGTTCATAAACTAACCATTAAGCGTGAGTGCTCAAAGGAACGGAAATTTGGTCACCATGCCAAGTATGCTCTTTATTTTAAAATGCTTGGACGCGTTTTAAAAAAAGTGTAAATTTACAAAAACCAAACCAACACTGAACGTGAAAACCATACGTCAATCTGGTAACATTGTGAAATAGAGACGGAGGAGATTAGAAATATAAACAAAAATCTAAAAATAGAATATTTGTGTTTGTTAGGGGTTGTCACTTCTGAGTATAATATACAATAGCAGAAAAAGCTAATAGGAAAGAAAAACTGCAATTTAGCTGTATTACATTCGAGGCCATACTTGGGTGTGATCGCTAAGCGGTCATGACTTGGTATTGTTACGTTTGTAATGTAAGAAGAGCGCAGGTTTGATTCTTACAGCCGCAGGTTGTTGAAAAATTTATCATATAGAGACAATCTGACAATTATAAGACACACATAATAATACAATTTAAATGGAAATTACTGATGACGCCTGTCCATAAAAAAAGAGGCAGAAACTAATCTAGTCTGATTTAAAAATTAATAGTGTTTATAATTTCTAGAGAAAAACGTTTATTCTTCTTCTTAACCTCAACATTTCTAAACAAAATTTTTAAAATCGTGCGATTTAAAAAAAAATTCCCGACCCTATTTTCGGAACACTTACAACTACTAATTTAGTTTTTTTGAATCGCTTCAAAAGTACGTAAAAATAAAACAAACTTTAAACTTTAAAAAATATATAATTTTTGTTGTAAAAATCAAGCGTTTTCTATTGTTAAAGGCAATAACGCGGTAGTAACTGAGTTATTTCAAAAAGTCAATAATTGTAACAAATCATGAATTTTAAATATAGTTAAATTTGTCTGTACGTGCCAGTTTGAATGCTTTATAATTAGTTGAATTTTCTATTAAAAATTGTCTGGGGACAATTTTTATAGACAACGATTTAGAATGTTAACCAATATTCAGTGAAAAATATTATAAAAGGCTTCTCAATATTATTAAAATTTGTTTTTAAATTTCTGTTTTTTTTTTTTATTTTAATGTCTCAATTCCACCATATGGTAGTAAAATGATAGCTTACGATTTATATGGTAATTAAATTTTCAAGTTCTATCTTGTTGCTTTTATATTACAAAAGCAACACGTTTTTCAAAAAAAAAAAAAAATCTTGCAATTTTTACCAATATGGTCAAAAATATTTTGTTTTAAATTATCTTTAAGATATGTATGTAGTACAGTTTTTTTTTCCAAATTACACATATTTTAACTATAGTTTATTAAGTGACACACCCATTTTTCTACTAGTTCTGTAACAAACTAAACAAAATTATGTAAAAAAAAAACATTAAAAATTTATATCCCCAAGTTAAAACTAACATTTTAACAAATTTTTTCTAGTTGTTTTTCTCTTTGTATTTAATGTTTATATGCGTGTCTATTAAACATTTGTTTTTGGTTTTGAAAAAAAAAAATTAAAAACTGTTGTAACAGTTCTATGATGTGTTAGATAGATTTAGTTTTATTTTATTTTAATTTTTTTTTTTTTTGTAATTTTGCTAGTTTCAAACAAATACAATCAAAAATGTATTCATGTGTAACCAAATGTGGTTGAAATACCCTGCTGTTTTTATATTTTCTTGATAAATCTATTAAAAAAAGGTTATACAGTAGTTCCCGCTTAAATGCTCCCCGCTTAAAAGCGCAAAAAGTGCTGGCAAAAATATATTTCATACGAAATGCATGGAAAGAATTGCAATTAAATGCGTCCCGCTTAAATGAGTCCCGCTTAAATGAGTCCCGCTTAAATGAGTCCCGCTTAAATGCATTCCCCGCACGCAGAGAAAAAATATGGTTGCAATATGATTGCGGCCACAAAACTATGTTTCCTACAGCAATAAATGGTTTTTTCAATTAAACTATTATTGTATCAATCATATTTCACTAATAATATGGTTGCTTTTATCATGTTGCACCAACTATAAGATGATCAATTGGTTTTTTTATGAGCGTCTTCGCTCTTTTAGTTTCATTCTTGTTTGAGATTTTGAGAAAAGAAGTTGTGAGAAACATTCAGCTCCAACAAATTAAATAATATTAAACAAAAAGACATTAACAATGGACAAACAACGTAGTGGTGTTAATTTTAATGGTGATCTGTTTTGTGGAAGAAGGAATAAGTTTGCAGTCTCAACCCGGTCTACCGTGGAAGTCTAGGCAAAAGTTTAATTGTTGCGTACAAAGAACGTAGTGCTGGTAATTGTAATGGTGATTTGTTTGTGGAAGAAGGAATAAATTGTATTCTCAACTCGGTCTGCCCTGAAAGTCTAGTCAAAAGTTTAATTATCGCTCACCCGTTAAATAAAGTTATTGTTTATTAAAAAAAAGTGATAAAAAAGTGCTTTATTATTTAATTGTTTATAATTACTCAAAAAATATTGTTAAAGAAAAAAAATTTAAACAAAATGCACGTGCTTTTAAGTATATAGGACGAAATAATCATAATAGGTTTGCAATTATCATAACATGGTAATAAATGATGGCGAAATTCTTGTCCATGATCATACTATGATAACTAGGACTATACTGTGGTTATAATGCAATTGTTATGATTGCTGCAAACATGTTTTGATCATTATTAATGCATTGTTAAATTGTTTTCTTACTCAATATTTTTATGCTTGCTTTATACTGTAATCACATGTATAGCTTGTATAGCTGACACACTATTTCACAAAGCTTCTGCGCAAAGACATTTGGATTACTTAAATTATTTTAAAGCTAAGTTTATTTAAATATGTAAATTATTAAATAAATATACTGTTAAAAACATGCATATCTTTTTAATACAGCTTCAATAGAATGCTGGGAGAATACTATATAATATAATAATATAATATGATAATATTAGGATATACTTGGAACCATAATATGGCAATCTAGTTATCATATTATGATACAAAATCAGTTAAGAGTATTGTTGTCACAACCATAGTAACATGGTTGTCGCAATCATAAATCCAAAAATGTATGATGCTCTTCAAATATGGTCCCCTCAACCATGTTTTTTCTTTGCGTGCGCTTAACTGCTTTCCTAAGGCTGAGTTAAATTAGTAAAGTAACAACGAAATTGATCACTTAAATACGTCTTTGAAATGGTGAGTTTTTTTTGCCTAAAAGACAATCCATAAATTTTTTTAAAAATTTTCTTTAAACACAAATTTATGTTAGAAATTTAGTTATTTTTAACCAAAAATTAAAAAAAAACTAAGGTTAAGAAAACTTTTTTTAAGCAAAATGTGTAACAAAACTTTAAGTTGAAGAAAAATAATTTAATTAAATTAATTTTTTTTCACATTTATGCCATATTTTTCTAAATGCGTCACTGCGCATTTATCCCAGTTTTCGTATAAATTATTCCCTGCTTAAATGTGTAGAAAACTCTGCATTTTTGATTGCGAATTTAAGCGGGGACTACTGTAATTATATTTTGTTGTTTTTTTTTTTTTACTTTTAGTAATACAAATTATTATTACCTTATTTGGATAATAAGAAGGTGATTAAATATGTTTTTTACATCATATCATAAATATTGAAAAAATTATGTTTTTTAAAGAGGTTTATTTGTTTTTGAATGTATTTCGAAATTTGTTGAAAAAGTGATAAATTAAAACAAATTATTACTTAATAAAGTGCTTATTTAAGTATTTTATACTTTTTATGGTTTTACTTCATTATATCATTCATTCTTTAAAAGAACATAAACAAATTGCCATTTTTTTGACCTCATGTTTTATGATTTTCTTTATATTGAAAGCATATATTCTAGGGTGATCAAGTCTGTTTTTAAAAGCCGTTTTCCACCGGTTTTTTGCACATGTGTTTTTGTTTTTAAAGTTTAATTTTAGAATATAGAATAAACCGGGTTGTTGTGGTGCAACTGCAATTTTTAGATGCGTTTTCGAAATATTGTAAACATACTCGTACATCAGTCGGAGGCTTGACATTTTTTATATAAAAATTAAATTTTGGGTTTTCTGTGGCGCGAATGCTTTCTAATTTTCTTAATTTTTTTTTTTTTAAAACTTGGCTATTATTTCCATTAAAAAAAATTATTTGTGAACAAAAGTGTTTTAACTTTTGTATTAAAAATACAAAAATTGTTTTTGCGGTCTTTCTATATTTTCATATATTTACCTCAAGATCAAAATCTAAAATGAAATTGTCATATTAGATTTTATTTGTTGCTTTTCAAAAAATTTAATAGTTTTCATGATAGACAATACAATTGTTTCATTGGCATCACCCAAATCTTCAGTTGTCCGCTATAGAAAACGATACTTGGCTTAACTCAAACCGAAACATTACATAGACAACATACAAATTAACTCTATGAGAATTTGTATGGCTCAGTGTATAAACTGGCTTATTTGGTAAACATAATAATATAATCAAAATAAATATACTTTGTAAATCGTCACATGTAGTTTGTGCGTTTGTTATTATTAAAATTTATAAAACAAAATATATCCCAACAAACAGTGTTTGTATTACAAGCGCCGTGGTATGGTAATTGTTCAAAAATGTCTTAATTTTTGTACTAAATACAAAAATTGTTTTTTCGATCATGAAAGTTATCAAACTTTTTGAACAGTAACAAATAAAATTCAATATGACAATATCATATTGGATTTTGGACATGAGGTAGAACAATATTCTAACTAAATATATGAATTCAATTTTTGTATAATTTGTAATTTTAAAATGCATTGTCTATACACAATATATTATAATAATACACAATATATTCTTTATAGCATAAAGTGATTTCTTCAGGTTTATCTATTAAAAATGCATTTTTGAAGCAAATGCAAATTGAATAAGTGTAAAAGAGGACCACCATAAGAACACGCAGAGGAAAGAGCATAATATTATGATAGTTTAAGAGCATCATGTTATGATTGCAACACGTAGCATTCATAATATGATTCTCATACTCATACTATAATCCTAGATGAACAAATCGTCCTCAGTGATCATAGTATGATCAGTCAGAATCATTTTTATGATAATTAGGATCATTTTTATGATAATTAGGATCATTATACGATAATTTTTGGCCCCTAATCTTGTTTAGTCATATTTTTTATCTGTGTAAATCGAATGGTTTTTGAATTAGATTAATCTGATTACATACTGTTTAGATTCTTGCGTTTGAAAAAAAACGCAATTTTTTGTAAAATTTTAAAAACTAAATATGAATAAAATATTCAAATTTGAAAAACCGCAATAAATTTTAATGTGATGTTTCAAAGAAGTCAAAATATATTGTTCTACAATAGAAATAAGCAAATATTTTTGTTAGATATTTTTCTAAAATTTAACACTGATTTAAAATTCGTAAAAATTAAAGCTTGTATATTTATAATTAGCTTCTCATACAGGAAATTGTCCCTAGTTGGGCGCCAATAGTTTTCGTGTTTTGCTTAATATGAAGTCTCTCTTTGCTCCATATGCTATGTCCTGACAATTTTCTGCAATTCAAATGAATCACAGCTTTTTAAATGATATTTTCTTTTATCCTAGTAATTTCCACATTTTGTGATATTTTTTTTCTAGTAACCCATAGTGCATTCACTATTGTGTATTATTTTCTCGTGACGTTAATAATAAAAAATCCAGTTAATTTACATTTTATGATTAAAGCTAAAAATTATTAACTTTCTAAAGCATTTGTTTTAAACATTATTAGCTAAATAATGATTAAATATTATTGACATTATTGTAACCAAGTGTTAAAACATTTAAACGTTTCTATATTTAATTCCATTAACATCTTAATAAAATACCCGTCAACTCAATACTTCCTCAATTATGGGAAATAAATAAAAATATTTTCATAGTCATATTTATTTAATATTAAATGTAAATATTACATTGTAGCAGAAATTATTTAATAAACTTCTCAATCTTTCATTGAATAGACATTTAAATACAAGTGAAAAAAAAACTTAAAAATGCAAATTACCAACATATGACTAAAAATGTAAAAACCAAGTGTTTACTTGATGTTATAATGTTGTTAAAAAAAAGTTTGTTGTTTTTACACAAAAATAATTTAAAATTAAATTTACGAAAAAAATTCAATTTGTAAACGTCAACACAATGTCAATTGGAAATTTCACAAAAAACATCCTCATCTAACATTATTTGTAAAATAAACAAAATAAAACATAATTTTTTTTTATGTACTGGAATATATGAGTTAAGTACCCAGGTAGAAAAATACAATCTTTAAAACGTTTTAAAAGCATTTTTCATGATGGTACAAGCGTTTTCAGTACATACCAAATTACAAATTTAAAGCGTTTTGAGAATGTGCAAAATGATAACCCAAATTTACGGTCTGAGGATGGTATTTTATAACGTTCTCAAAACATTGCAAAACAAAATTTTTGAAATGCTTTTTCAATCGTTAAATAAGTATTTGCAGAACATTTTGGCTTACAGTTATTAAGCGTTATGAAAACGACCCAAATGATAACCGCTTTGAGGGTTGTAATTTTGAACATTGTCAAAACGCTCGAAAGAAAAATTTGATTGAAAATAGATTGTTTTGAGCAGTTTCTGTACTTAGCAGTCGCCAACCAGCGGCTTGTCTGTGTCAAAATTTTGGATGGTGTTTCAGTTTCAAACTGATGTAATAAAAAATCTGTAGAAAATAAATGTTGTAAAAAAATACTTTTTTCACAAGTTATGTACTTATTACCCTTTAATTCTTCATATACTTGGGTTGAACTGAAATTTTCTTTGCCTACACCCTTATTTGGCTTTCCGCATCCACTAAACTGTTGTTGCAACTCGTTTGACATTATAACAGAGAGAACAGCTGCAATCGCAAAAAAAAAAAAAGTATTTCTAAAGTACTATTGGCAAATGTTAGAAAAACGCTTTAACTCAATGGTTTTACATTGGTTTTATTTTATAAACCGTTGTAAATTTTGTACGATAAGAACTTCTTAAGTACTTTTTACAAAAGTTGGAAAAACGCTTTGAACCAATGTTTTTACAGTGTTTTTATTTCACAAATATTTGTAAGTTTTGTATAAAAAGTATTCCTAAAATACTTTGTCCGAACGTTCGAATAGCAATCCAAAATAATGTTTTTTAAATGCTTTTTTTTTCGTATTATTTGCAATTATCGCTTTGGAAACGCTTTTATTTTAGTACCATCAAAAACAAACGTTTTGAAAACTCTTCGTTTTTTGTACCATCCCAAATTTCTACCTGGGTAACTACCCAATCACAAATTGCCAGTGGTGCAAAAAATCAAGCACTGCCTAAACAAGAAATTGTAAATATATTACTGTCAGAACCCTTGCTTAGACGCTTTACCAGCGTTTCCAAAAAGCGTTTTGCCAGTATTTGTTTTACAATAATTTCAGTGGTCCACATGAAAAAAACATTAGCAACCACTTTTTTTGGAGACCACTGGGCCAACGATGACAATTTCTTATAGTGCTATCCAGTCAGAAATTATCAACGGCTCAAAAGTCTAAAAACTGGTGAACCATTTGTTATATAACAAATGATAATGCTTTGTTTTAAAAACTTTGAAGTCGGAAGATTCCAAATTCGATCCCGGTTTTAGGCATCCTATGCTTTTTTATACTTTTTGATATTTTTTTAATATAAAATCGATTTTTTTGTTCTGGAAAAGCTATTTTAGGGACCAACTTTTGTTTTGTTTTCCCAACGTTGGCAAGTTCTTTCCAGCAAACCTTATACCAGTGTTGACATATTTGATTAGCCAACTGTTACCCAGCAATAATCATTCACTTACGTTTTAAACCATCAATTATTATGTGTCCTGTTAACCTAGTTGTTAGAGCTGTCGGCTGCCAATTTGGTGGCCAGGGTTCAAATCCCGGCGGGATAAAAAAACACTTTAAATGAACTTTTTTATTTTTATTTCGGAAAATCTATTTTTAGACCACCTGTTACATGGTTTTACTAACATTTTGCCAACGTTGGAAATTTTATTTCCCCAGTGCTTGTTCGACACTTTTTTAACAGACGGAACATTTGTAAAATGATTTTATCATTTTGGGGGCTGGGAAAGAACCTGTTGCCAACACTTGTACCACTTGCTAAAGTGCCTTGTCAGCGGTGGTCCGTTTGTGTTTTTTGACTGGGTACTTATAGTTGTTAAAGAAGAAGAAAAAAATATACATTTACAGGTAGTTAAAAACAAATCCTCCTTTTCAAAGACTACAAAAACTTGACATCACTACAACAAGCGTCTTTGAAACAACTAAATTACACCTTGTGTCCAATGTTGTACAATTTTGTAGTTTATGCAAACTAACTTATATTATTAAGTAGGGTCACAAGTATCATAGATTGTTTAAAATTTTATAAAATTATAAAATAGATTCCCCAGATGCCGCGGTTTTTTATTTTGCACATTCTTTGATTCGAAAAAGTATTTGTTCAAAATTGTTTTTTAGCCAATTGAGTACAAACAGGAATTTGCACTTTCATGCTGCCTTGGTTATCACTTTCTGTTTTCTACAAATGATTTTGGTGACCAGTTAGTTCACAAATTAGTTAGTTCATTAAACTCTCTGTAAGTCCACTAATACGCTGTCTATTGAAATACTTCTTTGTGTGATCTTATAAAGACACAGAACAACTGTCTTACCAATTTACACTAAATTCCCCTTATAAGAAACCTACGAGCAAAGGGACATGTCCTGGACGGTACGCGGGATATGTCCCAAAGTGTTGGTGACACGTTCTGAAAGGGGCATATCACTTAAACATGGCGTTGTCATTGGATTTAACGTATTTCGGGAACCTGGTGCGTGTTTGGTGATATGTCTAAAAATGGATTTTTAAATACATTAAAGAAAAATTAAGAATTTAAAAAATCGTTTTGAATTGCCTCCGCAGTGGCTCGATCCCACAACCTCCTAACAAAGCTAGCGCGCTGCCACCACAGCCAATTCTGCTTCTGCGTATTTGCTGGCAAACAAGCAAGTATTCGTTTATGTGTGAATGTTTTAATACAAATGAAAAACAAAAATAGATTAAACAATTCCCATAATAATTGGATTTAAAAACAAAAAATTAACTAATTCTTAAAACAAAAATAAAAATTAAATGATAGGTCACGTACTGTGACTAAAAACTAGTAGTCTTTGAAATCGTTTGGTTTTTTATTTTTTTTTTTTTTTGGAATTTTAAAATAAATACAAATAGTTCTCAAAAAATATTTGTTTGAGATTAAAATTGTTTCCAAAAACATTGCGAAGATAGAGAAAAGCTGACAGTGGAAAGCTTACTGATATATCTCCTTTTCACTGGTCAGGGGACCAGTGACATAATGTTACAAACAGCAATGTCAAATTATACTAGTTCCATGGTATGTCCTTCTTCAACCAGTCCCGGGATATGTGCTTTAAGGGCAATCGACCCTTCATTAACCGTAGGGAAGTTCTTTGTTAGACACACTCAAAAAAGTTTTACAGTTATTACATGACAGTTGTTTGTGTAATAATCAGTAGTTGTTTTTAACGGTAATTGCGGTTGTTTTTGTATGAAATAACACAAAACAACTATAATGAAAGTAATTTAAAAAAAAAAAACAACTGAAGAAAAATACTATATTTTTGTAACAGTTGTTTGAAGCAGTTATTTTAGTATTTTAATAAACAACTACACGCAAAGAAAAAATATGGTTGCAACATGATTGCGGGCACAAAACTATGTTTCCTGCAGCCATAAATGGTCGTGTCAATTAAATTATTGTTGTATCAATCATATTCCACCAATAATATGGTTGCTTTCATCATGTTCTAGTAAAAATTTCTATTTCTTTTCAGTTGTCATATTATTGTATTGTCTAAAATTATGGCATTTATTATCATATTTCTCTATGTAACTACAGCCATATTATAGTTGCGCCAACTATAGGATGATCAGTCGCTTTTTTTATGAGCGTCTTCGCTCTTTTTATTTCATTCTTGTTTGAGATTTTGTGAAAAGAAGTTGTGAGAAACAGTCAGCCACAACAAATTAAATAATATTAAACAAAAAGACATTAAAAATGGACAAATACGTAGTGGTGTTAATTGTAATGCTAATTTGTTTTGTGGAAGAAGGAATAAGTTGTAGTCGCAAACCGGTCTACCCTTTAAGTCTAGGCAAACGTTTAATTGTCTCACACCCCTTAAATAAAATTATTTTGATTATATGAACATAAAAGTGTTACAAATTAAGTATAAATTAATAAAAAAAAGTGCTTTATTTTTTAATTGTTTGTAATTACGCAAAAAATATTGTTAAAATTTAAACAAAATGCATGTGCTTTTAAGTCTGTAGTACGAAATATCCATAAAATGGTAATAAATGATGACGAAATTCTTGTCCATGATCATACTATGATAACCAGGAATATACTATGGTTATAATGCAATTGTTATGATTGCTGCAAACATGGTTTGATCATTAAAATGTTTGCGCAAAGACAATTTCATTACTTAAATTATTTTAACCCTAAGTTTATTTAAATGTGTGAATTATTAAATAAATATACTATTAAAAAACATGCATAGATTTTTAATCCTCCAGCTTCAAAAGAATGCTGGACGAATGCTGTGAGGCTCATATTATTATAAATCATAAACATTTTCAGAACCATAATAATATTGGGATCTATTTGGAACCATAATAACATGGTTGTAGCAATCATAATTCCAAAAATGTATGATGCTCTTCGAATATGGTTCCCTCAACCATGTTTTTTTCTTTGCGTGTACCAATACAGTAATTTTGCACAGTTAATTTTTGCTAGTCAAAACAATGAAATGCAAATTTTATTGTAATCGAAAGAAAAAAATATTTTTAAAATACCGAAAAAATACAGCTGTTTCAAAATTTTTGCAGTAAAACATTTTTAGTTATTTTTAAGACATTGTTAGTTATTTTTACTGCATTTGTTCGTTGTTTTGCAACACTTAAAAATACGTAAAATTTTAGTTTAATGGTAATTACCTTGGTCGGCTTTTTAACTGAATTTACAAGTGTTTCCACTATAATTTTCAGTAGATTCTACTGTAAGATTTATTCGAATGTAATTTAATTAATCGCGATTCCACTGTAGTAGTTATTGTACGAAAAAACTCAACTAAAACTCTTTAACAGATAAATTTTTTTTTTTCTTAAATTTTTTGTTTAATGTAAAACTTTGTAATACTCTAACAAATGACTTCGCCTTAACCAATGAGGTTAGCAGCTCTATTTACTTGTTGAAAAGATACAAAAAAAAAAAAAAAACAAAAAACAAATCTAACCAACTAAACTTATACTAATTCCAGCTTAAGACATTAGATTCTATAGTAAGTTTGTTAGTTTTGTTTTTTATCTAAAACATTAACAGCTGGTCAATAAATTCACAATTTAAAGTCTTAAAAACGACATTCAGAACATGAAGACTAAATGTTCTTTTAGTAAAGAAGTTTAATAGTACGACTATGAATACAAATTTGTTATTAGCTTGTCAATTGTTTGGTGATAAACTAAAGCAAATGTTATGTAGCAATGAAATGGAAACAGAGATGGGAAATCTTGAAAAAAAAACTTTGAGAAATAAAATCATAAAAATTACACTCAAATTTATTATACGTCTGTAATTTTATAGAAATACTTAAAAATGTTGGTGTAAAATAAAATCGGTGGTAATTTACTAGATTTAAGTTAATTTGTTTGCCAGAGTTTTGACCAACAAATTGTGAGTTTTATTTTACAATGGAAATCACAAATATGCTGCTAAATTACAGACATATTAATATGAAGATAAAATATTAAATTTTAAAATTTTTTTTTTTTATAAAAAACTGCATGCAATACTTTTACCTAATTTTGCTAAAAATTTATCCCATAATTGAAAAACGGGGTAAGTCATTAAAATCAGCCTGACTGAAGCATTAAGGATCAATGATCGGTATTTTTTATTTTCCATTTTATTGATGAATTTTGTAACGCTGTGTAATTAATTTCGTCTTAATTGAACATTATTATTAAATCCATTTTTTTTGTTTCTTTCAAAATTCTTTCAAACTAATTTTTCTTTATATCTTTTCATTCTCTTTTCAGGGTAAGTTTCATATCTACACGTTCATTTTGGTGTTTTAATTGTAAACTTGCAAAATTATTTCAACAAAACTAAAGTATACATTACATTTTGTTACGTAAGTTCCATACAATTATTTCATACAACTTCTAAATAACCATCATTGTACATACAATCCAAAAGAAGGTGTGTGTGCCAACTAAATACAATTCAAATACCGTAAATAATGAAAAATAAAATTTAAGTATTTAGTACCCATATGACTGCTCAAAGTGCTAAGCAATAAAAGAGGTCCAATTACAAAAGAAAGAAATGACAGCAAAAAAAAAAAACGCTCTATTGTTTATCGGATGTAATTTAAAACCATTGTCACATTGAATTCAGTGAAAAAAAAAATGTTTTATAAACATTAAACTAGTTAGTAAATTAAATATAATAAACCTTGACTTAATTAGAGCTAAATAGACTTTTAAAACTAAAAAAAAAAATATATTATAATGATAAAAAAAATCGGTCACAAAATTTAACTAAAAACATTTTAACAAAAATGTTACTAATTTTGTTTGTTGTAGCTTGATTTTACGAATTTTTTACTAACATGATACGTTATTAAACTTTGTGACAATACTGTCATTTTTAAGATTCTGCAAAAACCGGTTATAAGCTCAAATAAAGCACTTTGATATTGATAATTTTCAATCGATTGCCCTTAAAGGACCTGTCCCGTGACTAACCAAATCAAAACTTGTAAGAATTAAGTGTTGTTAATAATATTGAAAGAACTATTCCCTCGACTGGTGAAAAGAGAACAAGCCCCTTAACAATCACTGACAGTTCTATTTTATTTTCGCAATTTTTCATTTTAGATTTTTAACTTTTTTTTAATTTTAATATTCTGGGAATTGTAAAATTTTTTGACATTTATTAATGTTAAAAAACACAGATTAAAATCCTAAATTTGTAATACTGCCTCGCCTATTCCCAGCAGGCGTGGTATTTAGAACAAAAACTGCCAATATTTTCGAGATTAGAAGGGGTTACCTTGGGCCAGTGCTGCCAAGTTAGATGGTTTCCACGTAGAATTAGGGTGTTTCTAGTCGTTTAGGGGGATTTATGGTGGTAATAATTTGTTAGGGGGAATTTCGGGGTAAAAATCAGCCTTTTGTATTTGATAATTCAAGGACGATAGTGCGAATTTAATAAACTTTTTCAGAATTTGCTCAATACGATCAGTATGAATTTCACTATGGTAACTCCAGACTATTGACCCATACTTCAATTTTGATCTTACAAAAGAGGAATACAGAAGCTTAAGAGAGCAACGATCAAAGAAACCATTACAATTTCTTCTGATGAACGCCTTTGTAGAATAATCTTTTCCAAATGTAGGTGAATTTTGTATCCAACAAAATAAGTAAATTTTTATTAAAAATAAAAATTATGTTTTTTCGACCTTTAATTGTGCCATGAAAATGAAAATTATTCAAAATTATTCTTGAATAATTTTCATTGCACAATTAAAGGTCGAAAAACACATAATTTTTATTTATAATAAAAATTATATTAAACTTGTAAAAAAGACTAAGTACAGGCTTGTTTACTCCCCCTTTACATCTTGTTTTTAAACAAAACAAGTGTGAAAATAAAAAGGAGAATAAAAACAAAAAGCATGTATTGTATATCTACAAAGGTAGAGCTTGCACATAACGAACAAGTTTTCAATTTATTTTTGATCAATGGTGATAATCTTTAACTTCGAGCTCATATATTAGTTCTCATTTAGTGGCAAAACTAGGTTATATGAATGTTTGATGTTTTGCATGGGATTGTCACTTCTTTCAATACGTGATCTGATGATGGAAACCTAGAAAAAAATTCCCGAAATAGATCTATGAACACATTCCTGAAAGTGGTCAATTAAAAAATTTGAAAACAAAAAACTCTATAGATTATTTGTTAGGACAATATCCTAATAAAGAAATATACAGCCCAATTCTCAATAACAATTCCGTGAGAATTTTTTCCCTATTCCTTGTTCCCCTATTCTTAATAAAATCTGCCAGGGGATTTTTTCACTTTTCCCTCTTCCCTTATTCTTTCATTTTCATTTCATTTTCATTTTCAAAATACCTAAATCTTTAACTTCCTGTACAGTTTGTAAGTCATAACCTCAAATTTCAAAATAGGTTTCAATAATCATATGAGCTCTGGAAAGGGTTACGTGAACACATTTATCCAAATTTAATCTCAAATTATTTTCGACGCACCAATCAGCGAGTCTATTAAGATCAGACTGTAGCCTTATCATATCAATGGGAAGTTTCATTTTTGAAATAATCCGTAGTAAAACTCCATAAGGCAAATGAAATATTGTTTTCAACTCCGTAAACTTTTTGGTGAAATGATCATGATTTTTGCAATCAAAATATTTTTTCAAATGTTTTAAATATATTGTTATTAATAAACACTATTATATTTTGTTTAGTCAACACACACTTCAAGTCGTTATTCTATCTGACAACCTTGTGCCATAAATAAATTTATTTTCTATATGCGCCATTATAAACTGACATTATCTCTATGATTTTTTTTTTTTTGTAGCTTTTTTCAATAATTTACTGATAATATATTTGTTTTTTTTTTATAAATAAAACCGTTTATAGAAGTTTTATTTTCTCGTATAAAATTGCAAAATTTGTGCAAATAATTAATAATTATTTGTATAAATTGTTTTGTATATAAAAAAAAAAAATTAAGTACACCCGTTACAAAATGCAATTATTTGTATTAATCTTGTTAATACTATAAGTAAATAAATAATTTCACTCCTTTTTTTAACATGTTTTTTTTTTTTTGTTCAATTAAACTATATCTTATCACAAAACAAAAATAAAATAAAAGTTAAATGCAGTATTCACACAGCCGTTGCTAGATAATATCGCACACCTAGTTCAAAAGTGACTCAACTCAAAATTTTTAATTTTTCAGAAATTGATAAAAAATATTTGCAACTTTATACCAATTGAAACACAAAGAAAGACATAACTTTTCTTTGCAACAGTTAACAACAACAAAATACACTGATATTTCTTTTATAGATAAACAAGCGTATTGTGCATTGTTTAGGCATATAAACCCGAGAAATTAAAATTTTGAGTTAAGTCACTTTTGAACTACATGTGCGATATAATATGATGTCATCTTTAAAATTTAGTAGCTAATTTCGTTTTTTTTTCCATTAACAAATTTTGGTAAATTTTCTACTTTATTCAATTTAGCTTCTGAATAATTTCATTACTACCAATTTTGCTTATTTCTTTAACATCGTGTCCAGTAGTCGTAGTTAAATGTATAGTTGAAAGGCGTAAACATAACCGACACTCTTACAAACCATAACTGAAGGCTATAATTTTCCTTTTACCAGCAGACTATTATCTTGAACCTCATCATACGTGCAACATACGAGAATTGTTAACAAAATACATTGTTATGGCGTAAGGTTTTTTTTTTTTTGTATATAAAAAACGATATATAAATTCAAACGGTATTATACTTTAATAACTGTTAAGCTTAACATGAACTGAGTTACCGTTGTTTTGTTTTTCTCCAAACTGGACACTATAAACTAGTAGTTCTATACACAGTCAGTCTTAAAATTAAGCCTTCATCTGAAACTACACTTCGTCGGAAGATGCTTTAACCCAGAACAATTTTGCGATAAAAATTTAAATCTTTGTTCGAGCACTTTTTGCTAAAATCAGCTTTTTTTTTGTATATTTTGGGTATTGAACAACAGACAGAAAGTTTAAAAATATATTTCTTTGATAATTTTACTGTATTTTCCAACAACTTTACCGATAAACTTTTTAAATAACTGTTGAAATTTTATGGAAAAGTTCTTGTGAGTGTACAATTGATATGGTGTACTTTACAATTTCATAAAAAAGAAAGTTAATGGATCTTTTATATTGGGCTGGTTTTCAAAGTTGTAGAGGTTTTCAGGGATTACATTAAAAAGTGTGCTGGATCGAATAAATTTAAAAGTTTGTTGAAGTAAAACAAAGCTGTTATACGAGGGTGGATCAATAAGTCCGTGGCTTTTTGAATGAGACACAGTTTTTTTTTGCAAAAAAAAAATATTTTTCAACATAATCTCCTTTTAGCTCAATCAACTTAGTCCAACTTTCCTCCAATTTTTGTATACCTTCCAAAAAATAAGATTTTTTGAGGTTCATAAAATAGGCATTTGTTTGATCAATAATTTCATCGTTGGAGCTAAATCTTTTTCCACCGAGCCATTTCTTTAGGTTTGGAAATAGAAAATAGTCACTGGGGGCTAAATCCGCAGAATATAGCGGAATATGGTACCAATTCGTAGCCCAATTCATGGAATTTTGCCATTGACACTGCACACGTGTGCACATGTGCATTATCTTGATGAAAAATATCTTTTTTCTTGGCCATATGGGTCGTTTTTTTTAAATCCTCGTTTAATCGGTCCAATAAGTTGGCATAATATTCGCCGTTTATTGTTTTTTCCTTTTGAAGGTAATCGATGTGGATTATCCCGCGTGCATCCCAAAAAACTGTTGCCATCACCTTATTGGCCGACAAAGTTACCTTGGCCATCTTCGGAGCCGGTTCACCCGGAGAAACTCTTTGTTTAGACTGCTGCTTGGTCTCGGGAGTGTTGTAATGGATCCATGTTTCATCCACAGTTACAAAACGCTGCAAAAACTCATTCCAACTGCGGTTAAACAACTGCAAACTATCCTTTGAAGTTGGCACACGATTACGTTTATGGCCAATTAAAAACAAACTCGGCACCCATCTTTCAGACAGCAACTGATCATTTAAAATCGAAACCACACTGCCATATGAAATACCTATGGCATCAACAATCTCACGCACTTTTACTCTTCGATCGGCCAACACCATATCGTGGATTTTTTCGACATTTTCGGGTGTATTGACCTCAATTGGCCGTCCAGAACGTTCAGCGTCATTTGTACTTGTGCGACACTTTTTTACCATTGAAATCGATGATGCAGAGTCCCCATATTAATTACCAAGCTTTTCCTTGGTTTGATTGACGGTTTTTTTTTTGTAAAAAATAATGTTTAATGAGCACTCGAAATTCAGTTTTTTTAATTTTTAAAAAAATCCACGAGGTTGTATGTTTTGAACAGCTGTTAAACGCAAAGTAAATGACGGAACTCGCTCAAAATTTGACAGTAGTCTATTAAAAGGTGGTACTTGATGGGAGCAGTGTTGCATTTCATATACCTACTAGGGAAGTTCGAAAAGTCACGGACTTATTAATCTGATCTTGTAACATATTATATATTGTCCAGAGATGGGAGTAAGTTAAAAAATATTTAAATTTTATACAAGACAAACTTATAGACATGTTATAATCAATATATATAGTTTTAACTATTTTGTAATTTTTTTTTATAATTATACTAATACTTGAGTAAATGTTCCACTTAAATAAAATCGGTTTTAAGGCTATTTATTTCATTTTCGATTTTTTTAACGAAAACTTTTGTTCTATGTTTTTTTATTAAGAAAATGTTGGTTTGATTTTAGAAAATGGCAACATGTTATCATTAGAACGTTTAAAAGCTTAGGTTTTAGTTTGTACCAAAATTGTGTAACGTTTAATCAATAAAAAATTTATAAAAAACTATTTTTTATTTAATTTTGACTAATTTTAAAATAAAATATTTTTTAACCTACTCCCCATCTCTGCAAATGATACAACATTGCATATCATTTTAAAGGTACTTAAAAAAGATTTTCCATGATACAAATTTTATTCAACACTTTGCAAACGCGATATTTATAAAGGAGTAGGAAACGCCAACAATAAACTGAATTTAAAAATTAGAATTTTTAAAAATTCAAAACAGATTTTTGCCTAAAGTGCATGACTGAAGATATTAATTGTTGACCCAAATCCAAATACATAATCAAGAAAAACATTGTTATTATTCTCAGTTTTGGGTTTGAACAAGCGTTAATTATGATTAACATTGTATCTAGCAAAAAATCGGAAAAATTCCGACTTTTCCCTTCCCTAGAATTTCGGTCGGCATTTCTGGGAATTTCGAAAAACACTAAAACAATCATGTTTGCTAAAAATTAAATTATATATCGGAAAAAAAAATTGACAACTCAAATCGAAAACAAGAGTACCGACCACTGATCCTAAATATTTTGGCCACGCTAATTTTAATAGCATACCCACTTTTTCACTTCTGGACCTGATTTTTCGCAAAATTGCATTACATTTTTCCATGTTTTAACTCAGATTTGTTTGGACATACAATTTTTAAATAACCCAGATAAAACATGGTAAGGACAGGTCCTTATCGTATAGATTACCAAGCACTGATAGGTCATTGCCTATTACATTACTTTAATATACAAAACAATGTCTTATTGATAATGGGTTATAGAAGTACTTATAGATGCAAAATTGCAAAATAATGAGTTACTGGTTATTGGTTACTTAAGTATATATTTCGTATTTCTGATTCTAATATTGTATAAATTTGTTTTTAAACATTTTTACAAACAATTTTTCCAAGCTAAAGTTATTTTAAAATATTTTTTCAAGATTTCTTAAAAAAAACTTAAAGATAACCACTTATTTTGTAACTCCTTGGTAACCACTTATTTTATTAATGTGAGTCACCACTTATTACTAATATAAAAGTAATTATTTCTCTCACTTTAAGTAACCAATCAGGTAACACATTGTTCACACTTTTTTGTAAGCGAGATGGTAATGACCACCCATGAACAAAGGTAATCAAGCCCTCAAATAGCCTGGTAACTAGTGAATCCCTTTCTGCGCTACTTACATGCTTAATTACTTAGTAATGTCAGTTTTGGCTGGGAAGGTATTTTTTTTTTAATGTAAATACTGATGAGACCTTCTGCAACATTTGGGTATAACATCTGTTTAATAAATATGCAGCATTAGCAAGTAAATCCGCTGATTTTTCTCAAATTTTACTCGATTTTCAAAGTTTTGCACCAAAAAATTAAGTGCGGTTCATGGGGAAAACGCGAAATGTGCTTAAATTTATAGGACATCATGGCAAAAAAGAAGTTTATCTATTAGCTTAAAAAATTACGTGTGCCAAAATTCAGCCAAATAAATAAATATTTGCGAAAGTAAGTTTAACAAAAACTTTCATTACAGTGAATTTCTACAAATATTTTTAAATTTAATTTCAAAAATTTTGTCATAATTGTATGCATTTTTAAAATGAAATTTTCCTAACTGAAAAGAGAATTTAAATTTCAATAAACTTCTCGTTTCTTAGTTATTTAGTCAGTTTTTAAGCCATTTTGTCTTTTGTTTTTTGTTAAATTATCATATTTAACTAATTTTTTTGTTAACTATTTGTTTTGGTATTGAAGAAAGTAAACAAAAATGCAATAAAAGTGTAGTCTAGTCAAAAACGACTATTAACAAGGTACAAAGTGGTCTTTATACGCTATTTCGGATGCCTAGACACATTCAGATTGTATTGATATGTTCACAAAAGTTGTTCAGATTTAGAATGGCTACAATTTTGTCATATATTGTTAGTGAAAAATTATGAGTCCCTGTAAGTTATGTTGAAAAAAGCAAAAAAAAAGATAATTATTCCTAAATTTTTTAAAAAAAGTGCAGGCAAAAATGAATTTTTGCACATAAAATGTTTATAAAATTTGTTCAGTAGACTCTTCACTACATTATTGCCAAATATAATTAAGCAATATCATCAGGTCTGAATTAGCTGTAGGCCAAAAACTGAGGACACCTTTTTTTGAGTGGTGCACTGATTTTCAAAATCTTTTGAGGTGCATAAAAAAAATTGGTAGTCAAACTGGCCAAACCGAGTACAGGGTTTTACAGTAGTACAATCGAACCTATACTGTCGAGTCCATGCATTTTTCCAAAAGTCTTCAGTTGTTGCACTGTGTATGCAAACGTTCTGGATCAAACCCTACTGATGCCTAGTGGACTTTTGAAAAATTTACTTTAAAATATAGTTTTAGACACAACACCTAAAATATCCGAAGTTGTATAAAATATGTGTATTGACCTTGGTCTATGACTACGCCCCAGGAGTAGGGGGGGGGGGGGGAAATGTCGATCAAACGATAAATTTTTTAAATGACTGTTGATTAACAAAGTTTATTGGCAATTATTTTTCCTTCATGATGCATGGGCTTATAAAATTCATGAGGACAGAAAAACATGTAGGAAAATAAAATTTAAATATATATATATGTATATATATATATATATTAGAGTTAATTTTGAAAAATAGGTTTTTGGATATTATCACTTTTTAGAAGGTTTTTGTATCAATAAAAATATTTTTTTTTTTTAATTCCAACTCCTTCCCGTTCCTATAGGCAACTCAAATCGCGGATTTTGGGTCCCTTTTCCCATACAACAAAAACGGCTGAATATATGTCAAATCTGACTTCACTATTCGATTCTACATATCTTTATTTTTAACTAAACACGAGTTGTTCAGGCGCGAAATTTTACCAACAAGTTGTTTAGCTTTATCTGCTGTGGAAAGGAATATAATTAATTAGAATTGTTGTTAAATAGAAATTATAAAACCAATAAATTATTTTGTATTCACCAAAAAATTTAATTTTTAAACTTTAATAACTTTTGAACGGGTAACTACAAAATTAAAATTGTTGTACCATTTTTCTCAGATGTAAGTATTTTTTTATTGTATATTAACAAAAAAAAATATTTAAATTTTTTTTAAAAAAAATATTTTTTTGAACCACTCTAATTATGCATTCTGATGCATTCTACAAACTAAAAAAAGCTTATATGCCTAAGTTTTCCCGTAGAATCGAATACTGAAGTCCGATTTGACATATATTGACCCGTTTTTGTTGTATGGAAAAAGGGACCCAAAATCCGCAATTTGAGTCGCCTATAGACACGGGAAGGAGTTGGAATTAAAAAAAAAAGACGCCATTATTTTTATTGATACAAAAACCTTCTAAAAAGTGATAATATCCAGAAATCAAAATCAAAAAAAAAATTTGAAAACGAACTCTAATATATCTATTATCATAGCCATCTAGTTTTTGTCAGCATTTTTAAAGCTCTGAACTCTTAAAGCTTAAATTCGTTACAGAATAAGACTTTTTTGAGCAGACTTTCAACCAACAGCGACTTATTGTCGAATTGGTATAATTTAATATTGCAGTGGGTTAAGCAGGGCCAATTATGCTATAAAAAATGGTTCCGAGGCTGGTTAATAGAGGATATATCACTAAACAGGTTTAGACCTTTGAGGACCACAGGCAAGTACGCTTGCCCAAACATTTTCGGCACTAATTATTCAGATAAAAGTGATAAGTATGTTCAACGGCAATTTGTAGAGGAGGATTGGGGGCAACAAAAATGTAGGTGGCAGTAAATGTACAATTTTTTTCGACCCAAATGAGCGATAGAATGGGTGACTATGGAAACAATTTTTGTAACATAGCTATTAGTTAGTGGCAGGTCACAAACTTGCATTACTAGAATTTTTCTATTTAAATTTTATTAAATATTTAATCAAATCGATTTAAATATTACACCTAAAATTTCCTAGTTGGATTTAGTATTTTCTCCCTCAATTTCATCTTTAGCTTTCATTACTAATACACTAAAATTGTTTCTTTTGATATCATTTTCTAATGAATTGCCTTGAATTTGCTAATGCATCTATCTATTTTTTAATACAAATATTTTTATATTTTTTTTTTTTTGTAGAAATCAAAAAATATATATAATTTCAACATCCCGTTGTTATTTCTATGGTATTTTTTAACCCATCAGCTGTGTTTTTTTTTTTTTTTTTGTACTTAATTTTCATATTTAGTTTTTGTTTCGAAACATCAAGTGTTGTTAACATTTAAACAATTTTTTAATGTTTGATTATCATGCAATCTTAACATTAACATCATCATGTGTTAAACAAAACAAAAAAAAAAGGCTTGTGTTCAGATTTCAATGCATTTTTTTCTATGCATTTTCAATATGTGCAGTATTTTCATAAACTAGTAGATTTCATTAACGTGCTTAAAACAGAGCATTTGTTTTTGCAGGTTGTGAAGCAATTTTTGTTTAATAAAAAATTAATTTATTTGTTTTTTATTTTATTTAGTTTATAGTTTAATTTGAAATTCATATGAATTCAAATATAATTATATACCCAGTAGGAAAATTATTCTGATGAGAAATAAATTTGTAAGAGACAGTAAACCCATTTTATGATTAAATATTTTAACTAAATTTAAAATAAGAAAAATATTGAATTAAAAAAGTTTTCAGTTAAAAATCAGTACTTCTGCAAATACTTTAACAAAATTTTTAACAAATTCTTATTTTAGGCTGTAGTGTTTTTATTACACAGAAATTTTTGTAAAATTTTTTAATTTTAATAAGTTATTTTTTGCACAAAAAGTTTAAAGCATTTCTGCTGATTTTAGAGTACTTTTTTTGTACGCACATACTTTTTCATTGTGTTTATAAATGTTTTCATTAAATAATTTCGATCAAATTCATTCATTATATCATTATTAATTTTCGATATTATATAAAACCGTGCTCCTGAGTCAGTTTATATAAAATTTGCGTATTACTTCAATCTGTTTCTAGATGGTCTACACACTATTTTCAACGAAAGGAAAAAAAAAAAAATCCAGGTGGCTCATTTTTTCGCAGGTAATCAAAATTTGGTCGGCGATTTTGACAAAAGAAACTAAGAACGATTCAGATGCATGAGGTAAATTTTTTATCGAATTCGGTGAAGTGCCCCTAAACTAAGGACAGGAAATATTTTGAAAATTTTGATTTGCTGCTAAAGAAAAGGGCAACCTAGATTTTTTCGTTTTCATTATAAAATAGTTTTCAGATTTGAATAACACCCACATTTTGTTTAACCCTCTAACTGGCAAACTATGTTTTGCAACGAAATTCATACCATGTACTCTGCTCGAAAAACAAATAACAAATTCTTCAACAAATTTGGTCTTCAAAGTTTAGTAACGTCATGATGCTTGATAGGAAAAGACCTAACCACGTACTTGATTACTTAGAAGACAAGAATGGAGCAAAATTGATTATTAATAGGTTTTTTGTTAAAGTTCTGCCTATTATGGAGGCTCTAACTTTTCTAAAACTTCGGGTTCTGATGAGATCTTTAGTCAGATCGAAATACTAGTATCAACCTAGCTAATATGTTTGATTTGCTTTATTTTTGTAAATAAACGGAGGTTGAAAGCTGGTTATAAATTGAAAATAACATAAAAATAATCTCGATGTATATAAAAACAAAAAACTAATATAACTGTAAAAAATATTACTTGAGCCAGAGTAAAAACAAATATTTTTTTTTTATATAAAAAAAGAACATTTTTGGTCTTTAAAGTTTAGTAACGTCATGATGCTTGTTAGGAAAATACCTAACCACGTACTAAGAAGACAAGAATGGAGAAAAATTGATTATTAATAGATTTTTTGTTAAAGTTCTGCATATTATGGAGGCTCTAACTTTTCTAAAACTTCGGGTTCTGATGAGATATTTAGCCAGATCGAAATACTAGTATCAACCTAGCTAATATGTTTGATTTGCTTTATTTTTGTAAATATACGGAGGTTGAAAGCTCGTTATAAATTGAAAATAACATTTTGGGAACTAAATCATATAAAAGAGAAGTTTTGGACAAAAAATATATTTTTCTTACCAAGATATAATCACGCTCGAAAAACTATTTTTTTCTGCTCCTATTTAAGAAGATATTGCGATTTTCGCTTTTTGGAAAAAGTGAAATTAATATTGTTCAAACTTCAACGCTTTGCTATTAATACTTAATGTGTTCTTTCTGCAAAATTTAGGAATCCTGATAAAGTCCTGTAAGTAATTGTACTAAAGTAAGGACTTATTATTAAAGATAAAGCTTCAATCTTACTTATGTTTTATTATTAAGAGTTTTTTTTAGTCAACTTAAGTTGGTTTTTAAGATTTTTGAAAACTATATTTTTTTTAAAAATAATTAGTTTTTGAAATGTTACGAAATTTTGTTTTTGAAGCTTTCTCGCTTCCAAACCTTGGACGGCACGCGAAATATTTCTTCGCAAAATATTTAGCAAATTTAGTTTTCTTTCGGAATGTATTAATTTCTATGATAAAACGCTCATTTGACGCATTTGTGGTTAATTTTATGAAGACTGCCCTGAGGCAGCCTTACCCGTTAGAGGATTAAATCGACTCAGCCCAGCAAAATTTTTTAGAACAGATTACCTCTGAACCTGTTCTAGAACAACTTCTTTTACCACCGTTTTCATGGAACCGGTTCTAGAACAGGTTCCAGGGAGTCTAAATGTAAGGTGCCACTGTCCCAGAACAAGTTCTATAACTGGTTCTAGAACCGGTTCTAAAGCAACCTGTTCTTGTTTGGAGGTAAAGAACCTATTGCAAATAGGACAAACCCCATATAAAAAGAACCAGTTGCAGAAACGAAATTAGAACCTGTTATAATACAGACAAGCTGTTCTGCAACCATTTATTTGGATTTTACTATTTTACTGGGGGAGCACCGTTCTAAGTTTTTTATAAAGTTTATAATATACGTTTCATAAATTTTCTACTGGGACTTCAAATAATTTTGCTTAATTATGTCATTATTGATTTTAATTATAAATAATTTTTTACTTATATATAATTTTATATATTTTATAATGATTTTTTAAATAAAACCTTGAACTCCTCATAATTAATAAAAAAATATATTTTTTTATATCACTCCCCTAAACAAATCAACAACAAATTACTTGTTAAACTGATAATTTTAATCAATATGTACGGTAAATGATGAATAAAGTACAATATTTATTTATTAATAAAAAGTTCTGATATAAAGTTTCCCAAAAAAATATAATTCATTAAACAAAATATGAAATGATATTACAAATTACAGAACCGTAGAACGTGTTAATTTGATAACTTTCTTATTGCAGTGTAAATTTATTTAAAACATGAAATTTTTTAAATAATTTTTAGCTAGTTAAACCTCTCATTTTAAAAATATTGTGCGCTTCATAGCACAAAATTATTAATATTTTTTAACAAATATATGATCTATTCATAACTAAATGGTCATTCGAACAGAAACAAATTTAAAATTTATAGTAAAAGTCATTTTTTTTTTTGACTAATACTTAAAAATTGTGATTTCATTAGGGAAAAAAACACAAACCGTTGTTTTTCCGATTTGAAGGACCATTGGTTTTTTTTATTTCAGAAAGCTAAAGCAGCTGCAACGGTCTTTTATTAATTTAATTATACAAAAATTATAATAAAATTTAAATTATATATACTTATATAGCTACACGCAGAAAATAGACACTTCTGTATATGTTTGCTGGTAATTATTTATATGTTTAGAATAATTAAAATTGTCAAACCTAAATAAATAATATATTTGCAATTTTAAATTTTTTAGATATTATGTTTAAAACCTGCAAACATAGAATAAACATATATATATTTGAAGCCAAACATATATATGTTTGGCGGTAGATGTTTTTCACTTTTTCCAACAATATGTATGTTTACAAGAAAACATAATTATATTTGCAAGCCACCATGTTACGAGTATATTAGATATATGGGAAACGGAAATGTTTGCCAATCGAAGGTATATTATATTTCCAGCGAAAGTATATTTTATTCTGAGCGTAACACAATCTTTAAATATATTAACGTAAAGTATGGTCCTTCGAACCTTCAAAATAATTTTAATTTTTGTATGGTTTATTAGTTTATCCAAATTATGGTATTTAAAAATGCACGCATATTTGAAGTTTAAGACTTAGCCCAAGGTGTTTGGACAGGATTTTTACAAGGAGGCGTCCCCTTTTTGTCTCTCTCAAAAAATGTTCAAAAGTCCATTCTTCGGGGATGTCTGAATTTCAAATCTAAAGTTTCTTGGTCTAGCGGTTTGCGCTGGGTATTAAGGGGGGGGGGGGGGGGATTTTTACTGTGTTAACTCTACTTAAACCACGTTTTTATTAGAGCTTTTAAAAATTACTTCTTAAGTGTTAGGGAACATGTATCTAAATTAACTAACAAAGGGGTTTGTAGTGCTCCAAGGGAGATTTTTTTCTTCTTTTTACCCCTCGCCGTCGGAATTTCCAATAATCTAGCCTAAACAAATGTCTACTCGCGTTTAGAAACCCACATACAAAGCTTTAGCGTTGTAGGAAATGTGCTAATTTTAGGGTACTTTATATGGACATGCATAGTGGTACGACTGTCAAATTCACATATATTGATCCTTGTTAAGTTTATGCGGACACGTATTAATACGTTTTAAAAATTCCTTTCCGAAAATTTTCCATTTACAAATAGTTTCTTTGGATCAAATACAAAATAAATTCGAAAAACAAAATACTCTTAGACACCCCAAAAATATAAAAATTTCATCAAAATCGGAGAGTATCTCATGGAAGACAATCCTTGTCATTTTTTTTATATATAGCCCAAATACCACGTATATGGTCACATTAGGGCACATTCCCTTATAACTAAATATTAAATGTATACAATTAAAAATGTAATTTATACAATTGCACATAGAATTATTTCTTTTAGATTTAAATAAAAAAATTAATTGTATCAATTAAACATTCAATTAAAACTTAATTTCGAACAAATCTTAAATTGCAAGTCGTTGGGAGATAATTTTTTCTGTGTACCGATCCATTTCCTTATTTTGAAATTGATCACATTCATAGTTTTTTTTTTTAGTTTTTCTTGTATTCATGTCAAATATGTTCTTGCCCAAAAATAGGAGTTCTTGTATGTTAAACATTTTAAATTGCCATCAGTTGTTAAGGGGCAATAAATTTTGATTTTGGATTTTTTTTTTATACTTTTAACAAATTTTTTGTGTAGCAATTACGTTTTATTTAAGTTTTTTTTTTTTTTTTTGTTCGTACAATTAGTCGTTTAGTGAGATGCAATAGGCAATGAAATGTCTGTTAAAACTACTATGAATATGTTCTCAACTACTTCTACTACATACAACAACTACTACTACTACAACTGCCAACTCGCAATCTACTACACTGCGTTGCAAAACTATAATTACACATTAATTTCACTGAATTTCGTAAGTTAAAAAAAAAAATTAGAAGAGTTTAACCGGCATAAATGTAAAACCAATGGAAAGTTAATAATATTTAACAAAAAACAATTAATTTATTTTTGATTTTACTATGGAATAACAAAAAGGAATAACAAAATCAATTAGTGTTTCATAACTATAAATGCACTTAATTCAATATATCAAAATTTAAAAAAATTTAAGAAAAATATTTTAAAGCAGCAGGTTTAATAATGCGTGAGGCCTCCTTTTTTTTCTTGAATTTCCTCGAAAATTTGGTCAGACATACTGTTTTCCAGATTTATTCGAAGTTCTTGCTTTATAGATCTTCACGCCGCAATAACTGCTTGCATATTGAAGGTCTTCTCCGTAAATTTGAAGAGTAAATACTCCCCAAATATTCTCAATGGGGTTTTGCTCTGGAGAACATGCGGGCCATTCCAATACTCTTATATTTTTTGATGATAGCCATTCCATCGTCTGACGACTTACATGTACTGAGGCATTGTCTTGATGGAAAATTAATTCATTTTCGTTGCTATTTTCAATAAATGGCACCAGTATGTCTTGTAATACTGTAATTTACTCAGAACAATCATCGTTATGGGTCTTGGAAATACCAAATCAACCATGTCAAAAAGCTCCCCAAACCATTAAGGATCCGCCTCCGAAATTTCTTTTTGAAAAATATCGTTGTTCGTTACTTGTTGGAAAATTAATTCTTTTTCGTTGCTATTTTCAATAAATGGCACCAATATGTCTTGTAATACTGTAATTTACTCAGAACAAACATTTTTATGGGTCTTGGAAATAACAAATCAATCATGTCAAAAAGCTCCCCAAACCATTAAGGATCCGCCTCCGAAATTTCTTTTTGAAAAATATCGTAGTTCCTTACGTAGGTCACTCCAATAGTTGTTAAAACCATCTGTACCTTTGAAAGAAATTTATGTTTAAACAGTCCTACCAATACCAGCGCTTTTTGAATGCCCCTTCTCCAGTTGGTTTGTAAATAACTTTTTAGCGAATTCATGTCGAGCAGTTTTGTGGTGGGGTAATAACCTTGGCATAGACATCAGCTTTTGGCGAGCAATTTTCTGGGAAGCCTACTTCTGGTTGATTTGGACACATTTACCTTACATTCATCGATTATCTGATTGAGACTCTTCATTAAGTTTCTGGCACAGCTTAGTTTGTGATTATTTTACGCCGGTCCCGATCAGAAAGCTTTTTTTTTCAGCCTACCTGTTTTAGGTTTTCATAAGCACTCGGTTTATTTGCAAAATTTGTGACAACACATATGAACGGTTATTTTTTCTAGCAATTTCCCGAAAACTTAAACCACTTTTTAAATAGGCTGAAATTTGCCCTTTTTCACAATCACTAAGATATGAACGACTCAGCATTTTATTGCAAATTCATTAAAATTGCCTAAAAAAAATAATTCTTCAATTTTTCTTTAGTTGTTATAAAACACTAATAAAATATTATTACACAATTTTTTTCTTAAATGAATTAAGTAGTCTCTTAAATTAAAATGTACTTAAAACCATAAAAACGCTGGATCACGAACAAATTCTAAATCTCGACACAGAAAGTCTTATAACATTTGATGAAGTTAAACAACAAGCAACTCATTTAAGAAACAATAAAGCGCTGGGTTTCGATGGAATTCTAAATGTGTTTTGAAGAAATTACTGGACATAGCATACGATTTTTTGAAAAACATATTTAATGCGTGTTTAAAATTAGGTTTCTTTCCCAATAGTTTTAAATGTGCAAAAGTAGTAGCCATACACAAACGAGGAAAAGATCCTAGAATAACCAGCAGTTACAGACCAATAAGTTTATTAAGTTGTGTTGATAAAATTTTTGAAAAAATTATTCTTTCCAGAATAAATGTTTTTATTGAGAACAACAATTTAATCAACAAAGAACAATTTGGATTCCGGCAGCAACACTCGACAGTGCACCAAATTAAGAGAATAACAAACATGATAAATATAAATAAACGACACAGGCTATCAACAGGCGTTGTGCTTATGGATATTGAAAAAGCATTTGATAGTATTTGGCATGATGGATTGATTTTTAAATTAAAAAATTACGGTTTTCCTTTATACATTGTAAAAATAATTAAGTCATTCCTAGCAAATAGATCTTTTAAAGTTTGCATAAATAACACTTTATCAACGTCTCGGAAAATTCCTGCTGGAGTACCACAAGGTGCCGTACTTTCACCTACGCTGTATTCGCTGTATGTTTCAGACTTTGTTCCCAGAAGAGGTACAGAAATTGCGCTTTATGCCGACGATATGGCTATGATCGTTAAAGGTAAACTCTCAAATGTTATTGTTCAGAAACTTAAAAAAAGCCTTCAGTCATGTATAACGTATTATGAAAAGTGGAAAATTAAAATAAATACAAATAAAACACAGGCAATTCTATTCCCTTTTAATAAGTCTCCAAAACGTGTTCCTTCCATACCACTTCAAAACGAGAACACTGTTATACCATTTAGTGATACTGTCAAATACCTGGGCGTGTATATGGACAACAAATTGACATTTGCAAAACATATTGAACACATTGTCGATAAAGCTACGAAATGCTGTAGAGCTCTTTATCCATTGCTTAATAAAAAGTCAGAACTTAACCCGAACAATAAGATAATTATATACAAAACAGTTATTAGACCTATATTGCTCTATAGGTGTTATGTATGGGGCATAGCAGCAAAAACGCATATTAAGAGAATTCAAGTGGTACAGAACAAAGCTCTTAAGATAATTCACAATCTACCACGTTTGTATCGTACTCGAGATCTACATTCAAGATACTCACATCAAACAATAAGAGCGGTAAGAGACACTCAGAATCTCGCATTTACCAATAGATGCAGGAGTTCTGAGTATGATTTAATAAGAGCTTTATCAGAGGATACTTGAAAGTTTACTTATGTAAACTAGCAAAGTGTCAATGATAAGGACAACCGATATAATGTTTTCCTGATGCAGCTCAATTCAAGATAATATACAAAGGTTTTTATATCATTTTTCCTTTATAAAACATTTTAATATATTTGTGTTTTTAATTTTTATGTACGATTCATATGCTGAAATATCTTATACCCAAGATAGCAACTCATTAATTTAGATTTTAACATACTGTATACTGTAATATGATAAAACATAACTAAATAAAATAATAATAATAATAATAATAATAATCTCTTAAATTTTACACTCTTAAAAACAGTTATAAGTTTTAAAAAAATGTTTGCAATATTAGAAGAAATAAAAAGTAGCAAACATCATTTGTACTTATAGTTATGCAACGCAGTATATATTTGCATGTATGGTCAAAATTGTTCAACAAAACTCTACGAGGGGTGAACATTTTATGTGTTTATAAATTTTTAACACAAAAAGTTTATTTTAAGAATAAAACTCACTTTATGGTAAATAACAAACACAATTATTTTCTGGTTTGGGTATTTCGACCTGCTGAGATAAAAATTGCATTGAAAACTGCTAGAAATTAAAAAAAAAACTAACTTTTTTTATATTTTTGTCAGAGATCATTTGACTTTTTCGATAATGTCTTGACTTGAGAAGATAAAAATTGTTTTTGAATCGTTTGCTAGTTAAAGCGCAATGAAAAATTTTTTTTTTTAGAAAGTATTTGATTTTTACAAAGTAACCATTTTTTAAGCCGAAAAAATCATATAATATAGATCAATGTTAGCTTAAATAAAGCTTACTTCTTTATAAAGAAAACACGGTATATTTCAAAAAAATCCGTGGTTAAATTTCAAACTTATAGCGGATTGCTTTGTATACCCCACCCTCGTTATTTTTTTTAGACTACAGAAAACTGTAACCAAATCTTAGTTATAAAAAGTTGCTAACATGCAACAAGTGGATGTTGCCTTACTGGCTGTCAAGTTAAAATGCTAAATAAAAAACAATTTCAAAACAAAACTGGTTCGTTCGGCTTATTTTGTTTGATTTTTCTTTTTTTCTTAATAAAAAATAATTTTAAATACAATTTTTATTTATAAATTAAATTCAATTCAATATTAAATTTCAATTGCTTGTAATATTTTTTCTTTTTTTTTTTTGTAGCTGGCCAAAATAAAAAAAAGTGTGAATAGATTTATTTGCGCTGTTTATAAACATAAAAATAAATAGTTTATTTCTTTTATTTCGCAACAATTTAAGTGTCAAAAACTGCAATCAATACTGCCTCATATGTATTAAATGCATTTGCAAGAAATTGAGTAACTTGCTAGGAGTTGCATATACGAGTATTGTTTAGACATTATCAATAAAAATATTCCATTTTTATTTTAATTTGTATAAATTTATTACTACCAGTTTTGTGTTACACGCTTCTTATTGATTACACTATTCAACAAATTTCAGCTTTTTGCAGGACCTGTCTTTGAAATACATATCGCTCATTCACTTCAATAACGTCATAACTCAAAAAGTTTGATTTTTAAGAAATGGAATTTAAAGTTTTCAATTTACTCCCACTTTGAAGAAAAAAATAACTACATAATTTCTTTCAAGAGGTGAGTATACAAGATATCAATATGACATTTTGCAACAATATGATACGTGATGTAACGAATAATTCTGCGTCGTTAACTCAAAAATCATATATTTTGAGTTGTGACGTTCTTGAAGTAAATGAGCGATATCTCTTAATAAACCTGTCAAAACTTGTTATTTCTCATTTTCAGTTTTTGAAATATCGATTTTTTTTTTTTGTTTTTGCCTCATTCACCTCATTTGTTCGTATATTTTGCTTAATTTTTCTAAACTTAACCGCAAAACCATGAAATTTTTTTTTGAAATATAAATCTACACAAAATTATCTTTCATTTGATTATAATCGTGTCGGTGTTTGTTTCATCATATCTTACCGGTACTGCAAGGAAGTGGAAATTTTTGTATGTTTAGTTTTATCCTTAGTGATTTTATGTGTGCTAAAAATCCTTAAAATTTATCACTATACGTTTACTGAACATTCCCCTGAACTCATTTTTGTATTAAAATTTCAAATCCTTTAAAAATATCCTGAAATATTTAGAAAAGAAGAACATTATTATAGACAAAAATTGAGTATGTAACGTAAATACCAAATAACCGCGATATTTGAAAAACTACAAATGAGACAAACTAATTTTTTGCCAGATTTAGACTAACAAGGAAACTACACCATGTGGAATCCGCAGAGTTTAATGAAACTTGAATATTATAAACGTATTTTTTTAGGTGCAAATTCTTAAGTTTAGGGGTTAGAAGCTGGCGTCAAAAATTACCCCAATTTTATGTTTTTTTTTTCACACATATTTCTTATATAAGTTATTAAACTATATAGGCTCTAGCTTTTCTAAAACTTCGGGTTCTGATGAGATCTTTAGCCAGATCGAAATACTAGTATCAACCTAGCTAATATGTTTGATTTGCTTTATTTTTGTAAATATACGGAGGTTGAAAGCTCGTTATAAATTGAAAATAACATAAAAATAATCTCGATGTATATAAAAACAAAAAACTAATATAACTGTAAAAAATATTACTTGAGCCAGAGTACACACTAAAAATTTTTTATATAAATAGAACATTTTTGGTCTTCAAAATTTAGTAACGTCATGATGCTTGTTAGGAAAAGACCTAACCACGTGGTTGATTACTAAGAAGACAAGAATGGAGCAACATTGATTATTAATAGGTTTTTTGTTAAAGTTCTGCCTATTATATAGGCTCTAGCTTTTCTAAAACTTCGGGTTCTGATGAGATCTTTAGCCAGATCGAAATACTAGTATCAACCTAGCTAATATGTTTAATTTGCTTTATTTTTGTAAATATACGGAGGTTGAAAGCTCGTTATAAATTGAAAATAACATAAAAATAATCTCGATGTATATAAAAACAAAAAACTAATATAACTGTAAAAAATATTACTTGAGCCAGAGTACACACTAAAATTTTTTTATATAAATAGAACATTTTTGGTCTTAAAAATTTAGTAACGTCATGATGCTTGTTAGGAAAAGACCTAACCACGTGGTTGATTACTAAGAAGACAAGAATGGAGCAACATTGATTATTAATAGGTTTTTTGTTAAAGTTCTGCCTATTATATAGGCTCTAGCTTTTCTAAAACTTCGGGTTCTGATGAGATCTTTAGCCAGATATGTTTGATTTGCTTTATTTTTGTAAATATACGGAGGTTGAAAGCTCGTTATAAATTGAAAATAACATAAAAATAATCTCGATGTATATAAAAACAAAAAACTAATATAACTGTAGAAAATAAGCAAGTTGGGTATGATATGAAAGGTATTTTAAAGACTGGTATATAAAAAGTTACTCTGCATATCCGAACATCTTTGTTATTCAAAAAACTATTTTTTCGAATACTAGATTTGTATGGAAAGTCGTAGTGGCTTTTTTTAGGTTTTTTAGTCGTTCGGCTTCAACAATAAATTTCCCGAAGAGCTTTTATATCCCATGTTTTTAATATTTCAAATGAGTGGTAACCCTGGGCCCACAACATATGCAATATGGGTATAAATATTTTTGTTTTCGTGGGTACTTTAATATTGAGTTCAAAAATTTTTTAAATTTAAAAAACGCTTTCATATAAAAATGTTGTAATATTTGATCCCCCTTTTTAACCCCAAACGTGCGATTTCTCACCTAAAGTACGTGTCTAATATTTTTTTTTGTCCTCAACAACATATCCCAGTTTTATTAAGATCTGCGGATTCTCCACTGTGTAGTTTCATTGGAAGCGTATCAAAATGAGAAAATGTATATTACAAAGACAGGTTCTGCAAAAAGTTGTAAATTCGTCAGTAGTAACGTTAATAATATATTTTATATGTAGATTTTTTTTTTTTATTTTGGTATCACAGAAAAAATGATTGTCAACAAAATTTCAATTAAACTTTTGTTTGATTACAAACTCTCTTTCAATTAAAAGTTTAGTAATATCTATTAAATTTTTAATTGAAAATGAGCTTGGTACACACAAATCAGCGAGTGTTGACATATTTGTGCAGCCACCTGTTACCCAGCAGTAATCATCCACTTACATTTCAAGCTATCAAGTATTATATGTCTCGTGAGCTCAGTGGTTATTTATGGTTGTCAGCTGCCAATCTAGCGTCCACGGTTCGCATACCGACGGACCAAACAAATTATAAACAAACTTTTTTTAAATTTGTTTTTGAAAACTCTATTTTTAGACCACCTATTTCATATTTTTACCAACATTTGTGCCAACATTGAACATTTTTATGCCCAGTATTTTTCTGACTTTGTGATCTCACACCTGACAATTAAAAATGAAATATAATTTTAAAAGATCGAAAACTTAGACAAAATTAATCACAAAATTTTGTGAAAAATTTAATTTTCTTTATTAAAAATTTCATACGAATAATGAAAAAGTTTCATTAAAAGTAGTTTCATTAAAACTATGAAACTTTTTCATAAAGTTTAAAATGTGTTTCATCAGCATTGTGAAGAAAACTTCATTAGTTTAGTGAACAAAATTCATTAAAGCTCATCCAAGGAATTATCTCTGTGTAATAGCACCGAATTTAATTAAACTTTTAATTGAATCAACAAATATTTTAATTGAAAGTCAATTTTAGGTTTTTCTGTGTATTTCAATCATGTGAAAAATTAGTTGAAATTTGAAATTCTTTTCTAAATATTTCAGAATATTTTCAATGGATTTGCAAATTTTTTACAAAAGTTTGTTTTTTAGAATGTCTAGTTTATGCAAAATGATAAAATTTTAAAGTTTTTAGCTTGCTTAAAATTTATATGGATAACACTAAAAAAGTTAAATTTTAAAATTCCTTGCAATGCCAAAGCGATAGCGTGATAAAAAGACCGTCTTGATGATACTCAAATTAAACATAATTTTGTGTAGATTTACATTCTTAAAAAAATTTCAAAATTTTGCTATAAAATTTCAAAAAAGTAGCAGAAATACAAAACAAAAAATGGGGTTAATGATGTAAATATAAAAAAACATTATATTTCAAAAACTGCTATGGTCTATTAAAAAAGATATGTTACAAAGCCGGGTTGTTTTTGTCAGTTGAGTAGTGTTATTGTTTTAAAGAAATTTTTATTAATATTTTTAAATGGATTGTTGTTTTTAGACATTATTGTTGTTAAATGACATTCTTTTTTTTTTTGGTTATTTTATGTCATGTGGGGTTTTGTGTGGCAGTTTTTTGTTTTAAATTTAAACCTGCTTTATTTTGAAATTTTTATGCATTTTATTTATTTAATAATTTTTATTTTTTTTTTGTCTACCATACTTGTACATTATTAAAATGCTGACGACCTTGTATATAAACAACAAATATGACACATTGGAATATGTTAAATATTATCCATTTTTATTTTTTTTTTAATATTAAAAACACATTTTTCATATCAGTTTTAATTGTTGAATAATATTTTTTTAAAATTTAGGTTAACATAAATGTAAAGAAGGACAAGCATAATATTTTATTACAAAAAATTTAAGTTGAGTTTCTTTAAGTTCAAAAGAAGGAGTCATATTAAAAAAAAAATGAGCATAATTTTTATAAAATCGTAACTTTGTTTCGATTTTCGCTCTGAAAACACACAGAAGAAAAATATGATCATCTTATCATTGGGAATACTTAATGATTGTAGTTTAATGATCATACTATGATCAGTTATTATCATAATATGATAATTAATTATCATAATATCAGCCGCAGTTATTATATGATCATAATTATTATTATATGGATCATATTTATGATAATTATGAACATATTATGATAAAATCGTACTTCTAATCATTACATGATGCTTTTAAATCATTTTGTCTCTCTTTGTGAACTGTGCTTTTATTTATTAAATTCTAACTCATTTCAAGGCAGGCGCGGATCCAGGGGTGTGTGAGATAAGTGTGATATATAAACCGATGAAAAAAATAAAAAATGTAATACGACACAAAATAACTTTAAAAAACATGGTTTTGTATTTTAAGTCATTGTTAAATTAAAAAGGTTTGCGCATTAAATTGTTCTTGTGTGCCCTCGACTTTTTGGCAGAATTTAAAACAATTTTATAAGTACACAAATAATAATACAATTTAAATGGAAAATCACTGATGACGCCTGTTCATAAAAAGAGGCAGAAACTAGTCTAGTCTAATTTAAAAATTAATAGTGTTTATTATTTTTAGAGAAAAAAGTTTATAATCCTTCTTAACCTTAACATTTCTAAATTAAATTTGTCAAATGCATATTAATTAAAAATTAATTGCGACTGTATATGACGTGAAAATAACCCTGTACTAAAATTTTAGTTATATTCGAGTTGAATTTTAGTTAACTGAAAATAGCAATATCCTCTTCCAAAATCAGCAAAAGCTTAAATATTTGTAGACAAAAACAGCAACTAATTAAATTATTGCTATATTTACTTTAAATTTACTAAAATGCGAATTCCAGTTAATTTTGTTATTGCTAAAAATTGTAGAATGTTGATTTTAGAAGGGCAGATTATTATTCGCATAAAAAAATCTAAAAAAAAATTTGAAGATTTCTAATATTGGCAAAGTTTTTGCTAATTTAAGCATATTAATTTCTTACTTTTAATTAACAATATAAATGAAATTTATAGATTTAACTAATTTATTTTTGCTACTCTTATCTTACTAATATTTAGCAAAAATTGAATTTTTGATCAATGGTTATAATCTTTAACTTCAAACTCATTTGTATATTAGTTCTCATGTAGTGAGTAAACTAGTTCATATGAATGTTTGATGTTTGGCATGGGATTGTTACCGCTTTCAAAACGTGTTCTGATGATGGGAACCTAGAAAATTTCCGAAATAGATCTATCAACACATTCCTGAAAGGGTCAAATAATAAATTTGCAAAAAAAAAAACTCTATAGATTATTTGTTAGGACAATATCCTAATGAAGAAATATAGAGTATGGCCTCGAACTTGAATAATTTTCATTTTCATTACACAATTAAAGGTCGAAAAAACATAATTTTTATTTTTAATAAAAATTATAACAAACTTGTAAAAATTGCTAATTTTAAACTATTTTGAACTAATTTTTAGTAGTTTTAGCAAAAATGTATACTAATTTTGTTACCTGTAACCTGTAATAATAAAGCTTCTAAAAATTAGTACAAAAAATTACATTGCAGAAAAAACTGCTAAAATTAGCAGATTTATTTAAAAATATTTGTCAGATAAGAATAGCAACAATAAAACTGTTGAATCCAAAAACTTTTAATTTAGAAATGTTGAGGTTAAGAAAAATAATAAACGTTTTTCTCTAAAAATTATAAACACTATTAATATTTAAATTAGACTAGACTAGTTAATGTCTAAGTTAAAAAAAAAAAAATTTCCATTTAAATTGTATTATTATTTGTGTCTTTATAAGATTGTCAGATTGTCTCTATATGATAAATTTTTCAACAACCTTCTGCTGTAAGAATAAAACCTGCGCTCTTCTTACATTACCTACGTACCAGTACCAAGCGATCACACCCAAGTATGCCCTCGAATATAATGCAGCTAAATTGCAGTTTTCTTTCCTATTAGCTTTTTCTATTATTGTATAAGGTGGCGCAAAAATAACCTTCCGATGTTTTTTTTTTTTATTATGTATTTATTATGTATAGCATTTTCTGATAGGAGGATTACTTTTGCGCCACCTTATATATTATACTCAGAAGTGACAACCCCTAGTAAACACAAACATTCTATTTTGAGATTTTTGTTTATTTTCTAATCTCATCCGTCTCTATTTCACCACGTTACCAGATTGACGTATGGTTTTTACGTTCAGTGTTGACAACTTTTGCGTTTTTAAGTTGAGACATCGAAATAGGGCAAATTTTATAATTTTTTATTTTTAGTACAGTGTTATTTTAACGTCATATAGACAGTCGCAATTAATTTTTAATTAATATGCATTTGACAAATTTTAATTTAGAAATGTTGAGGTTAAGAAGAAGAATAAACGTTTTTCTCTAAAAATTATAAACACTATTAATTTTTAAATCAGACTAGACTAGTTTCTGCCTTTTTTTTATGGACAGGCTCATCAGTGAACTTCTAGTTCTAATCGAGTTGAATTATAGTTAATTGAAAATAGCAATTTACTCTGTAAAATTAGAAATAAGGAAAATAAAAACTGTAATATCTGCAACATTTTTTTGAATCAAAATAACAGTATATTTTGCAAAACTCAACCGAAATATTTGCTAAAAAGTTGTAGATCGTTAGAAGTTCATATTTTTATTTGCAAAAAAAAAAGATTTGTAGATTTAATAGATTTATTTTTGCTCTTCTTATCTTAGCAAAAAACAAAAAAAAAACTTGTAATATCCGCAGTTTTTCCTGCAACGTCATTTTTGATTATGAATTTTAACGTCTTTTTCAGACAATTGCAATTAATACTATAATTAATATGCAATTTTATTTAATTTAATTGTGAAAGGCGTGGTAGAGAAGAATGAGTGTATTTTTTAAAAATCATAACTACATTGCAAATTTTCAATTTTTCCTGAATCAGACTGCGCAGTTTCTGGTATTGAACTTTCGTCAGTGAGCCTGTTTTTTGAATAATGTAATATTTGTTATGTTTTTTATTTGTTCGATTGCGTCTATATGAAATTTTCTGTGCAATCACTGACCGTGGTATAGATAAACTGATTTCTTAAGCCACATGCACTCGTACTACACGTTAGACAGAGCGCTTTAGCCCACTGATCTATCGTCAGGTCGAGTTTTGTTGTGATTAAAACTAGTTATATTCAATACACGGTGTTTTTGTTCTTGCATACATAATCTCAGAAGTACAACTCCAACAACACAACAGTTCTATTTTTAGAAACTTACCTCACTCTAATGTCCACTGTTGAATTAATTTTAAGTACTTTTTTGAATTAATTTTAAGTACTTTTAGCAAAAAATTTTATTAACATTTTTTTTTTATTCGTGTATCACCGAAAGCCTTTCTCTTGTTGTCTATAAATGCTTATAGGTTAAGCGATTTTTAAAATTGTTTTCATAATAATAAAATTTCTAATATTTTTTGCTCGTGTGCTTTAATCTCACAAGACTGGGTAAATAACTTCTCAAGATTTCCAGTACTTATAAATTTTGGCGCTAAAATTATTATTTTCACGTCACTCTGATGAGCTAAAATTAAAATTTCAGAATTTTGCAAATTCACTCAGGGAGCTTCTCCTGCAAATATTTGCAGTTGTTTGAGTTGTAATACATTATCTTTATTTTTAAGTTGAAAAACCTGTCATTTGTAGAAGAAATTTAATTTTTTACTACAATTGTAGTTCGTTTAAAAAAACAAACCACATTAAACTACTGTATTATAATTTTACATTTATTTTATACAGTAGTTATTTAAAAAAATAAAACAAATACATGTTTTTTATTGTTTACTACATATGCGGTTCATTTTTACTACAATTCTTGTTGAGCCGTAAAAAACAAATGCCAATCTTAGTAAAATTTACTTAAATTTAAGTTGTCCTTTCTTTAAGTGAAATTTCATTTGTTTTTAACTACATTTGCAGTAGTCTTTACCTACATAGTATTCTAAGTGTACTAACATCAGCAACAGGCAATGTATGGTTGGGCGTGAAATAAAATTTGTTAAAAATATATTTTAATTGATTTTCATTCACTTTAGAAGAATTATTAAAAAACTAAAACAAAATCAATGTATTTCCCTACTTCACATAATATTTGAGCAAAAAGTATGTAAATTTCGTGATAAAATTTTTTCAAAGACCTATTTATTCAATTTTATTTCACGGCCACACATTGCCTGATGTTATATAATTTAAAAATAAAAATGTATAGATTATTACAAACAATTTGAGCCCCTAATAATTTCTTTAATATTTAAATATTTTTTAGGCTCGAACTTTTGAGTAGTGATTTATCCAGTTAAAAAAAAAAAAAAAACATAACACAAGAAAAAAGTACAAATTTGTATGTTTCATAACATTAACTTTTGTATAAAATTAGGAAAATTTCTTAAAAAATTTCTACAAATCACTTTTGGAGCTTTTTTTAAATATTTATGCAAAAATTTAGCAAAATAGAACATAAATCAACGTTTTTGATTTCTTCTTAAGTGGGTTTTTAATAATGTTGATTTGTAGCAAATGTTTCACAATGTGGTTTATAATGTTGAGCAAATTTAAGTAATTTACCAGAAACTGGAAATTTGTAGCAAATGTTTCACAAAAATATTGACTAATTTTTATTAAGCTTTGCACTGCGAGAATTCTCTGCTTGATATTAATGAATTTTTCCATTAGATCTATGAAATGTCACTGGAACTCCTCCATTGAAACTTTTCATTAAAATAAAGGATCCGCCATCTAACGTTTTTTTTAACTAGTGCTTATTTCGTGAATGGTAAACACTTAGCTCATGTCTGATTTTTTTTAAAGAGAAGCAACACTCATGAAATCCTTCCTATTTATTCATGTGTTGCTTTCTTTGGAAAGGGGATAGTGGAGAGATGAAAGGTGGTGAAAGATGAAGGGCTTCAAACATCGCAACACTGTAATTGCGCGAGATGATAAATCTTAGAATAGTTGTAGCTCGCCACCTGATGTAGAGTTGGCGAATTTATTGAAGCTTTTTGTTTCATAGCCCTGATTTATTATTTTACTTCGGTGGGGTTAAGTGCTATGGGAACACCGAAGGTGGGCGCAGCGATAGATATAAGTGATAGAAAACTCATACATATTATTTTTCTAAATTGATGTTGTCGTCACCGGGAATCGAACCCGGGACCATCTGTGTAACAGTCCAACGCGCTAACCATTACACCACAACGCCCACAGATAATTAGTTTTATCCTTCCGCTGAACGAATATGGTCCGTATGTTCGTTATCTTGTGAAAAAAGTGAAAGAAACTGGCATCCTCATCGATAATCCAAAGCGTGAAAAGCCAAAAACAGTGCGTACACCCGAGAATATTGCTGCTGTGGCAGAAAGTGTGCGTGAAGCGCCATCAACATCAATTCACCGTCGTTCTCAACAATTGAACATTTCGGAGACATCATTGAGACGAATTTTGCATAAAGACCTTGGTATGACGCCATACAAAGTCCAATTGGTTCAGGAGTTCAAAAAAAAAAAAAGTTATTTGGCGGACCCTTTATTAAAATATTGCAGTCATAAACTTTAATGAAGAATTTCATTTTATTTATTAAAAATTTAGTATTTAAAAAAAAAAAAAATTTCATTAAGAAAAAGTATTCATTAAAATTATGAATCTTTTTCATAAAGTTTAAGAAATTTTTCATTCACATTGTGAAATTAAAACTAGTTCAAGAAATTAAAACTATTAAAACTAGTCCAAGAAGTGTTTAATGTGCAAATAAACAAAAATATTTGTGAAAAGTAAAATTACACAGAAATTACACAAAAATGGCATTATGCAAAAATGATCCAACGAATGTGTTACTAGTCCCGTTTGTGAATAATTATTCAAAAAGGGCGTTAATAACTCCTCGATCTCAAAAACTAATACTCCATCAAATCTAAAAGCAACCTTAATTGCCTTCAATATCATAAAAACCACAAAAACTGCATTAATAAATCACTTGTTACACCAAAAAAAAAAAAAAACTACAAAAATAGTCATATTTATTTATTTTTCAAACTTAAAACGTCATCATCATTAAGCATTAGTCTTATTTTGAACGTTTTTGACTACACCAATACAAAATGTTAGGAGCTCTAAAAGTAATACCGTCGTCGTACCACATAAACATACGTTATCTTAATGGTAGATGATGATGGTTAAATAATAACCGCTAAGGTCAAGGACTGTTGCGGTTTAATATTATTAAGCCAAAAAGTGAATGAATAGACAACGGCAAACGTAGCGGCAGCCGCAGCAGCAACAGAAGAAAAAATATTTACAGAAAAAAATAACAAAGTATTAGACCCACTATTGACCACAAATACAAATGAATCAATGTCTGTTTTTGGGAAGAAAATGTGAAAGAAACACGTGTGAGTTGCAGTGTTGACAATTTAGCGGTTAATAGTTCTAAACCCATACCCAAAGAAAAAAGTATCTTTTCTGGATCAAACAATTGATTATTCTTTTATTATACTGCGTTAATATAAATTATAATAAAAAAGTTTTCATTAAAATTTTTGGAATAAATTAAATACATTTTAGGGGTCTGATTTTGTTGATCAATGGAAAAATTAGAAAAATTCGTTTTGGGTTGAATAGCGATATATATTTTTAACAGATTTTGTCTCGCTGATTCGAAATTTTTCCATCACATCACAAGTTTGAGAAAACCGCTATTAAAAACGCGAAAAATTGAGCTTTTAACCATTTTTAAAGTTGTGTAAACAACACATCCGAACAGCTTTAGCATTGCCGATGGGTAGATACATCGAACTTTATTGTCTAAAATGAGTTAACATACCCCAGTCAGAAAAAAACGAACGGCAAAGTGTTGGCTAATACCACGTTTTCAACGGTGGTATTAGCGTAGGCAGAGCGTTCGATTTCTGAAGATATAAGTGCTATGCCAACCCCAAAATGATAACACCGGACAGGGCTTGGCTGATCCTTTCAGCATAGGCAAAGCATTGGGTAAACGAAATTGCCAACATTGTCGAAACACTGGCAAAACCAAATAGTATGCGGTCTAAAAATATATTCTTCAAAATAAAATTAAAAAAAAGTTAATTTAAAATTTGTTTGGTCCTGCCGGGTTTCGAACCCTGCCCGTCAGATTGGCAGCCGAGAGCTCTACCCACTGAGCTAATGAGACACATAATACTTGATAGTGTAAAACTTAAATAAGTGATAACAGCTGGCTAATCGTTGGTTGTGCTAGTTTGCCAGCACTGGCATAACGTTTGTTGAAAGTAACTTCCAACGCTGGAAAATCAAAAAAAAATTGGGCTAAAAAAAGATTTTTTACAAACCTAAGAAAACACAATTTTACTATTTTTTTTTTTAACAAAGTATCGTTAATTTTTTTTTAAATCACTGCTTTAAAAGCACTTTTTACTAGCGATGGCAAAGCGTTCTTAATCAGAACTTTGCTTTAATTTTTTTACAGTTGTAAATTTTGTAAACCAAATACTGTCAAAGCACATTTTGCCAACGTTAGAAAAGCGATGTAAATAAGGGCTTTGCCAGTGCTTTAATTTAAATTTCTGACAATGGTATTGAAAAAAAGTGCTTTACCAGTGCTTGACTTTTCTGACCATCGGCAATTTCTAGCTGGGACGTTTCAAATTTGTTTATTATAATGGGCAAAAGCTGCATTTGAAATATACTCCTTTAAAAAAATTACCAAATATTACATTTTTAAAAGTAGCCTAGGCCATGCATCCGACCAGCTTTAATTTATTTTAGGGCCACGGTATAAACTTTGAACATCCTTTTCTGCGAAAAACGTTAAAATTATTACACCAACTTTGCTTAAATTGTATTTCAAATATGAGCTACCTTTAAAACTGTACGAGGTTATATTTTTTTTTCCATTGCGTATTAAAAAATGTATTTATATTTTTTTGTGGAAGGCATTTTATAAATCTATGTTTACGCTATTTTAGTAATCAGTTTTAGGAAATTTCAATGCGGTATCTTAAAAATTAAAGTGTTTTCTAATTACTTATCTTTATTCTGAATCATTTGAATGCTTCAATCGTATGATAAAAGGCTTCAGAAAGAGCCAAAATAGCCAACTTTTAACGCGGTTTTCTCAAAATTGTGACGTGATTTAAAAATTTGGATGCTGGATTTGGAATCAGGGCATTAAAGAGTATAAAAATCATACATCGAAATTCAAACCAAGGAAGCTTGTAGAGGTGTATAAAACCCTTGTATTAATACTGTTCCTATTTCAAATGTTCCCGGTTTTAGTCCAGTTCGTTCCCCATGTTTGGTGTTCTAATTCCGATTGCTTCTCGTTTCATTCCATATCGTTCTGATTTGGCTTACACTCATACAAATAATTCTGCAAAAAGTAGGAGAAATAAAAATTAGTTTACGTTGCAGGAAAAAGCAGTAAAATTAGAATAATCTTTTCGCTAAATATTAGTAAAAAAAATCAGCAAAAAAACTGTAAAATCGACCAAATTTTAGTTAAATTTTTGGTTGTTACATGAACACTAAGCGCCATCTATTTGTGAAAATGTTTATTATAAATAATACGACAACCAAAATACAGCTCTGCATTTACAAGAAAATTAAATGCAGAGTTATATCTGTATTTTATTTGTCTTTATTATTTTCTTTGTTTCTTGTTTATATACATCGGAAATACTCGGGTTTGTGTTGGATCGAGTAAACGTGTAACTCGATTTTGAGGTTTTTATCTTACTCGATTAATCGAGTAAGATTTTAAAATTTCTCGAGTAACTAGAATAATTTCAATAGTTTTATTTAATTAATTTTTACTTAAAATTCAGTAATATCGCGCAAACCAAATACAAAATCACGAGTTCTGAAATTTGTTTTTTTATCAAAATTTAAAATATACCTCATTATAAAAATTAACAAAATTTTTTAAAATAATATACAATTGATGTGTTTTGCTTTTTTCTATTGTTTTTATAAGGTTCGACTTCAAGAAAAAATATCTTTATAAATTGATATTTTAGATATTGGTATCGGTGCGAAACGATTTTTCTCCAAAAATACCAAATAAAAATATTTTTTATCAGTACAGTATTACCCACACATGGTGTCACTTAAATTTTTATATCGGTATTGATATGGACGTGGTAGGCAACCATCATTGTAATGAAATGGTCGTGTTTGCCAACCATGATTTTTAATAATACATATTCCCAACAATTATAATGTTTGTAATGTAAGAAGAGCGCAGGTTTGATTCTTACAGCCGCAGGTTGTTGAAAAATTTATCATATAGAGACAATCTGACAATTATAAGACACAAATAATAATACAATTTAAATGGAAAATCACTTTTGACGCCTGTCCATAATAATGCAGAAACTCGTCTAGTCTGATTTAAAAATTAATAGTGTTTATAATTTTTAGAGAAAAACGTTTATTTATTATATAAGATTAGTTTTGACTCTTATTTAATAGTGCTTAATGACATCCTGGAATTACATCAGGTCAATAGCAGATTTGCAAAATTATACCCATCGGGTGTGAAAACGTTTTGGTAGAATATAATGTTTAAAAATTTATACAAAATATTTACGGTTTTTATATATTATGTTGATATTTCATATTATGGAATTCAGAGTCACCCTGTCACAATATTGTGGTGCCTTTTTTTCTTATTAAAATATAAACGCATGGGTTCTACATTCCGAAAATGAAGTGAAAGTGAAACTTACGCTCAATTTGTGTTCTCAATTCCACATAAGTGATTTAAAAAGAAAAATTTCATTTTCATTTTGTTTCTAGTGGAATTGAAGTGATTTGATGTGTTCTAGAAAACAATTTCACTACAAAAAAAGTAATTGGAAAACGGTATTAGTTAACTGCGTGAAAAACCAAACTTTTTAGAAAATAAAATTATTTTGGATCTTAAAAGTAAAAAAAAAAAAACAAACAATATTAGAAAATGTGATATGTTTTTAATATACGTTTATTTAATTGAAAAAGTGTTGTATTTATTAGGGGAAAATACATGAATCCGGAACAAGAGGCCGCATTTTTAACATTCATGGAAAGAAATTCTGGTTTGGGTAAGGGTTTTTAGAAGGGCGACAAAACAGTTGCCGACCAGTTGTGGAAGGACTTAGCAAGTACATTGAACAGCTTAGGACCTCCAGAAGAGGAAATCACAATTGCGCCACTCATTTTATATTATTTTAAAAATAAATATTTTTTTGTTCAATTTTTACTTTTGTTAAAAAATGCACTCTTCTTCATTGCAATTTCATTCACTTTAAAGTGATAATTTGGTTTTTTCTCGCATTTTTTTACGTTGTTGCTAAAAACAAAATGAAAATGAAATCGTCGTGAAAAAAACGATTCACTCGTTTTTCAGAACACAGCAGAATTGAAAATGTGGAATTAAAAACGATTCCACTTTCACTTCGTAGTGGAATATAGAACCCAGGCCAAAATTTTATTTTAATATTTTCCGAATTTGATGATATTTAAAGTGATTATTGAATATGGATTAGAGTTTGGGTTTGTGGTGAAATTTATTAAAAAAAAAATTTCGAAAAAACAAATTTCGAGGCAAAATTATTTTGACGGAATTCGCGAAATTTTTTACAATGTTAAGCAACCCGGTGTACTATTTTAATCAAAAACAAAAGGACTCATAAAAGTCCGCTGTGCCGGATGTAATGTAGCTAACAAAAAGTTTTGCAAAAATTTTCGCGCCAAAAAGGTCGAGGATAAAAATTTCTCGGAAAAAATATGTCGAGGGAAAAATTCGCAACAAAAAAATTTTCATAAAATTTTTTGTCGGGTTTTTTAATCGATATATTTTCGGCTTCCTTTTTAAAAGGTAGATTGTCATAACTTATACAACGATGTCATAATTATAATACCAATTTGTATGAAAAATGTTCGAGCTGACTCTACATTTTTACTCATAACTTTTGAACCCGTCAATCGATTTTGCTCATTTTCAATAGCAGACTGCTTATAATATCAACAAGAAAATTTGACTTAAAACTAGCTACTCCAATACTACTCTGGCGGAGTATTTTGTGTTTCTATAGACAGGCAGGCATCGCTATTAGTGTTGATGGGGTCACCGAATTTTGTTCGATAAGTTACAAAAGGAATAGAAAAATTATATACACACACAAACAGTGACATGGAAGATACATCATTTTTAACTTTTTCGACAATCGCCGACGAAACTTAGTGTTTAAACAAAATTAAAAAAACGCCAATTTTACGTCACAAATATTTAGTTTGAATTTCATTACGAACAGAAGTAATATAATTTGAGACTTAAATAGAAAAATAATGGTATTTCAAATATTTTATTTATATCAATTAAAGAAAAAGGTATTTTGACCCCGCTTTGAGTGTTTAGTGTTATGAATCTACTATACCCCATTTTTTTTTTTTTTTGCTTCAAAACTAATTTATAGTTGACAACACTGCCTATAAGTTAAGATTTAGTATCTTGCAATTATGTAGCAGAGCATAAAAGAACTAGCTCTTTTTAAATAAAATCTCTAAAAATTAAATTTAATTTGGTAAATCAGGGAACTGATTCATTAAAAAAATAACAAAGAAGTAATTCCTGTTAATGAATTTAAATAATTAAAATTTAGCATATAAATTCCTTGAGGCAAGCTTTAAGAAATAAAAGTAAAGAATTTATTCATTAACGAATTTTTTCAAATCTAGTTAGTTTAAATTAAGGTTAAGTAAGTCAATCTCTACTAAATGAAATCCTCTTGAATTCATTCAAGGATTTCACTAAAGGACTTTTTATTTAAATTTCACGAAGTTCACTAAAGAATAAAATTTCTTAAAGAAATTAAGTGAACATTTCAATTCTTTTAAATAATTAGTTGCACAATTGAATGAATTCAAGAGAAATTAATTCAGCCGCAAATGAATTCCTATACCAAATGTTAAAGATTTAAACAATTTGTTTGGCGACTGAAGTCATTCAATTTTTAAAGTATGATAAATCGAATGAAATGTTTTGCGTTCAATTTTATTAATTTAGTTCAAAATATACATTCAGTTAAAATTAATTCCTTTAAAGCTCTGTTACGTAGTTAATTTTTAGACTACGGTTAAAGGTTTAAACATGGTCACTCTCCTAATGTTTGAAAAATTTTCTGTACAGGTGGAAACTAGTTTTTTTTTTCTCTATAGTCATCATAATTTTTGTAAAAAAAAATATTTTTTTGACACTTTTGAAAGAAATGAACAGGGGAAACAAAATAAAGATAAATGAGTTTTTGATTAGTTTAACACTGCAAACAAACACCCAAGCTTTGAGGTTAATTTTACAAAAGATAATTTAACAAAACGCAAATAAAAAAAATACAACACAATAAAAAAGTTAATTATATTTAACTAAGAAAATCATAAAAACGATCATAAATTTTATAATAATTATTTTGTTTATAAACAAAAAAAAAAAAAATACGACAAAATAATTTAAGCTCTCAAGCGTAACAGATTTTTTTTTTAGTTAAATCAACAATTTACAAAATTTGACTAAATTAACAATCCGCAAAAAAAAAAACTTAATATATGACTGACATTTTCATCTATTTTTATTTATTTTAGATTGTTTAAAATGATTTTTTTTTTTTTAATTTATTTAAGTTACAACCATAGCAAATGGATATTTTATTTATTTTTAATCCGTTTTCTACACGCTATATTAAAATTTTGTTTACAAATAGAAAAAATTATAAAATTCTTCCCACTCAATATTACACTAATAATGAAAACAACAATTAGTAAGAATTTTTGCTAAAACTAAATAATAAATATTACACAGTACAACATTTTTCAACACATGATTTTGGGACTCAATTCTGATAATTGCACGTGAAAGTAGCCCCAAAAATAAGAACTTCTGCATCATTCGTTCTGTCAAGTTGGTTACAGTAATAATTTAATGGCCATATGAATTTTTTGGCTCAAGGCGGATTTTTAGCACATTTTTTATATTATAACATGATTATATCTCGGTATACCGTACGGAATATCTCTTTTGTGTCTGAAGCAAAGTTGTAGATATTGAATAGGAGAAAAAAAATTCGGAACAATCCAACCCAAAAAAAAAAAAAAAAATTACCATTTTTTTCCCTCCATTTTTGCTCCATAACTGGATTACAAATCCACGAATATGCTGTTTTTTTCTTTATAAACTTTATTTTGCATAAAAATAAAAATTACGATTTTTTTCCCTCCATTTTTCAAAAATGCATCCGGTGCCTTAAAAATCGCAAAAATGCCCATTTTTTCCTTTTTCACCTTTTTTGATCAGTAACTGGATTACAAGTCCGCAAATATGCTGTTTTTTTTCATTATAAAATTTATTTTACATAAAAATAAAAATTACGATTTTTTTCCCTTAAAAATCGCAAAAGTGCCTATTTTCTCCCATTTTCACCTTTTTTGATCAATAACTGGATTACAAATCCACAAACATGATGTTTTTTCTTTTTAAACTTAATTTTGCATGAAACTAAAAATTACGATTTTTTCCTCCATTTTTCACCTTTTTTACTCAATAACTGGATTACAAATCCACAAATATGCTGCTTTTTTTCTTTATAAACTTTATTTTGCATAAAAATAAAAATAACGATTTTTGTTCCCCCATTTTTCAAAAATGCATCCGGTGCCTTAGAAATTTGCAAAAATGCCCATTATTCCCATTTTCACCTTTTTGATCAGTAACTGGATTACAAATCCACAAATATGCTGTTTTTTTTTCCTTTTTAAACTTAATTTAGCATAAAAATAAAAATTAAGATTTGCGAATACAAATCTGCCCTTCTGAATTCAACAATCTACAATTTTTTTTAGCAAAAATGAGTGTTGATTTTTGAAAAATATTTTGTTATTTACATACTTCTAAATTTAAGGCAAATGTAGCAAACATTTTGTTGAAATAGCAGTTTTTGTTTGCTGTTTTAAGTCTATAAATATTTAGCAAACGCAAACGCAAGAGTAAATTGCTATTTTCAATTTATAACGATTTTCAATTTATAAAGCAAATCAAACATATTAGCTAGGTTGATACTAGTATTTCGATCTGGCTAAAGATCTCATCAGAAACCGAAGTTTTAGAAAATCTAGAGCCTCCATAATAGGCAGAACTTTAACAAAAAACCTATTAATCATCAATTTTGCTCCATTCTTGTCTTCTTAGTAATCAAGCATTTAGTTAACAAAAATGAAACTCGAATATAACTAAAATTTTGTAAAGTTAACAATTTTATATTTTTGTTCGAGCTTGAGATCGAATTTATAAATTATAATTATTTATTATTATTCTTTTCCAATATTTCGTCTCCACATTGGTCGACTTCTTCAAGGAATAATTGTTGTAATTTGTTTTTTAAAATTTTTTTAAGAATTAAAAACTTATAAATAACATTTTTTTAAAAAAAGGCGGAAAATCAAAAATTTTTTCTGTCAATGTGAAAAAACGTTAACAGTTTTATTTTTGCTGCTCTTATTTTATTAATATTTTGCAAAAAAAAAAAATGTTCCTAATTTTACAAGTTTTTTCTGCAACGCAATTTTTAACTAATTTTTAGTAGCTTTTTATGCTATTTTGACACATTTACTTCTATGAGTGTATGGTCATTCTATTCTTCCTATATTGTTCTGCGATTTTTTCTAGATTAAATTTTTTTTTTTTTGCATTTATTGGTTTCCAGTCATTGCAAAAACAAAAAATCTCTTTCTATTCAACAAATAACAAAAAAATAAAAAACTTGTCTAGTTATTTGTCATTTTATGTCAGTTGTATTAACTAAATTTTTTTGTTGCTGGTATTGTATTAGCCACGTCTTTGTTGTATAGAATTTGTGTATATTTTTTGTGATGCTATTGTATGGATTACCTCATAGTGTCTTAGATCACAGAGTGAAGTGATCTCATCGGAAATCGCTAAATCTCTGTTTGCTTTTTGTTAAGGGAATTATATAAAAAAAAATCATGTCATTAAATCAAATTTGATGTTGTGGGATTAAAAGCTATTTTTTATTTTTTTTTTATTTTATTTTGTTCTAAACAAAACAGCTGGAGACGAATTTTGTATCTATTCAAGATTGACATTTAAATGACAATTTAATTGGCTATTGTTGAGTTAATTTTTATATGAAAACGGGATTAATAAAAATGTTTTGAAGCTAAATATTTTAATTGTTATGTCAAATATTCAAAAAAAAATATTCTATAAAAAAAATTGATTTCTTTTAATATTAACCCCATAACCGGCTAGAATTGGTTCATGAAATTCACCACAAATGCGTCCAATGAGTATTTCAAAACTATAATTTTACGATAATAAACTGAATAAACAAATTTTTTTGTGAACAAAATTTTAGAATACAGTACATGGTTGGTTATTAGGAAAGTGTGTAAATTAGACTTTCGTAAAATTTTTAAAAATACACTGCAAGTTCTATAAGTTTTATGCTTAATTGTTTAGAACTCAAACGAATCAAGTGTTATTAAGATTGTTTTAAATTTTTATTTTTTTATTTTATTAATTAATAATCATATAATTACAAATTATATACTATTACCCTAACCGAGCACTAGCTACTATGGCCTTCGGCGCGTTGTAGCGAAAACAGACCAGTGCCTCTGGTGGGAATCGAACCCACGACCCCCGCACTGATAAGCCAGCACGCTACCAACTAGCCTACCGGGGCGCACAGATTGTTTTAAAATTATTGGTGAATGCTACAAAATTAATGTTCAATACCATCACTTTTTTTGGGAATGGTCCTCTCCTAGCAATTATTATGCTAAAGATGCTAAGAAAAAACTTTATTACTTACTTTTTGTTGAGATTTCAATTGTAAGCAAAATAATGAGCGAATCGTTTTTGCACACATAATCTGAAAATGTTCTTAAATATAAATTGATAAGAAAAAAGTTAGTTTTTGAACATAAAAATTGTTATAAGTGAAAATGTGTATTGGAAATTTTTCGATTTCGCTCCTTACATTTACAGTGAACAAATTATGTATGTGCAATAGGGTTATGACTAGGGCAACCAAAAGTAAGCTAGAGCTTGTTTTTTGTTTGAAAAGATAGAACTATTTAGACTAAATACAAGTTCTGATCATGAGATTATGAAAGTTTTAAGCTACACAGAAATAAATTACAAAATTCTGTTTGTCATATTAAACCTGCCTCTTAGAATATTTTTGTAAACAGAATTTTTTTTTTTTTTTTTGTTTGACACCAAACATTATGATTTGTAAAAACAAACATCATTTTGTTAATTTGTTTTGTAGTTTTGATTTTATTTCTTTAAACAATTTTTATATGAAAAAACAACAATTTCAATGCATTTAAAAAAAAAAAATGGTGGAAATAAATTTGAATTTGAAAATGAATGTGTTTGAATTTACAAATTCCATTGTTGGTGCCTTCTGTTTTATCTGTGTATATTATTTAGAGCTTTTTTTTAGCTTATTTTGGATACTTGCTTATTTTGGTCTATTTTGTGAATATGTATTATCTACTTTTTGGCTATTTTCTGTTAGCTTTTTGTTAGCTTTTTTCGTTAAAAATACAGATTTTTTGCTATTTTTAAGCAATCTGTATTTTTTATTTTTTAATTAAAAGTTGAAAATTTAATATTTCATGTTGTTGGTTTATAAAAAAATATATTGATATACCAATTTGAAGCTTATGAAAAAATGTTCTCTATTGCACCTTTGTTTGACTGATAAAGTTCCAAAGAACAGATTTTACACATCCTATATTTGTAGTAACGATTTTAATAAAAAGGTAATAAATTTGACAGTTTAAACAGCTTATTTTTATATTTAAACGGTATTTTTTTTACTATTTTTCTAGCTTTTTTTTTACTATTTTTCAACAATTTTTTTTTGGTTGCCCTAGTTATAATTTTTGATTTTTTTTTTGGAAATATCAAATTTTACCTATCCTATCCCTAAAGTCCATAAAAAATATGAAGAGATGCAATATTATTTTCTCGCGGTTTTCAAAAAAGTTTTCGAGTGAATCTTTTTGAAGTTTGACCCATTTTTTTGTATTAATTGTTTTGAAATAATTATACTAAAGCGATACTTATTGATTTTCAAGAAGACAACAGTTTTTAGATTTTACTGTTTTATCGGATTTTGCTAAAAAAAAAAAAGATTTTCTTTGTTTGTTAAAATCCAAAAAAGTTCTGCAATAATTTCGTTACCAGAAATACTAAACCTTACTCGAAGACGTCAATAATAAACAAAAAGTTAATTAAATCTCTTCTTTAAAATCACAGGATTTCGACATAAGCCAATCGTATTTAAATGTAATTTGGCAAAAGGAATATGTTTTATGTGAGTTCTAGTACAGAGTTGTGTAATGACTTAAAATTTTAGTGCAATCATCAACTTTTAAAAGTCGAGTAGCGAAATATGGAGGTAATGTTGGTTTAGCCAATATGGCGCAGCGAGTTGAGATACTACTTTCAGAGACGCTTAAAAATATGAGAAATCAAATCGGCTTGAAAATTGGCACACGGGGGTTTTTCATTCATTGAGCTCGAATCTGGAATCAGAATTTTTAAATTCAAAATGGCAAATCCAATATTGCGATGATCTAAAAAAGTTTCGGACTTTGCTTCCAAATTGTCACTGAACCCACAAACCGGCATAAGCTTTTTTGCAATGAAATTTATACCATTAGTTCGGCACAAAAATAAGCAATTCTTCTACCAAAATTATTTTCGTTCCGAGTTTAGGCGATATGCGTCAAAATATGTTTAGAAAGAATCTCGAAAACTACCCTGCGGGAAATGGACCAGTCACTGGTATGGTCACATGACTAGAACTTTGTGTGTATGAACCTGTCACAGTTTGCATGTAATGTCAAAGTATGACCATTTTATGATTTATGTGATATGCAACAGAACCAGTGGGAAAAAAATTATCGAACGGCGTTTGAAGAAAACTGGTCACACATTAAGCGTAATGTGTTCTGTTATAGAGGTAGTTTGAGTGGAATAGTTTTGTAAAGTACCACTGCACTGGTCTAAGGGGTACATGTCGGCGGGCATGCGAAAAGTAATTAGCAAGTAACCAGTCCCTTTTTATTCAGCGTGTGTCATATTATGTAGCGAGAAATCGCCACATCTGACAAACTTGGTCACTGTCTAAACAGTACCGTATTCAGTTATTTTAAACCAGTGAAGTGTAACGTCTTCATTCCTACTGTCACAAAGTCGGTACATAACAAATTCCTTAAGTGTTGAGTCCACTTGGAAGCAGTCAAGGAACTGCATCCTTTGGTACTAATTGCCATGTTTTCATCCACTGCTAGCGGTTTTGAACCAGTTCAATGACCAGTAGCAACTTCAACTGCAACGACCCTAGTTGCTTCAGTACACTTTGATGTTATATTACTTTTTCTCCAGTAACATGATATATCTGGTACCAACCAGTGACTGTTTTGTCACCATAACTATAGTCACGTGATTGGATATTCCACCCAAATTAACACTTTTTGGTACACCACAGTTTTGGTTTCACCAGTTGCGTAACGTGCTCCCCAATCATACATCACAGAATTACCACTTTGGACCATTGCCTGAAAGTCTGTAAATATTGTTCAAAATTTATACAGAAAATGGCGTTCTAATCAATATCAATTGACACATTTTATTCACATTGTCACGTGTTCTAGCTATTGTTCGGTTAAAATCAAAGTTATATTTTTTGAATTTCTCTTCAAATACAAAAGCAATACAATTAAAACAAACTGTAGGTACAAGAAAAAAATAAGTTGCACCTTTTAACCCTCTAACTGGCAAACGATGTTTTGCAACGAAATTCATACCATGTGCTCCACTCTAAAAAACAAATAATAAGTTCTTCAACAAAATTGTTTATCGTTGCCTAATTAAGGCGATATGAGCCAAAATATTTTAGGGTGCATTTTGGAGCCTAAAGCATATAAAAGAGAAGTTTTGGTCAAAAAATATTTCTCTTACCAAGATATAACCACGCTCGAAAAACTATTTTTTTTTCTGCTCCCATTTAAGAAGATATCGCGATTTTCGCTTTTTGGAAAAAGCGAAATTAGGCGAAAAAATATCTAAACCTTAATTTATACTGTTCAAACTTCAACGCTTTGCTATTAATACTTAATGTCTTCTTTCTGCAAAATTTCATCAAAATCCGTCTATTAGTTTTTAAGTTAAGACGATCTCCTTTAGAGGAATCCTGATAAAATCCTGTGAGTCCTTGGACTTAAGTAAGGACTTATTATTAAAGATAAAGCTTCAATCTTACTTATATTTTATTATAAAGAGTTTTTAGTCAACTTAAATTGGTTTTTTAGATTTTTGAAAACTATTTTTTTGTAAAAACAGTTAGTTTTGGAAATTTTACGAAGTTTTGATTTTGAAGCTTTCTCGCTTCCAAACCGTGAACGGCACACGAAAAATTTCTTCGCAAAATGTTTACCAAATTTAGTTTTCTATCGGAAGATATTAATTTCTAAGTATAAAATGCACATTTGACACATTTGTGGTAAATTTTATGAAGACTGCCCTGAGGCAGCCTTACCCGTGAGAAGGTTAAGGGATATGCCCTCGGTTGACCTGTTACGGGATAGGTCCTGTAAACAGGAGTATGTTTTATAGATTAAACAACATTTTTTTCTTTGTTTTTTTTTGAAAATTTCGTATTATCGAAATAATTCACATCAACATAAGAAAATTGACTCATCATTCCCCTTGGGGCAGCTCTAAATTGTAATAGTTTTCTCACTTTTTGGTAATGCAATGCGTATGATAAATATTTGTATTAATATTACTCATACGCTATTTTAAAGCCTATTTTCAAATGTTTTCATATGTTATTGGTTTTGTGAAGGTTTAAAGTGCTATTTTTTATAAAAATACTTTAACTTTAAAATTTTATATTTTTTTAAATTTCTTATCATCTCTCTGCGACAACTATTACGTAGGTTACACTCTACTCACTCACTGTAACTACTTTGTAAATAAACATTTTTAATAGCCGGTTATTTACAAAACAGAAAATAAATTTAAAAAACTTATACAAATATACAACTTAACTTAATAAGCTAAAAAAAAAAGCGTTAAATTGATTGACGTGGTTAAACAACATGAAAAAAAAAATTATTTATTAAAAAAACACAAACACTTTGTTTATATTTAATTTGTTAAAAGTATTAGCTTTTAAGATTTAAATACAAAAAAAAAAAAAATATTTATTACAAAAATTGTTTCTTATACATTTAAACATATCGATGTTAATGTCCAAATAAGATTAAATATATTTTTGTTTTATTGTTTTAATAACCTTCGAACTGAAATGACAGAGCCTACCCAGTAAATAACGCTGCTTACATGCAAGCTGGTTTGTAAGGGAGTAAGCCGAAAAGAATCACTTACAAACCTGCTTACATATGCCATGATTTTTATATGGCGAATTCCCACTTGGAAGCATTACTTTTGGGCATAATAAGCGCGGATTTCAGCGCTTATAAAAAGCAGTGATTTCATGGGTTTCAGTAAAATCACATTTCATGTCTACATTATTAAGATTAAAAGTAATAATATGAATATACATAATTTATTTTACATAAAATTCTACAGATATTAGTTTTTTGTTGTTAAAATTTTTGACATATAATTATTTTATTTTTTTACCGCTCCACGTGCTAGCTCTTCAGAAGCAGTTAAATGACTAATTATGTTTTATTTACTACTCAAAAACACCAAACACAATCGGAATACACTCGGGAAATTTTTTACAGCTCGTTTATAATTCGTGATATGGAACTTTCTGCATTACAACCTGCATCCTTGTAAGGGATTAGGGTAAGCTGCTTACAACCTGCATCCTTGTTAGGGAAAACAGTAAGCCCAAAATTGTTGTTTGTTTATGTTTATACGGAAGTTATTCGTCGTTTTTGCTGCTTCTCAGCGCACTTGTTTTTTTCTGCTTCTAAAAACACGAAAATTTTTAACTGGGTATATAACATTAATATTTTGTAAAGCTTCTTAAAGTATAAACCATTTAGTTCCAAATCTAATGGGGGCAATAAAAATATTTTTTTTTTTTTAAAGCAAGATTTTTTTAAAACAAAAATCTTCAGTAGTTATATATACAATTTTGAATATAACTATAATATAGGTTAACTAAATCTGACTTCCGTTACGTGATTTATTTTTTTTTTATCTTAAAATAACAGGAAATATGCGAAACGAAAATGTTATTTACAGAATTTTTTTGTTTTAATTATATTTATTTATTTTTCTGTTTTGTCTGTTTTAACCGATAAACAAATTAAAATTTTTATAGAAGATTTTATTTCAGTTTTTTTTTTCGTAAGAAATGATATCTACCATATGTAGCCAATTATATTTGATAAATGTCTGTAGATATGAGTTTGAAACAGGGATTCTCAAACTGATTGGAAAGCAGATGTAAAAATCTAAAGATATTCAAAAACCAAACACATTTTTAATATGGTCTTCCACCTCATACAAAATACTTATGAGGGTTGCCAAACCAACTGTATAAGTGGATAAAAAAAGCTACTAAAAATTTGTTAAAAATGAGCTTGCAGAAAAAACTCGTAAAATTAGTGGATACTTTTTACTAAATATATATAAGAAATGTTGAATTTACAAATATTTTGTTATATTTGAGCAAAATTTCAGTTAGAAGTAAATTAAAAGTAACAAAATAATCTCCTAAAATCAGCAAACACATTTACTAATTATTAGTAGACAAAAAGATCATTAAAAAATGAGAAATTTTTAATGGTTTCTTTTAATGCGAATAAAAGTTTGCCCTTATGAAGTCAGCAATATACAATTTTTTTAGCAACAATTTCTGTTGATTTGGGTAACATAAACTGTTATTTGCATTCTACTAAATATAAGGAATTATAGCGAAATTTTTGTCAATATTACAGTTTTAGTTTGCTATTTGGAGTCTACAAATAATTAGTAAAAGTTTTTGCTAATTTTACAGAGTAAAATGCTATTTTCAATAAATGCTATTAATATGCTATTTTGAATTCAAATAAAATTCACATACGAGTGCGGTGACTTTTTGAATGAAAAAAAAACACATTTTTTTTGCAAAAAAAAAAATTATTTTTCAACATAATCTCCTTTTAGCTCAATACACTGAGTCCAACGTTTCTCCAATTTTCGAATCCCTTCCAAAAAATAGGTTTTTCGAGGTCCATAAAATAGGCATTGGGTCGTTTTTTTTTAAATCCTCGTTAAATTGGTTCAATAAGTTGGCATAATATTCGCCATTTATTGTTTTTTCCTTCTAAAGGTAATCGATGTGGTTTACCCCGCGTGCATCCCAAAAAACTGTTGTTATCACCTTATTGGCCACGATTACGCTTATGGTCAATTGAGGGCAAACGCGGAACCCATCTTGCAGACAGCTTTCTTAAACCCAACTGATCATTTAAAATCGAAACCACACTGACATATGAAATTCCTATGGCATCAACAATTTCATGCACTTTTACTCTTCGATCGGCCAACACCATATCGAGGATTTTTTCGACATTTTCGGGTGTATTGACCTCAATTGGCCGTTCAAACCGTTCAGCGTCATTTGTACTTGTGCGACCACAACGAAAGACAGTAAACCACTTTTGTACCATTGAAATCGATGGTGCAGAGCCCCATAGTATTTATCAAGCTTTTCCTTAGTTTGATTGACGGTTTTTTTTTTGCAAAAAATTATGTTTAATGAGCACTTTCAATTCACTTTTTTCCATTTTTAAAAAAGTCCATGAGGTTGTATGTTTTGAACAGCTGTTAAACGCAAAGTAAATGACGGAACTTGCTCAAAATTTGACCGTAGTCTATTAACAGGTGGTACTTGATGGAAGCAGTGTTGCATTTCATATAACTACGAGGCAAGTTCGAAAATTCACGGACTTATTGATTCGCCCTCGTAGATTATAACTAAAGTTTTGTAAAGTTAACAGATTTATTTTTGCTGTTCTTATGTTATTAATTTTTAGCAAAAAAATCTGCTAAATTTAAAAGTTTTTTCTTTTTTTTTCAAAAACTGTTACAAAGCACAATTTTTTTTTGTAAGTTGTTTTTTAAACAATAATAGTTGTTTTGTATTATTTCAAAAAACAAAGAATATTGTAGTTAAATTATCAACTACTAATTACTAGACCGACAACTATCATGTGATAACTGACAAATTTTATTAATGAAAGAAAATATTTTCGAATATTTAAAGATTGCACTAGAAAAGGGATTTAAAAATGTAATTAAGGTGGCACGCGAAACTTTTTTACAACAGAATATGTCTGTTTTTAACAGGCAATAAAAGAATGGAACAAATTTTTGAAATTTTGCGCCCATTTTTAGTATATTATTTACAATACTTTATTTAAATTTGTAAAATTCTTGAAATTTTACACATACATTTTTTTAAATATGATTTTTTTTTTTAATTCAGTACTAGTTCTGAGTTTTTAGTGTCATAAATCTCCTTTTATCTAATAATCGGCCAACATTTCTTTCTATTTTTTATGTATTATAAGAGTTTAGATGTTTTTTTATCAAGCCAGAACGTTGCACTGTCTAACTCAGCTTCGTTTTGGAGAGAATATTCGTTGAATATTGTCGATCTCAAATATTCAAACATTTGGTAATTAGAACTACAATGTACATGATGAATCTTATTATTTATATTATATGAATTATTTTACGCACTGTAGTTCTAGCTAAATGTTTAAGGTGGACACGTTGAAACTTTCAGAATCAATAGAAAAACCTCTGAACTGTTTCTGAACTAAAATGTTGTCCTGTAGCGGGATAACTATTATCATTTAATTAAAAAAAAATTTACTTTTGTTTGCTTTTTCAAACTTTGTCTAACCAATAATAATAAAACAATATAAAACGCTTTTAAATTGATATCAAAATATTAACTCGAAGGTCGGTAAAAACAAACGCATTTTCAGTTATTTTAACTTTATCGCATTTCTATATTGAAAAAATACAAAAATTTTGTATCTCTCTAACTTTACATTTTTGCTAATGCAAACAAAGCGTTTATTTTCTAAATTAGTTTTAAGTGTCCCGTCAAATTTGAAAATTTGTGAATCCCTGTTTTATATTACAGTTTTGTTCGTTATATAATCATATTTTATATATTTGTGGGTCTAAAGATTTTCAATTATTTTTCGTTCGTTCGTTCGTCGTTTTCTGTTGCTGCCTGCCATGAAAAGTCTTAAGACAAAATAAACATTGTAGTTTAATCTATTAAATAGACAGACAAACACATTTGATGTTTGTCTTTCTTATTCATTGTTCATAAATTTAAAACTACCGTTTGATCGATTGATTTCATTAAAAATGCATCAGTTATGTTTTTATGTAGTAGGTACATAAACTACAGTAAACATATACAATTTGATCTGTCAAAGACATAGACAAAGTCATTTTTACATTCATCACTCGCATTTCAAAAGAAATGCATTGAAGGAGATGCAGACATCATATTTTTAAGAAATTCTATGCACATGAAAAAATTATTTGATGAAAAGTTTTAAAATATAGTGACCCGGAATATACAACTCCAACACTCGCCCAAAGTTCGGCTCACAATGGTTGCAAACCAAAAGAAAGTGATAATAATTAGGAAACTTTTAGATTACTGACCCAATTGGTACAGTATGAATATTCAGTTCAAGAGTATGGTTTTTAAAAGATACATTTTGTAGTCACCCTGTTTTAGTTTAGGGTGATTGATGCTAAGTTAGACCAAATTGGACACCTCCTATGTCAAAGATATACAGTGGACGCCATAATTATAAGTTCACCCATGAAATTGTTAATTTTTCCCCAAATTTTTGCAATTTTTAAAAATTTTTGCCACCCTATAAAAATAACAATAATAAATAGCAGATACCAATCCCCTTTCGATCCGTTTGCTGCAGTTTTTGCTTCATTTTTAATAATAAATATAAATTCACTGATGTTAAACTCAGTTTTTCGCAAAATGTTTTCTTTTATTTTTTACTTTTTCCTCACTCCCGTATTTTACAACTTTATTCCATTCATTTGAAGTACAATTTTGTTGTGCAGCTTTCTTTTCTAAAAAAATGCAATTTTTGTTCAAAAAAGTCGTAAATTTATGCTTTTAATGCATAAAACGACAAAATTCAGTGCTGAAAGTGTTTTTATGATTTGATCCATATAAATAATAAATATTTGCTTTCAAATCATGAAGAAATAAAGCAAAATAATATGTGCTCCGGTATGAGACTTCCCATACCTTAATACTTTAACGCTACCTCTTTCATAATTATTTTTTCTCTTAATTTTAGTCCAGATTCATCTCAAACTGCCATATAAATGCATGCTTAGATTTTGCTTGGGTCAGATAACAATGCTTCATAGAGAAAAATTTTGAATTTTTTCTATTGGAGAACCATCGTTAGCACGTTAAGTTTTAGTTTGACCAAAGTTGACATTGTTAATTGCGAAAAGTAAAAAAAAATACTTTTTGTAATAAATATAATATAATCTTTTTTGAAATGGGCAGCATTTTCTCGTTTGTGGACTTTTACACAAAGGTCCTTGGAGAAAGATAATTGCATAATTCTTTATCCTTAAAAATAAATTCATCTTAGCAAGTAAAATTTGGTACACGCATTGGACGACTCTTGTCCTCAAAAGTGGTCCTAAATTTAACAAAAAAATTATTAGCCCGATGATACAGTTCAGCATATGATCGATTTGCGTCGCAGAGTTAGCGTCAAAGTCCAAAGAGTGGGTATAAAGTTGCACCAAAGCACACTGCTTCTTGCAGAATTTAAACATAAATTAAAATAGTTCAATGCTACTGAAATGGTTTTTTAACTCTTACAAAAATTTTTACACTCATAGAAATAAAATAAACCTTAAAAATAGCGCAAAAAGCTACCAAACTTTTGTTAAAAATTACCTTGCAGAAAAAAACATGGTTGGCAAACACTTTCTTTCCATTATAAGAGCAGTTGCCTACAGAGCCCAGCTCTAGACCTATCTGAAACTTTTAAAACCACGATTCCAATACTGGCTTGTGTCTTTTTTTTTTTTTTTTTTTTAAAAAAGAGAGGCAACACTCAGGAAATACTTCCTATATTTAGTGTGTTGCTTTCTTTGGAAAGGGATAGTATAGAGATGAAAGGTGGGGAAAGATGGAGGGCTTCAGACATGGCAACACTGTAATTGCGCGAGATGATAAGTCTTAGAACAGTTGTTGCACGCCACCTGATGGAGAGTTGGCGAACTTATTGAAGCTTCTTGGTTCATAGCCCTGATTCATTATTTTACTTCGATGGGGTTAATTGCTATGGGAACACCGAAGGTGGACATTGCGATACGTATGAGGGATAGAAAAAACTCATACATATTATTTTGATGTTTCCGGCACCGGGGATCGAACCCGGGACCTTCTGTGTAAAAGTCCAACGCGCTAACCATTACACCACAACGCCCACACTGAATGTAGTTATATCCACAAAACACCATTTTAAATAAGCGTTTCGGTATTTTAGCGTCAAATTGGCTTTAGTTCAAGATATTTCAAAATAAAACTGGTAAAATAACGAAATAAGACGGTTTATACAAAAACACAAATGTCTTTATTGAAATCGCTTTTTAAAAATGTTAATTTCGGCCTTGATATGAATGTGGCAGGCAACAGCCTTTATTTTGAAAAGGTATTGAATGCCAACTCTGGAAAAAACTGCTAAATTTAACATATTTTTTTTTTGCTAAATATTAATAAAATAAGAACACCAAAAATAAATTTAGTAACTTTACAAAATTTTAGTTATATACGAAGTGAATATTATAGTTAATTGAAAATAGCATTTTACTCTGTAAAATTAGCAAAAACTGTTACTAATTTGTAGACTCAAAATAGCAAACGAAAACTGTAATATTAACAAAATGTTTGCTATATTTACCTTAAATTTAGTATAATGCAAATAACAGTTTATTTTGCTAAATTCAACAGAAATTTTTGCTAAAATTGTAGATTGTTGATTTCCTAAGGGCAGACTTTTATTCGCTTAAAAAAACTTTAAAAGTTTCACATTTTTTAATGATTTTTTAGTCAACTAATATTTAGTACATGTTTTTACTGATTTTAGCAGATTATATTGTTACTTTCAATTAACTAAAATTTGTGTCAAATATAACTCAATATTTGTAAATTCAACGGATTTATTTTTGGATGACATTCAGTTATTAGGAAGCTCTCAATCTCATACTTTAGTGGCGTTTGAGAGGAATATTAATACTGATTTAAATAAAGTTTGTAACTGGTCTCGCGAAAATTTCTTGGACCTTAATCCTGCAAAATGTAAAGTTATGTTCTTTTCGGGACACATATACTGTCAACTTAATATTTTCTTAAATGCGGAGCGTATTGAGTCGGTTCATAATTATAAAACGCTTGGCTTCTATATTGATAATAAATTAGATTTTTTCCCGGCATATTAACTCCGTTATATCCAAGGTATCTTGGACATTACGAAGGTTATATAACATGAGTTGCTATTTGCCACCTATGGTAAAGCGGCGAGTAGGAGTAGCTCTTTGTCTTCCCTTGTTTTTATATGGTTTAGAAATGTATAGCTGTATTTCTAGGGATCATATAGCGAGACTTAAAGTATGTTTTAACAGGGTAGTTAGATACATTTTTGGGCTTAAAATACGAGACCATGTATCGGCTTTTAGAATGCAACTATTGGGATATGACTTTGATGCCCTTCATACTTAGCTGACAAATTTGTCTTCGGAATTTCCACAAGATCAAGTTCGATCGTTTATCCAATGCATTCAACTCTCAATATGGATAGGTCATTTGTGGTAAAAGTGGTGAGATTACGGAATGAGGTAATTCCGTATGAAGAGAGAAGATTTTCGCAAACTGTAGCGCAATTCGAGAATACGTTTAAGATAAATATTTGAATAAATCTTGTCGCTAGTATTAAGTCTTTGGGTTTTCAGTAAAAAGTTTTGTTCATTTTATTTATTATATTGAAAACTGATCCTTAAACTTGAATTTGGTATTCATGTTGCTGGTCATCGTTTTTGCTGTCTAGTTGTGTTTGTATAGAGATAATTGGGAGAAATAAATAATAATGAAATTGTTACATATTAAGTTCTTTTAATTATGTATCTTAAAATATCTTTGTCAAATTTTGAAATTAAACTGCAGCTATTTGGCCCTCTGGGCTTACAGCTTGCATGGAAATAAATAAATAAATAAAATAGAAAAAATTACTAATAGTTAGTAAAAAAATCTGCTAAGTTTAGCAGTTTTTTTTTTGCAAGATAATTTTTAACAAATTTTTAGTAGCTTTTTCTTTGCGACTTTTTCAGTTTGCGACTTTTTCTCGATAAAGTGCATAATTTTTTTAGAAAAGCACGCTGCGCATCAAAATTTAACTTAAAATTAATGAAATGAAGTTACTAAATATGGCGGTGAGAAGAAGTAAAAAATAAAATTAAATCTTTTGCTGAAAACTGAGTTTAACATCATTGAACTTATATTTATTTCGCTGTATTATACACTGAAAGAATTATCTTCACTTCAGTAATGAATTTCTTTATAGCTTTGCTGAAAATTGTCACTGGAACTTGTCCATTGAAACTTTTCATAGAATCTATGAAACAGGTTTTATTAAAGGCAATGTTTATGAAATGTTTGTAGAATTAATGAAAATCTCTATAAAACTAATGAATCATTCCGACAATAAAACGTTTATAGAATTTATGAAACAGTTTCATAAAATTTTGTAATGTTAAAAAGTTCCTTGAATTAATAAAACTCTTCATGAATGTCTAGAAAAAGCCAATGAAACGCTTCATATGATTTTTTATTACAATTTCATAGAAGTCCAAAATTAATACAAGGCTACATTGAAATAATAATAAACTTCATAAAATATGTTTAACACTTGAGAATTAAATCTTAAAACTAAAGTTTGAAATGTATAAAAATTAAAGAAATTATGAAATTTTATGAAAAAATAAAAAAATTCAGCCTTTGAAATAATTTCATAGCTCTAAAGAAAATTTTTATTAAGTTTGTGAAGAGATAATTTATGAAATCAAATGATGTTTTTTTGATGAAACTATGAAATTTTATGAAAAATGTCTTAATATTAATAAAATTTTTTGGATATGATGAAATTCTTTATTAAATCTAAGAAAAAATTTGTATGAAATTGTTTCATTAATATCATGAAGAATAATATTTTCATTGTAGTGACCAGTCCTTTAAGTATGTGTAAACAGTTCAAAAATGACCAGCCCCTCTCAGCGTAGGGAGTCTTTAAAAAACGACGAGATCTCGCGAGATAGTGCAAAACTATTTCATCACCACTATATAACGATTTTTTGTTAATTTTCTAAAAATATATTTCTAGGTTACGCTCTTCAATTCTCTAATTACAATATGACAATTCACAATTTTTGAAATCATCAAACTCCGTTAATATTTCTAATGCAATTTTTAGCACGTACCATAATATATGATGATGCTATAAATTTCATCTAAACATAAAGTAAACATTTAACCATATTTGGCTGGAATATTGCAATTTGAGCATCGAGACAACTAAAGAAAATACTTTTAATAATTGTTAGAACAAAAAGAATCTTGAATTGAAAACTTGTACAACAAATATACAGAGTAGAGTTCGTCAAGTATAAAAGTATAAAATTTCTTTGTTTTTGGGATATCATCACTTTTGAAAATGTTTTTCAATCAATGCAAAAAAATGGCGTTATATTTTTTTTTATTAAATTCCAACTTCTGCCATATGGGCGCGGAGGCCAAAAACGCTGATTTACGTTCCCTTTTCCTGCAGATCAAAAAAGAGCTGTACACCCAGAAAAAAGATTGGTTAGAATTCGGTCAACACCAGTAAAATTTATTTGATAGGACGTAGGAATTACGTATAATCGATTAATAAAGCAAAAACACTGTACTGGCAATTAAAAAGAGGAAATAGGAGCTAAAAAAACAATCCTATTGTACAATTATTGATATATCCAATCAAGTTTTCAAATAAAATTCGGTTAGTAATTGTGTACGTAGAAGCAACGTTTTATTTAGTGAAAATGCAAAAAAATTGATACCAGCTATCAAATTTATTAAAAAATTTTCGATAATCCAAAGTGGCAACTGCAAATACGGGTTTCCTAATCAAATATACAATTAAATTAGGGTTTTTGGTAGAGCCAACCGAATTAGTGATTGTAGACGCAACAAATGATTGGTATTTGCAAACGAATTTTCGACTATGTTTGTTTTCCTAACAAAATATTTAAATTCAAATTTAGCACTCAACATTTATAAGTGTTCGTGTTGCAATGGCTAGAGCGGCAGCAAATTACTGCGAGTTTCCGAGTTCAAATCCCGTAAAAGGCAAACGAAAAAAGTTTTTTTTTTTTTTTTAATTAAAATAAAATACTGAAATGTTCAAACAGCCAATAATTTAAAGAAAATTAAAAGCAATTGTGGTGCAATGAGTAGGACAGTGGGCTATTAATCTGAAGCCACGGTTCAATACTTGAAAAATCAAAAAAGTTTTTTAATATCAATTAAATTTTGTGGAACATAATAATGCTGTAGTGGAATATAATATTGAATCGGACAGCTGAATATTAGCGCCCAAAAATATAATTTAATATGAAGATTGTTGTCGACTGCCGACTGTCGAATTCGACTGCCAGCAAATTCGGTGGCCACAATTAAGACTGTGTTCTGGGAGTATTTATATGAAATTCGAATACACATTTCCATTCTACACCAAAAATTATTTTTGAAAAAAACTTTTTCTTACGTTAATGGTTCAAAAAAGGAACCCACTGGAGATCCGCGGACCGTCAGGGCGTCCAAAAAGATTTCCGGAAGAATGAATGTTTAAAATTAGGCAAAAACAAACTTAAAAGATAATGTGGCGTATTGAGTTTTATTTTTATTTATAGGAAAAATATTTATAAAAACAGCATTATTTAGTTTGAAACAAGTAATTTTATATATTATCTGTTTTAAATTGAAAGATGTGGTGGACCAAAACTACTCTATGGAAATTTTATAAATGTTTTCCCTTTAATAAAAAACTTGATATGGCACATTATATTTTAAGTTTGAAGTGGGCCAAAACTAATCTATGGAAATTTTATAAATATATTTCGAAAAATATGCTGAGCATTACCAGTTTTGTAAAAATATATAAAAAATACGAGTAGGGAACTATAAGTATTAACGATTTTTTTTTTTTTATATTTCTCATAATCAACTGGAGCACACCCTATGGGGAATGGGACCGGTCCTGCGTGTGCCAAAGGATCGGTCCCTTCGTGCCAGAGACCGGTCCTCTGCTAAACCCTACCCTATGTAAACAACTGGCAACTTTAACATTAGCTTGTCATAGGAGCGGGTCATTTGTCCTGCTTTAAACCACATAGTGGCATGCCACAGAACTAACCAATGATGGGCATAAAAATAAACGAAAACTACACAGCTTCCAATGGGTAAAATTCTGGCCAACTGGCTTTTTATTGTTAATAAGCATTCTGGTTAAGTCGTCACAGGATTGGTAATTTTAAGACAATTGACACTGCTTAACCCACTTTAGTATTAAATTATACCAGTCCTGTGATAAGTCCTTCTTTAACCAGTCACTTTAAGGTCAATTGACTCCTCATTCTCCTTAGGGCAATTACGTAAAATTATTCACTTTCGGGACACCCTAATGTGTATTAAAACTTAAAAAAGGTTTATGCGGGAACTTTTGTGAAAACTTCAAAAAAGTAATAAGTTTTTAAATATTTTTTTTATGGACTTAACATATATTATAGGATGATCATATATTTGTATGAAATTGTGTCTATTTTAATACAATCATATACAAAAATGTAACATTTACTGCAATTTTATTAGACTAAAACTTGGATCTATTTGTATGTATCAGTTTACATAAAATCATATACAATTATATCAGGTCAAAATTCGGATACAATAATGTCTCGTTTTTATATAATTACATCTATTTGTATCAGTTTAGCTATAAACTGATACTATTAGATACAAAACTGATACAATTTAGTACCACTGTATCGGGCCATAATTCGGATAAAATTGTACTGGACATTGCATTAGATTAGATTTAAACCCATACACCCTGATACAATTGTATGGCTCCATATTTCGGATGAAATTTTTTAAGATTACATATAGAAATTGATATGATTACATAAAGCTGCATATCAGTTTTTTTAAATCGGGTATTTTATGAAATCAACGAGATTTTAGAAAAAGCTTTCACTATAAAATAAAAATTAAAGTTTTTTCAACTCTAAGTAAAAGTTCTTTTTTTTTATATAATTTTGTTTAAGGCGGAAATAACAAATATTACCTTCATTAAATCCATATTGCACAACAATCTTTATATGGTTAGGAAAATAAAAAAGTCCCATAAGCAGCTAATAGATAAACTCTCACTTTTTTATGTCACATAAGCACTGGTCACCTTAAACTAGATACCAGCAAACCACAAAGGTTTATCATTAGCTAAACTTTGAATATTTGTTACCAGTAAATTTGAAGTTTTTTTTTGTTTTTTCTTGCAGTATTAAAAGTGACACTTTCATTACAAAACAAACAAATAAATTGAAAAAAATCGCATAATCCACACGCAAACTATGACAAACTGAGGAACAAAAAACTATTCATTTCCATAAAAAATTTCTTGAAGTCAACATTAACGGAAAATAACAATTTACATACCACAAAAAAAAAAAAAAAAATGTATTGAAATTCAAAATTACTTCCTTTACCTTTAGACAATTGTTTTCTTAAGACAAAAACTTAAAGGTAAACATTCATATGTATGATTAATTAACCCTTAAATGAGTTTGGGCAAGAAAATTCTCCATACATTCAGAAAGTTTAATTTGTTTTTATAAAAAAAAAGACGAAATAAAGAAAATGTTATAAATAGGGCAAGGACTTTCAGGAAACTAAAAATATGCACTGAAACCATCTACACTTTTTGCAAAAGTCAAAGCTTAAAAACATTAAAAATATAGAAAAAAAAAATTAAATTGTCATCCATTTTTTCACTAGGAACCAGCCACCTTATGATTTGCTTCGTTTCAATAACATTTTAAAATAACAATATAATAATCCTTAAAACAAAATACAAAATTTATCCAATTTTTACATCATTTAACAAATTAAAAATATGAGTAAGATAAAAGGACAAAATATGCATAAAAAAGTACCAAATATGCTTAAAAAGTTAAAATATGCAAAAAAAAAAAAAAATTGCACTTTTGGTAAAATACGAACTTTTGACAAAATATGCAACTTCAAATCGATTGCATTTAGCTCTAAATTTGATGATTAAGATAAATATTTAGCATTAATAGGTTTCATGAAATTCCTTAAATATACAGTCTGCGAAAGAATAAAATGAAATTGTATTTTTCTCCTTTCTCGTTATTACCAAATGATACTCCCAGCAAAACCACAAATTACCAAATCATGGGTAAAGTAATGTATCGCCATAGGGCTTCATGCATTACTTTACACGTTATTTTATTGATGAATTATACAGGCGATGAGCCTCAAAGTAACTCATTACCTTGTAAGGGGTAAAGTAACTGGTTACTTATATGGTTACATGGTGGGAAAAAGTAATGTGTCTATAAATAGATTTTCATAAAAAAAAATGCATATAAGTTTTTTTTACACATATTTTTTTTTAATTAAATAACTTTTTTATTAAATAAATACATGGTCATGCTGGATTCGAACCTGGGGTCTCTGGTATTTAACAATTAGTTAGGCGAGAACTCTACCAACTGAGCTATCGATACATACAATATTTTATTGCTTAAAATGTAGATGAGTTGTTGTGCTTCGTGTTTTCGTTCGTGTTATCAAAAATATACACCTTACCATTATGCTTACAAAAAATCACAAAGTAATGTGTCTATAAATAGATTTTCAAAAATATATAATAATAATTACTTTACGTTTATAATTCATGCATTATGTAATTGATGATCGGTAAGTCATTATTTTATGTTTTGAAGTAATGTAAAATGTAATGATGTCTCATTTAAGGTAATCCATGAGTGTTCAATTATCGGTAACTCATTACTTCTTGTTGGAAAATAATGATACAGGTAAGGAGTACACATTACAAGGTAATGCATTACTTCATCGCACCCATTACCAAAGTTTTGCTGGGCTGTTCAACATAAATAAATTTGATATGATAAATATTAAATTTGTTATACGTGGGTTTTTCAAAAAACTATCTCTGTAAAACGAAAAACCCAAAGCATGCAGGTTAAAGAACTTTGCTTTATATGGTTTGGATAAATTTTTGAAAAGCGTTAGTACAAAGATGAATATAAATTCAAAAATGCACTCTGCATACTTTTTGAGTCCTGAGGCTAAAATAAATATTTTAGCATGCAGTAAATGCAGTCTGGCTTTCAAATAAATTTTGAAAGGATAACAAAACAAGTCATTGGTTCACACAAAAAATCCTAAAGGATATCGAAATGACGATAGATTTCGAAGAGTTGAAAATTAAACTGTGAAAAAAGTTGTCAAAATAAGAAATTTATTCAGCAAAATTAAATGCTTGTATTGTATTGTATATTGTATATAAATATTTAAGACCTGCAAGAGTGTTTCCAACGACGATACCAATAAATTTTACAATCAAAGCATTACATTTAGCATATTGTCATCTTGACATATAATTTTAACATACATTATAACCAAGATTGGTCTTTTCTATTTTTTTTTTATTTAAAATTGCTTAAAATTATAAGTTTTTGTGGAAAAAACTGAAATCGACTTTCAATTAAAATATTTATTAATTCAATTAAAAGTTTAATTGTATTCGGTTCAATTAGGGAAATTGTAGTATCAATTAAAATAATTTGTAACTATTTAATTGATTTTATTTTCAATTAAAGTTTTAATAATATCTATTAAAAATTTAATTGAAAATTGTTTTTAACTTCAAACAAATTTTTAGTAGACACTATTAAAACTCTAATTAGAATTTGCAAAAAATCGACAAAAAATTAGGGGCAAATTGCTAGAATTAAAAAAAAAATCGCCAAAATTTAAAAAACCGTTAAAATTAAAAAAAAAAAAATACAAAAATGAAAATATCGTCAAAAATTAAAAAAAAAAAAATAAAAAACGCCGTAATTGAAAAAAAAATTCCCGCATTAAAAAAAAATTGGAAAGCAATTGTCAAAATAAAAAAAATAGCTAAAATTGAAAAATGCTGAAATTGGAAAAATCTACAAAATTGAAGACATCGCCAAAATTTAAAAAAAATAAATATAATTGAAAAAATTGCTAAAATTAAAAAAACGAAAACTCCGATCATATTAATAAAATTATAAACGTCTCTCTATATCTCGAAAACATTTTTAATTTCTGTAATTTTTTTACTTTTGTTTTTTTTTTTTTAAATTTTGGTTGTTTTGTTTTAATTGTTGGTGTGTTTTTTTTCAATTTCAGAAATTTATTTCACTTTTTTTTATTTTTTTTTTTTTAATTTGGGTGATTTTTTTACATTTTAGCAATTTTTTTTTAATTTTAGAAAATTTTTTTAAATTTAAAATTTTTTTTTTTACTATTTTGACCTTTTTTTGATTATTTTAAATAGTAGCAAATTTTTTTATTAATTTTTTTTGGTAATTTTGGATATTTTTCTTTTTTAATTTTGGCATTTTTTCTTTGTTGTCATTATGGGCAGAGCTTTGAAGAATTCATAAAATTTGGGAATGAATTCCATAACATTGAATTCAATTTAATTCAAGGCATGAATTCTTTAACAAAAAAATAATAAGAATGAATTCAAGGAATTCAAATTTAGAGAATGGGTTCCATGACTAAAACCCTTAAAAAAATGTATTCAAATTCAGTTAACTCAACTTTTGGTCAGGGAATTCATTCCCTAGGAATTCATTCCCTAGGAATTCATTCCATTTTCGTTTAATTCCCGTAGGGAATTAACTTTTTTTGTTTAATTCCCTAAGGACTGAACTTTTTTGTTTAGTTCACTAAGGACTTAACTTTTTGGTTTAAGTACCAATGGACTTATTTTTTTTTTTTAAATTCCCTAAGGACATATATTTTTTGTTTAATTCCCTAATGGACTTCACTTATTTGTCTAATTCGCTGAATTTAAACTTTTCACTTAATGCCCAAAAAAAAACTAACTTTTCACGTGTTACACACACGTGAAAAGTAAGTTTTTAGATTAAAATGCAATATATGCGCTTGAAACCAGTGTTTCGGTGAACTTTTTGTTTAATTTCGGGTTAAATTCAGAATGGCTAAAAAAAAACCATAACAGCCATTATTTGAAAAACATAATCTATAACAACAAACTGCGTCTACGTTACCTATTAATTTTATATTATTAGGCCTACATGCAGTTCCTTCAGGGAATTAAACAAAAAAGTTAATTCACTAGGGACTTTAACCAAAAAGTTAAGTCCTCAGGAAATTAATGAAAAAAGTTAAGTCCTTAGGAAATTAAGCAAAAAAGTTAATTCCCTAGTGACTTAAATCAAAAAGTCAAGTCTTTAGGGAATTAGACAAAAAAGTTAATTCCCTAAGGGAATTAATTCTGTGACCAAAAGTTGAATTAACTAGATCTAAATGAATTCCATAAATTCCATAATTTTCATGAATGAATTAAAAAAATGGGAATGAATTTCTTAAATAAAATTAATGAAAAAAAGGGAATTCATTGAATTCAAGAAATTCATTATTTAAATTTAAATACATTTCAAAAAATGGGAATTCGGGAATGCATTCTTTAAAGCTCTGATTATGAGTTATAAAAATTGGAAATTTTGTGTGAACGAAATTAATTTTAAATTAAACATTTAATACACATTATTAAACTTTTAATAGAAAGTGAGTTTGAAATAAAACAAAAGTTTAATTAAAATTTTTTGAATATAATTTTTTTCTGTGTATATGTTACAATTTTATTTATTTTTTCTTACATTTGCTAAGTAGTTTTTTGTTCTTCTTTTGGGTTTTCCACCCACTATATGTAAACTCCTAAACGTTAGATTGTATACAAAAATGTTGCATCCTTTAGTTTATTTACAGTTTTTTACACCACTAACGAATTTTGTTCAAATTTTCGCATACTATGGGCTAGTTTTGTTTCCCGCTAAAACAGAAACTCACGGGTTTTCAGTCTATTACAACCTAAATAGTAAGTGACCTACCATGTTACATTTAATTCTTTAGTTTATCATGGTCAAAATTAAAATTATCTTAAAAATAATAGTTAAATGAAGAGGTTACTCGAATTAGGGCATAAAAACCACAAAGTAAATTTTTCAGGAGACGAGAAAAACTTATTAAATGGTCAAAACTTGATATTTTCAAATATTTTTTTAGCATATTTGTAGATCTAGAATACATTAATCAATATTCCAATCTTTTTATTAAAAAACTATGTAGAAGTTGCAAAAAAGTAAACTTGAAAATTAAGCAAAATATGGAAAAAGGCCAAAAATCTCAGTTTTGTTGTCTTCTTTCAACGAATATCATTTTCTTAACATTCTTAAATTCGTAAAATACAATTTTCTTGTTGATTAATAAAATCACTACTTAAGTTTAAATTATAGTGATTAAAAAAAAAAAAATTAATTTGCCCATTTAAAGGTTAAGACACTTAAAACACATAAAGGTAAAACTAACATTGAACATGCGTCTATTTGTCGCTTAGTCTCAATGCGTTGCAATTTTTTTTTCCAATTGCTGCATTTAAATTCGATACGAAATAATACTTTTGCTTTTATTTGAAATCTATTTGAAAAGTTAAGACAAAACAAAGAAACAAATTTTCAATGCAATTGACCAATAATGGCCATGTTTAAATGACCATTTTTGCAAATCGTTATTGCACAATTTTCTAAACTTAACATAACACCAACAAAAGTCTTATGAAAAAAAAACCAAATAAACACAAATTTCAGTTGACACTATAGTTTTAGACTGAATTCACTTAAATGTTTTTCTGTCCAAGTGGTTTAAAGATCATTGTTTGCTGGCTGGTTGGTTGGTTTAATATTGCGGGTAAGCGAAAGTGTTTTTTTGTTTTTTTTTTGTTTTTTTTTTGTTGTTTTCATATGAACGTGAAAAACGCATTGTTTTCCATGTTGTTTATGTTTAAAACAGTATTGAATGAAATTGGCTGCTTGTTAACACTTTAATTGTTTAACCATAATAGTTTGTTTTCCAATAAAAATTTTAGCAAATTTTCTTTAAATTGTTTAACAATTTGTGTGTAATTTTGTTACGGTGTTAATAGTTTTTTAAATTGGAAATTTTTATAGGTGTATTAAATTTTTATTTGCTGTTGTTAGTTTGTTTAAATTGAAATTAGAAAATATTTTAGTAAATAAATCAGAAAGTTTTTCTTAACTTGAGAAGTAAGTTGAACAATCGGCTCTACTCCGAGAGGGCGACTAACCTTAGGTGGGCTAATGGCGTGACTTGTGTGGTGACAAGGCACATCCTGCCGGCTCTGGATCAGGGGCGAACGAGGGCGCTCCTGTCGCTTTCCAGGGGGGAAATCTCTAACATGGTGGCGGTGATAACCGGCCACTGTCTTATTGGCAGACACGCTCGTAGGTTGAGGGTGTTATCGCCTGACTTCTGTAGGAGCTGCGGGGACGAGGAGGAGGAGGAGAGTATTGAGCACTTTCTCTGTTCATGTCCTGCGCTGGCGCTACGTAGGAGGGCCTCACTTGGATCTGCGTTCTTTCACGATCTTGGGGATCTTTCAGGTGCTGGTATTCCGCACCTCCTTAGCTTCGTAAGGAGCTCTAACCGGTTCAACGGTGGAGTCTGATCGGTAATCCGTCAGTCTCGTGGCATCACAACGGACCTCAGAGTCTAAGTGTGCTGGTGATCACGGAGCCGGCTACCAGTCCGACCTAACCTAACCTAACTTGAGAAAAAAAAAAATTGGTAATTTTTCAAATTTTGTTAGTATTTTGTTAAAATAGAAATTTATTTTACATCCAAAAATTTCACGTTTACAATAAAATCACAGTATTCTCTTTGCCACCGAATATGTAGTGGTATGTAGGAGCGTATGATTTCTATATTACTCATACGTAACTTGAGCAATCATACCGCTTTTGGCCGTAAGAATATCCCTCCTGGAATTTTTTCTCCGCTTTTTGTATTCTAGTTGAAAAATAAATATTTCGCAAATATTAGTTAATTTTGTCTCTTCTGATGAAAAACAATACATTGTGAATGCTGTGATTGACAAAACTCCACTTAGCCGCACTCATCGCTGTGTCGACCGTAGCTCAACTCGCTAAAAAGTGATGCTACGAGTCACAGGCTGATGTATGGCTGTGGGTTTGAAACTCACTACGACACAAGGTAAAAAGTTTTTCATATAGAGCAATTTAACTATATAAAATACTTTGTTCAATTGACACACAAATTAACCACTGACGAGTTCTTGAGGGGACGAAACTGCTGCAGTCTTGCATATCCCTTGTATCCGTTAAATTTTGCAATAAAAATGTTTTCTTCCTCTGCCTGTAAAAGTCTAACGGACTGTTTTTGTAAGATTATATTTCCATCACCACTTTTATTGTTTTTTAAACAAAATAAATAAAAAATTTGTTCAAGCTAAAATCAGCTGTTTTTGTTTATATTTCATTTACAGTGTTGGGTTGCCATCTACCAACGAAAAATGAGTTGTTTTTATATGAAAAAAAGTAAACAAAATTGCGAAAAACATTATGTTGGCAATCTTACTGTTTGACAAAACATAAAGCTTTACGTAATCAAACGTAAGTCAGACGAACGAATTATAAATACTCATTTCATTACGTATTCGTTCGGGTTCCACACGTTCGTGTGGTAGTATACACGTCTTGTTAAAACAGGACGTAAATAGAAAAAATATCTATTTAAAATTTTTTTTTTTTTTTGAAATATCATTGAGGTCCTCGGTGTTATCCAGTGAAAATATCCTTATAAATTTGCAATTTATATCCCACAATAAAACTGAGACTATCTCTGACCACGTTTTAATTTTAAATAAATAAATTTTAATATAATAAATTATTAACTAATTCTTGCACTTCATTTCAGCATATACAAAATGGGAAAATTTTAGAAAAGCGGTTAGAGACTTTTTTGCGATTCTTGTCATTTTTTGATTTATTGCACATGAAACTTTTATGATATTCCAACTTAAGGTTATTTATGCAAAAACTCATAATTTTAAGCAATTTAAAATAAAAAAAAAATAGAAAAGGCCAGTCTTGGTTATATGTTAAGATGACTTTTCAATATGCTAAATGTAATGCTTTGATTTGTAAAATTTATTGGTATCGTCGTTGGAAACACTCTTGCAGGTCTTAAATATTTATATACAATATGAAAGCATTTGATTTTGCTGGATAAATTTCTTATTTTGATGGCTTTTCCCAACTCTACGAAATTTATCGTCCTTTCGCTATCCTTTAGTTTTTTTTTTTAACAACCCAGGTGAAAATGTTCATATATTGTCATATATGAGTTCATATATGAATTGTTATATGTTCGGATCCGAATATATATGGTCATATATTATGCCATATATGAATGTACATATATGGTCATATATTATTACTTTTCCTACATGCTAGTATAAAAAATGCTATTTTTAAGTTCTTAGCCAAAATATTGTCTTTTTATTAAAAGAAAGGGTTTCTATTATATTTCTAAGAACATGTTACTGATAAATTCATTCATTTCAAATTCAAAAGGCATTAATAAATATAAATAGTTTCAAGTGAAATTTTTTATGAAAATACTATTTGGAAATTATTTAGAGTACGGATAATGTAAAGCCAACTTGTTCCACCAAAAAATAAAATTCGATGGTTTAGAAAATTATAATGACGGCGATAACAATAGTAATCAAGCCAACCGTCAAAAGAAGTCCTTTGGTACGAATACTTATGCATTTTATAAAATAAACTTTAACTAAAATGCTTGTTTGATACACACAAAATATCGTTTCCAAGTAATTAGGAGCATTTCAACTAATAAAGTTTTTTCACCAAGGGGATTTTGGGCCAAAAACCAGGATTTATTAACTTGAAATACGAATTCTAAAAAATTCGTAATTTCTTAGTTTGAATCGCTTCAAACATTCATAATTTCTTTGAGTTATTAAAAAAAAATCTGTTTTGGCACAACAAATTAATACATTTTAGACTTCGATTCTAATTTGGAAATCCTATCACTGGCGCTGCAACTTTATTGCGATCAAAAAGCTTCAAAATTTTTAATATGTTAAACGATTTTAAATCATTTTATTTTTTATGAAAATTAAAAAAATATATTGAAAAGCTGGTCAGGTTAGGTGCTACCGATTTAGAATTAAGCACATAAAATGCGACTGATATTCTTTAGATTAATTTGAGGTATCTCATTCTCTTCAATCGTCTTTAGAAATTATACAAACTTTAAAATCTATTGTCTTTTATATATTTTTGTCGGGAATTCGTACAGCAGAGAGTAGGGGTTAAAAATAAAAACAATTTCGTCTTCATATATGGTCGTAGCTGATAAAAAATTAAAACAAATTGCCCATATATGGATAATATAAGAATTCATATATGGAAATATATAGCATATATGAATCAATATATGCAATATATTATCATATATGGTGTCATACATATCCATATATAAACATATCCCTTGAATGTATTTACCAATATATGCCTCCATACATTACATATATGTTCATACATGGAACCATATATCCTCGTACATGAACCCATATATGACAATATATGATCACATATGAGGTTTTTCACCTGGGAAATGCTAAAATATTTATTCTAGCCTCAGGACTCAAAAAATTATGCAGAGTGCATTTATGTTCATTCATTGTACTAACGCTTTTCAAAAATTTATACAAACCATTTTTTACTAAGGAGTATGATTCCAACAGAGTCTATTTTGGTTCCTTTGTTTTGTTTTTTTTTACATATAAAGCAAAGTTCTTTGACCTGTATGCTTTGTATTTTTGTTTTGCAGAGAAAGTGTTTTGAAAATCCACAATTTCACCATTTATCTAACCAAATTTATTATGTTGCCATTGAATCATTACAGTATATTTTCGCAGACTGTATGCAAATTTGATTTAATTCAGAAATGTGTTTAGAATAAATTGTAAAGAAATGAGTAAGTTTTAAAATAGCAATAACTCCACACAATTTCGAAGCAATTTTAGGTGAATTTATTAAAAATCTCGCCTGCCAAGTCCGGCTTTTTGCTCAAAAAAGTTTAGTCCCATTACTCATACGTCAACAAAATTAAATTTCGTATTTAAATTTTAATCGATTTTGTTTCGTTTTTTTATACTTCTAAATCATATGAATGTTCATATGAACGTATGTAGTACATCGTAGCGTATGATTAATATATTACTCATACGTACACAAATTCAAATTTCGCACTTAAATTTTGTTCGATTTTGTTTTGATTTTCGTTTTTTTTTTTTAAACAGTAATATGAATTTGTATGCACTTCTCATTACCTGTTACTCTTAATGTTAACTTTATTTTTAATGTGGGTTTTTGGTTTTATTTTGAATCAACTTTAATATGACCAAGATTTTTTGTTATTGTAAATATTTTACACATAAATTTTACATATAAAGTAGTAAGTTGAATGGCCTTTTCATGTAGACATTACCACAAATATTTGCTAGTATATATTTGAGATATCAATGTTTTTGTTATAACTTTAGGCGGACAAGTTGTTCGAGTGCAATTTGGATACAACATACATTTTTTACACAGTTTGCGAACAAACAAAGAATGTAGGCTAGCGATGTTACAAAAAAATCTAGACATTTGTAATGAAATTCTATAAAAAAGGCTACAATTTAGAGTTTGTAAGTTATTTATGGTGTTTTCAATAAGATAAATTTCTCTGCAAAGATACTAAAACTAAAAAATAATCTCGCCAAATGTAATTATGCTAGAGTGATTTACAACTCGTCAATTATAGGACTGTCAACAAAAAATTAGTTAGCTATTTGTATGGCAAAATTTTTATGAACTAATTTTGAGTTGCTTCAAACTCACAAGACGGAAAAGTCAGCTCCACAGCTTGAAAAGAATTAAATCTTTAAGAACTCTTTTAAAATGAATTAAAAAATTTTAAATAAAAACTCATTCCGTAAAAGCCTTTTTAAGCTAAATTCTCTAAGAGTTTTAAATTATGTTGATGAATTCTTATTGAATTATATGATTAAAATTAAATAACTTAAAAGTTTGATGAATTCATGAAATACACAGAATAAATTATTAACCTAAAATATCTAATTATAGATTTGATTTGAATAAAACTGTTTCTAAACTAATTTTTAATTGAATCAATTAATATTTTAATTGACTTTTAAATATATAAATACATATTTTATTTAGTTCTCAAATTATTCTTGCATACACTATATGCTTGAATAGAAAATTTTTAGTATATTGTAGTAAATTTTGAAACTCATTTATATTATAATTATAAACGGTGCTAAAAGAAAATATATAAAAGTGATACAATTTTTGTCATTACATTTTACTATATATGTATATTTATATATAATGATATGTTTCGCCATAATAATTATAAAAGTGATAGAATTATTTGTGATAAATTATACCATATACATCTACAAATGATCATATATGATATGATCATATATGGTACATATGGCCACCTACGTATGATCATATATGGTTATATAGAGATCTATATATATTTCATATGGTCAGATATGAAAGATATGCTAATATATAACATACGACACAATGATATATGATGATATATTACGCCATATTTAAAAATTTTCATAAACTTAGTATAAGATATGTACATTAGAGCGACGCACCAAAAAAAGTGCTCGATGTACCCTCCTAAAAATGAACCTTGGACTTTTTTAAGATGACATTTAAAATATTTCGGCTCCAGCTTTGACCTCTCGTGAGCTGGACCATTTTGAAAATGGATCATTTTTTTTTTCTCATTCTTTAGTCATATTTTCATCCATACATGATCTAGAAACTAAATCCGCTATCATATTAGAGTTACCACAAAATTGCATTTATATATATTCCAGAGCACCGTGTAAAATGCACCTTATTTGCAAAAATCTAAATTATTTACATACAAAGATGATGTACTTGGCAAAATATACCCATATTGCCCTATTTAAAACGAAGAGTTACCACCCCATTGAATTTTTGTCAAAACGCGAACTAGCACGAATTTCAAAAAAAAGCTGAGACCCGTATTTAATTAAATCGACTAAAGGTTAAAATATGTTAATTTGGCATTTTTATTACAAACAACCCCGAACAAAAAATTTAAAAACCGTTTTTTTTTTTAAGAATATACTTAAAAAAGGACATGGATGATCGTCCTTGGACAAATTGCATAAATAGTTGGACGCGCCTTATAAAAACCTTTCTTATGGTACCCATATTGTATATGTTGGTAAACAGATTCTTAAAACAGATTCTTAAATTAACAAAACATGCCAAAATGGACCCTTTTTCAAAATGGTCCAGCTCACGAGAGGTCAAAGCTAGAGTCGAAATATGTTAGATGTCATCATAAAAAACACCAATGTTCATTTTGAGGGGGGTACACCTTGCACGAATTTCGCTTCCATACAACTTGAGTCGCTCTAATGTACATATATCGTAATATATTTTGCAAGACCGAAATAAAAATTTTAAAAAGGGGATTCAATTAAGGACATGGTGGTTCTTGTATAACCGTTCATATTTTGCTATTTTACAGGTTTGATTTTAAGGTATCTTGAACTGAAGTTAAAATAAAGCTAAAATACCGAAACATCGATTTATAACGGTATTTTGTAGAACAAAGAATTTTATTTTCTTCTTCGGTAAATATGGTTTTTTTTGGTTTTACCTACACAGGAAAAAAATAAAAACGGGTTTCAATTAAAAAATTTATTGAATCAATTAATATTTTAATTAGTTTTGCACCTATCACGGCAATGATACTATCAATTAAAACTTTAATTGAAAATTAAGAAGAGAAACAGCTATAAATAACTATCTACAAAAGAAAATATGATACTCAACAAAAAAAAAAGTGTGTGAACGACATGTAGTACTATGTTTGTTTTGTATATGTGCGTGTGCTTTTTTATATTCTGAACTAAAAGTGCATTTGGTACTTTATACAGAAACCATTATTTTCAACATACAGTATATGAAAAACTAATTTGAGAATTACGTCTAAAATAAAATATGTATTTATATATTTAAAAGTCAATTAAAATATTAATTGATTCAATTAAATATTTGTTTAGAAACAAATTTAATTTAAATCAAATCTTTAATTGAATTTTTTAGGTTCATAATTTTTTCTGTGTAGCGTTTTAAATTTATTATATGTTCCAACTTCAGGTTCATAAAAAGCATACATTTTTAGATTTATTATTATTTTTATAAAATAAATATTTATAAATTTTATAAAATAATTACGAGTAGTACTTAATTGGATTAAAATGAAAACTACTGATCTCTAAAACATTTAAAATTTTGTTATTAAGAAACTTATAAATAAAATTGTATCAACTTATATATAATTTTATTATATTTGATAGACCCATTTTTCAGATCAAACCATATGAGATTAGATCCCATGAGATACCATTAGATCAACTAATCTATGCCATTTTTTTATATCAGATGAGATGTGATGTTTAGTTATATGTGATACTATATGTAATCATATATGATTACATTAGAACTTTTTTCTTCGGGCATACACAATCAAAATGCATTAATTTTAATTATCTTTATCTTCTATCTTTACAGTTTGCATCAACAACAAAGTAACAACTAAACAAAAGCCGTCTTATATGGTAAGTTTCGATTAAAAAACACCACAAGTAGATATATAATTTTCTTCTAAAACTATAATTTTAGAAAATTTGTTACCAATAAACTATAATTTGTTATTTTTTTTTACATTAACAATTTACTACCTTTTAATTTGATTTTAAAAACCTATAATTTTAAAATACGTTTAAAGTATTCAAACGAAAATTAAATTAATTGAAAATTCATTAAAAAATCAACCAAACACGCCTTCAACTTGATTTTTGTTTTTTTTAAGTTCTAAAGCGGTAAAGTTTTAATGTTTTATAAAAAGCCCCAAACTCATTTTCTATGGGTGTTGAAATCACAAGCAAAGCATTAAAAAAAAATTTTAAAAATACACCCGAAAAAACTCGAAAAAGAAATAAGAAAAAAATTTTGTTTTTTTATATATATTATGGTTTGTTGTATTTGTTAAATTCAATTAAAGCAAATTTATGACTTTGAACTTGACAGGCCACTGTGACTTTTATTGATATTTTATAGACGTTTAATGAATGTTTAAAATAAAAAGATTTTTTTTTTTCCTGTACATATTTAACACATGTTTTTTTGGTATTTTAAAAATGCATTAAGTTATGCATGTAAAACGCTTTTTACTTCAAAGCTTTTTTTTTTGCTTTTTTAGGCTATAATGCAAGAAATCTTTCTTTCTTTCTTATCTGACTAATTTTGTAATACTATTAACCCCTATTGTACAAAAATTTATTTGGCTTTTGTTTTTGTCTAATCGTTTATTATAGAAGTTAATGGTTCATTACGCATTCACACGAGCGTTACAAATTAACCTAAATATTTGTCAATAGAAATCATTATTTTTTCTTTTAATATTTTCTAAGAAAGTATTAATTTTTTTAACAAAAAAAAAACTTGCATTTATGTGGAAATTAAATTTGTTATTATATGTACGAGGGTGGTTCTAAAATTAGCCAACCTGAAGTTTAGATGGCGGCAGTAGTTTAAAAAAAGTTATTTTGGTGAAAAGTGGCAACCTTGTAAAATATATGTTTTAAGTTTCTAAATATTTGCAACATGTGAAAAATTAGTTAAAATCTGAAGTTCTTTTTTAAATATTTTAAGGCATTTTCAATGGATTTTCAATTTTAGTACAAAAAATTTGTTCACTGTAATGTCTACTACACAGTTAATTTTAGCATGCATAATGATAAAACTTCAAAAGTACAATTTACAACTTCTTTGCAATACCAGATAAGATATCCTGATACAAACACCAACATAATTGTACTAAAACTAAAGATAATTTTGTTTAGATTTATATTCATATTGTGTGGATTATACAGGGTGTCCGCCGGGAAGGTATACTACTTTGTTTTGCCGCAATTTTGGTAAACATTAGTCTTGACAGTTCATATTTGGCAGTCGTGAAGTAGACACGTGGCAAATTCATTATGGAAAAATATTCCATACATAATTGCCGCCATTAAATAAAACATTTATCAGTATAAGATCCATTCTCTTTCATTTAATCAAAAATTATAAACAAACAAAGTAGTATACCTTCCCGGCGGACACCATGTATTTCTTCTTAATTTTACCATAAAATTTCGAAAAATTAAGCAAAATGTACGAAAATGGAGTGCATTTCAAAATCATTTCAAAAACTGCAAATAAGATTTTTTTTGTGTCAGATTTGGATTCAGCGTGCGTTTCTAAGCCATGTTTTTTTTGACCGTTGAGCAGTGTTATTTTTATTTAGTTTTTAATCATTCACAATAGTGTGTAATTTTGTGAAAATATGGCAACAATTTGAGTATATAAACAAGAGCAGAAGAAACTCCGGTTAGAAAATAAAATAAGTTTTATATCTCAGGGATATCGGTGCTTAAAATCAAAGGTCAAATTGCATAGATAAAGCCTGGAAAAAAAGAAAAGGAAAAAAAATTTACGAAAACTGAAACAAATCGCTAAAATAAATAAAAAAATTAACAAAATTACAAAAAAAAAAAAATAATTTTAAATCTTTAAAAAAACGTCAGCATTTTAAGAAATTGTCAATATTATCGAGATATGGACGTTTTACCCTCTCTGCTACGTAAGACGTATATATACGTTTCTAAAAACTATATTCTGTTGCGTAAGACGTTTATATACGTCCACTCTGCATGTTTTTTTTTTATTTCAACACAACCAGCAAGGGTTTTTGTATTTTGACTACGCAGTTAAGTAGTTAAATGTCAATTAGGGTATTTTTTTTTTAATTATGGCGTTTTTTAAATTATAGCGATTTTTTTTTAATTTTAGTAATTTTTCAATATTCGTTTTTTTTAATTTTTTTTTATTTTAGATCGAGTTTTAAAATTTTTGTAAATTTTTTTGTATGAGCGATTTTTGACATTTTTTTCCCAAATTTATTAATTTAGTTGTTAATTCTAGAAATTTTTTTTATAAATTTTTATGATCTTTTGCAATCAGTTAATTTCCAGTTTTTTTTTTTTTCATTTTAGCTATTTTTGATTATTTTACCAATCTTTACGGATTTTTTGCAATTTTCATTAAATTTTTAATTGAAATAACTAATATTTTAATTAAAATTCGATTTAAGTTTTTTTTGTGTGTAGTATCAGTAGCTGATGTGATAGAATCAGTAAAAGAAAGGGTTCCATAAGACAATCTGTGAGTCTACAACCGGTTCTCTAGAACTGATTTAGAATCCAAATACAAAACAATTATCCGTTTTCGAGATTTTGCGCTGTATCAGTTTTTCCTTAAAAATTGAGGAATTAATTTGTTATGGTGAATTTATGCAAACGGTAAGAATTTTATTCACAATATTAATAAAACTAATTGATTCCATTAAAAAATGTACTAAATAAGACAAAAATTTGATAAATTAATTTTCATAATGTTCACTAATGTGGTACCTTGTTCGTTCACTAAAGTGGTCCATTGATATATTTTCTTATGTTATGGTGCGTTTAAAAGTTTTAGCCGCTTTTAAATGTTTGACATGCGTTACTAATAATGAATATTTTGGAAAATTTTTCAACATTTTTTTTTTTTTTTTTTTTTTTAATTTAGGTCCACTTTAGCGAACATGATCGCTGAACTAACAAAAAAATCTTTGATGATTTTTGAAAATGAAAATTATTCAAGTTCGAGGCCATACTCTATATTTCTTTATTAGGATATTGTCCTAACAAATAATCTATAGAGTTTTTGTTTTCAAATTTATTCTTTGACCCTTTCAGGAATGTGTTGACAGATCTATTTCGGGAATTTTCTAGGTTCCCATCATCAGAACACGTTTTAAAAGCGGTAACAATCCCATGACAATCATCAAACATTCATATAAACTAGTTTACTCACTACATGAGAACTAATATATGAGCTTGAAGTTAAAGATTATAACCACTGATCAAAAAATAAATTGAAAACTTGTTTGTTATGTGCAAGGTCCACCTCTGGTGGATATTCAATACACATTTTTTGTTTTTAATAACATATTAATTGAAAGTTTTGTAAAAATTTTAATTAATGTTTTAATTGATATGATTAAAATTGTAATTGATGCAAAATCAATTTAATAGTTACAATTTATTGCCATTCATATTACAGTTTCCTTAATAGGTCCAAATGCTATTAATCCGTTATATTAATAAACGAATTTTTAATCAAAATCCAATTTTGTTCATTTTTTTCAGTGTAGATATATATGAAAATATTCTCCTAACTTATTTTTGCGCCTTACAAACTTATACATTTTCAACATCTTATTTATTAACTGGTCATTGTTTTTATGACAAATCTTGTTAACAAGCTTCAAATGATAATTATATATCGTGTCTTTTAAATAAGGTTAAAATTGGCATCATATATAACACTATTTACATAAACATTAAACTTGTCTTAATTAAAGTCTATTAAGGTTTACACGTTTTGCCCTCCTTAGTTTAAATATAAACTTTTAATGAAAATATGACATAGTATGAAAAATGTTAAAACATTTATTCCAATACATAAATTTTTATTTTCATTCATCTACAGTACAATGTATCACAATTTTTGTGAGATTTTTTTTTCTAAGTATGGTGGTTTTCGTCGTTCAATAATTATTTTCATATTTTTTATTAACCCGATTGAAATTGTGATTACATATTATCATATATGATCATACAAGGTCTTGTATAATATAATACAATGGCATATATGAGCATATCCTTACATGCATAATGCAATATTTCACCATACATGATCTCAAATATTATCATACGTCTTTTAAATAGAAAATTGAGGGTATATGATATTGTATGGTCATATGTGCATGCTTATGCTTATATTTGGTTTAAATATGCTAATATATGATCGTACATGGCCATATACGGTCATATACCCTAAAATTTACGGATTCAAAATGTATGAGTATATATGAGATCATATGAAAATGTGTAATTAATAGATGCGACTATATATGGTTTTATATGGGAACATGTATCGCCATATATGGTATGTATATAAACTAGACTGGCCCACGATTGTATGGAAAAATAAAAGTATATTCCGATTCTTTCTCCAAAAAAAAAAAATATATTCCCATTCTTTCTTTCTTTTATCAAAATATACGTGTATACCAAAAAATTTGCTCAATCGGACGATATTTAGAGGTCGCTATAAAATGCGGCTTTTGGTCGTCTCTTACAACATTTTTCAACACATGATTTTGGGACTCAATTCTGGGAATTGCATCGGAATAAAAAAAAAAAAAAAATCGGAATTTTCGTATGGCCATTAAATTATTACTATAGCCAACTTGACAAAACGAATGATGCAGAAGTTCTTATTTTTGGAGCAACTTTCACGTGCAATTCTCAGAATTGAGTCCCAAAATCATGTGTTGTACTGTGTTATATTACGTGCAATCACTAGTGTTGCAGCGTTAATGTATTTGTTTATATATTTTTGACTGTGTATTCTTGTAAGGCTTTGAGATTACCAAGCTACAATTTATAGGTATCGCTAAAAAGCTACATCTCTCTAGCGATTCGTCGTCACCCGGATAAAAATTTTAATATGCATTATAATATAATTATATCTCACCATGATAAGTTTCCATATAAATTGGTTTAAAAATGGGTTATCTACACGTATCTAATTATATAAAATTAAATATAATTTTATACAATTTTATCGTAGATTTGTCCATATCCGGGACATTAAATTATATCTAATTGGATATAAATCGATCTGATTTTATATAATTTTAGCCGATAGTAGCTGTGCTTTCTGTAATTTGAAGTTATGCTTATACGTATTTTAGTTGAAAATTAAAATTTCTACAAATCAACACTACTAAAGATCCACATTTTTTGTAATGACGCATTACGAAATTTTTAAAAATTATTCAGAATAAATTTAGTGTTTTAAAAATGTAAATATTTTTTTTATTTGAAATTATATAATAGAAATCACTTGAAACTGATTTCGTTATAAAATGAATATGGTTATATGAGAATCCATATGTAATAAAGTCTTAACTTGCAGATAACTTAATTTGATATTGAACTTTACCAAAAAATATGTATGGGATTATATATAATGTTATATAAAATTATAAGGTAAATATTTTCTGTATGATGTTACATATAGTTTAATAAGAATTAGCATGGTGCCATATATAATCATATCAATCAATACATATATTTGGATTGTTATTATATTGAGACATATAATAATATCAAGTACCATATAAAAAATTCTCTCAATAAAAATTATCAGATGTATTTTTATGTAATTATATAAGCCGTAATGTGACTCCATTCAAAATGAGATATAACTTAATCCTATTATACATGACTAGGTCATATGCCGGTTACCCGGTTTAATGCAATTTAAAGAAAAATTAGTAAAAGTATGCAATAAAAATATGAATTTAATGCCAAATAAGTAAACATATGCATTTAAAGCAAATTATGCAAAAATATGCGTTTATAGAAAAATATGCACTAACAAATCAATGACATTTTAACACAATTTCTTTGATTCGCAAAGATATTTTGTTTACTTCGGACTAAAGGAAAAAAAAAACGTGCGCTTGCATGAACTACCGGTTCGTTATCATCGTAAATGCCAGTGTAGGATCATAGACAAGCCTATATATGATCATATAAGATCAAATTTTCATCAGGGTCTTTGTTTTTTTTTATATTGGCCGTTTCATTTGCTTTCACAAATTATTTTTCTTCCCAAAATAAAACTTTATTATTATTTTCTTTTGCCAGACGCCAATAGTTAAGTTATTATGTTTTATAATAGTTGATCTTAATATGAACTATATAACATAAATATGTTCATGTTACTAGTGTTTCATTTAATTTTATTGATCACGTTTTGACCCATCTTACAACTATTACATGAAGTTCAAATTACAAAATATTAAAGTAGTGTGAATTTTGTTAAAAGGCAATTGAAAAAAATCAAAAAATATTGAAATATTGAAATATTAAACTAAGTTTAGACAAATTTTGTTAAACTCTAAAAGACTAAAAAGAAAAATTATAAATTTTATAAACACTGAGTATTCGTTTTGCTGTATTTTATTCATAAGAGATATTTTAATTATTTTCTACTTATTTGAAAAATTCTCTAATGGCGCTTTGTCTACCTTTGGTTCCCTTTTTTGAATTCACATTTTTTTCCATTACTTTTCTTCCACATACTAATGATAGTTAATAATACTTAACTACCGATAATTAATGGAAAATGTTGCACCACTTTATAAAAAAAAAATTCACTATAACAACACCATTTCCCAATCATATTTACCAGAAATGTCAGAAAAGTTATGAAATACCATGAAATGCATTTTGTAATGGTCCTTCGAAACGAAAATATTCAAATTTTCTATTTTTTATTCAAATTTTCAAACTTTTTTTGTAATAATGTATTTATTTATTTTATTTATTTTATTAATTAATAATCATATAATTACAAATTATATACTATTACCCTAACCGAGCACTAGCTACTATGGCCTTCGGCGCGTTGTAGCGAAAACAGACCAGTGCCTCTGGTGGGAATCGAACCCACGACCCCCGCACTAATAAGCCAGCACGCTACGAGCTAGCCTACCGGGGCGCACATAAAAATTTATTTAATTTTAAAAGATCAAAAAATGAAATGTTTGTTTAATTTTTTTTTTTTTTACGTTGTACCAACACTACGGGGATGCCCTACTAATGCCTTGCATTTTGTTGATATCAGGAAAATAGGTTATGGGGAGGAGGAAAGAGGGAGTAGTGTTTGTGGACATTTGAGTTGAATTTTTTTAAATTGTAATTTGCTGGCAAGACTTCCGCAGGGAGACAATTGCACATACGGCTAGTGCGACTGAAAAATTTTTAAAATTTAATAGCAAATTTTAAAAAACATTTTTTCACATTAATTTGGAAATTGTGTTGAAACATAAGTGTTTTTCTATAAAATACCATTGCAGCAACATTCGCCTGCATTCTCTACTCGATGACAAGCAATTGCTAAAATGTCAATTCTAAGCTTAACTCATTTGTGACACAGTGTTCCTGTTTCGACCCAATACTTTTAAACGGCTATATTTTTTGTACCGGCGATTTAAAAACCTTAAACTTATTCAACATCAACACAAATCGCAACAATCGTAAATAAAACAATTGTTATCCAGAGTTGCCAAACAAATATTTGAAAATATCATTTTTTGAGCTTTTTGGCACTTTTTTCAAAAATTATTTCAAAATATAAAAAATTCTTATAATTCTATTGTTGATTGTTGTGCTGATGAAAAATTATGAAAATGTATTTTCTTTGCTAGAAATTATTTCATCGATTGTATATAATTTTTGGAAATCTGACCGATCGAACGATCGGAACTTTTCAAATACACAAAGCCAAAAATATTCCAAAATTTATTTCGTTTTCACTCAAACCATAAATACTGAATGATTTTTCATAAAATACTACTAAACTTATAAAAATTATGTCACCAGTGCTGCCATATAGCAATTAAAAAAAAAATGGTCTAAAACCACAATATTTTTCCACAAAATTTTAAAAATCGATTAACTTAACAAAAAATCATAATAAAAATTTGTTCACAAAATTATACAAAATTTAAATAAGTTTGTTATAATTATTATTAAAAATAAAAATTATGTTTTTTTCGACCTTTAATTGTGCAATGAAAATGAAAATTATTCAAGTTCGAGGCCATACTCTATATTTCTTCATTAGGATATTGTCCTAACAAATAATCTATAGAGTTTTTTGTTCTCAAATTTATTATTTGACCCTTTCAGGAATGTGTTGATAGATCTATTTCGGGAATTTTCTAGGTTCCCATAATCAGAACACATAAACATAATTTTTATTTTTAATAAAAATTATAACAAACTTGTAAAAAAGGCAAAGTACCGCCTAGTTTACTTCCCCTGGTTTGTTTACAAACTAAACAAAATATAAAAAGGAGAGAAAAACAAAAAACGTGTATTGAATATCCACCAGAGGTGGATCTTGCACATCAAACAAGTTTTCAATTTATTTTTTGATCAATGGTTATAATCTTTAACTTCAAACTCATATTTAATTAGTTCTCATGTAGTGAGTAAACTAGTTCATATGAATGTTTGATGTTTGGCATGGGATTGTTACCGCTTTCAAAACGTGTTCTGATGATGAGAACCTAGAAAATTCCCGAAATAGATCTATCAACACATTCCTGAAAGGTTCAAATAATAAATTTGAAAACAAAAAACTCTATAGATTATTTGTTAGGACAATATCCTAATGAAGAAATATAGAGTATGGCCTCGAACTTGAATAATTTTCATTTTCATTGCAAAACTAAAATTTTTAAAATATCTTAAACCGTCTAGGAATTATATGCTGTCAAAGTTTTAACTTTCCAGCAGAAGGAGCTTTATGGCAATAAAAAAATTGCAAAAACTTCTTAATGAATCATGTTCGTATATATCTGGAAAGTTTGGTTGGAAAATGTTCAACGGATCTATGACTTGCCATAAATGAGTTAAAGTATTAAGAAAAAAAAAATGTCGGCTTATTTTTTTGAGAAATTTTCTATGGTTGCTTCTTAGAATCATTCAGTTTAAGCGAAGAACAAAAAAAAAATTGTTAATTTGTTATAATTAAAGATAATCTAAAAAAAACTGCATGTGGAAAAAAAACATAAAATAAATTCAAAATTGTTGAAAAACATAAAAAAAAAACACAACATAAGGGTAATAATAATGTTTCGTTTTTGTTAATTTTTTTTTTTTATTATAAGACAATTTCAGTTTAAAGAAAAACAATTACATGCTGGTTTTCGATTTTTTTTTTTATTTTTATAGACGTAATTAAAACTTACAGTTAGTTGAGTTCCTGAATAGTTCGTTTTTCGCTTTTTTTTTTTTTGTTTTTGGTAAATCATCATAAAAATAAACTAAAGAAAAACATTAAACACAAAATCGATGACAGCTATAAATTTCATTTAATTGAAGTAAAAGTTTTGTACTTAAATTGACTTGAATTTTAAATCCCCACTTGAAAAGTGAAAATGAAAGCTAAGTAACCAAAAAAAAAAAAAAAGAACTGTAAAAAAATACATATTCAATTACTTTTGTTCGTTTAACTAGAGATTTTAAGATGAAATTGAAATTAATTCTTTGTTTATAAAAAAAAAACTGAAAATTGTTTTGTTTGGGGTTTTTAATTTAAATAAATGTCCCCTTAAAGCTGACAAATTGTTAATCCCCATCATGGCAGTTAAGCTTTGCATGAGAAAAAAAATTGTATTCCCGATTAAAAAATATCTAGGTTGGCCAGCGATACCTTTTAAATAGCGTTATCCGTTTCAAACCCGTTTCAAATTGATAACCGATACAATACCAATACCGAAAAACCAGAATTTTAAAATATCGGTATACCGCAACCGTTTCCCTTAATACCGGTACGGTACCGGTGTTGAATCGGTATTGTTTTTTTTTAATTATTTGTTTTTTATATAAAACATAAAGAATTGTTATTGAATTTCAATTTATAGTAAAAAATTGTATTACAAACTTGATGTACGGACACAAGCTTTTAGCATGCGTTGACAAAACTTTTATATGAATTTATAAACTTATTTTTTATTATATGATAGCGATACACAAATATTAAATATTTGTAGGAAACCAACTTGTATGCCATGTGTGCAATTTGTGTTTTAACAGTAAAACTTGATATATAAAATAATTTTTTATAATAAAAATTAAAACATTTGAGTTTTTTTTTAATAATTTAAAAGTTTTTTTTATATTTTTTTGATTTTTATTTTTTTTTTGATAATACCGTTACATACCGCTTTTAATGTTTCAGTGTAGGTTATACCAATACCGATACAACTGGAATACCGATACCGAAACAAACATAAAAACCAATACCGATACCTATACCGTTATTCGTTTCGGTGGCCAAACTTGAAATAAACTGATATGTGAATGCTTATAGTTTTGTCTAATTTAATATGACACCAAATGTAATTATATGAAATTTTATCCGAAAAAATGGCACTATTAAATTGTATCAAATTATATCATATTGGATTTATTTATATATTCAGATATTAATATATATGGGACCATATCAAAAAAATTTTGAAAAACAAAATCCAATATAAAATTATATATGATCATATCCACAATCACATGTATCAATATTAAGCTATATAAAACTATAGAGCAATTCCATATGAAAGCGATCACCTTTTGGACGACCCCTCTCCGATTTTAAAATAAATAGTCTCAATCGATTGCACAGCAAAAAATAATGTACCTACATATATTTTTTTTTTTATAGTGACTGGTTTAGTGGTGGTGTGCACCACTGTCATGTGACAAAATTGAAGAATTCTTCATAAGGGACCTCATTGTCAGAAATTTACCTTTTTTCCCATGAAAAATAAATTTTCCCATGAAAATTAAATTTTCCGATTTTCCACAGAAGCTCCTAAATTTTCCGGCTAATTTTATTTTTTTTGGATTCCTCATAATTTTTGCTTTAAGAATCAGCAATAAAAAAATGGGCCCGACTCCTTGTTTGGACAGGAGAAGAGCATTTAAGAGACCACCTTGTTCTCATTGTTTTTATATTTTTTATAATTGAATTATTTTTAATTATTTAACAAGAAAAATTAGGAAAATTTTATTTTTCAATTAAAGCCTGATTCAATACCTTTCCAACGAGCTATCACTCGTTGCGATCGCTTTCAATGAGGTTCCTTATGAAGAATTCTTCAATTTTGTCACATGACAGTGGTGCACACCACCACTAAACCAGTCACTATAAAAAAAAAAAAAATATATGTATATACATTATTTTTTGCTGGGCAATCGATTGAGACTATTTATTTTAAAATCGGAGAGGGGTCGTCCAAAAATTTGCCAATTTTGATCGTTTTCATATGGAATTGCTCTATATGTTTTTATGTAACATATATCGAGCCCTATCCGCCGAAAAGACGTAAGTAACAATTTCATAATTTTTTTAGTTTTTTTCTAAGTTTTCTTTGGCTTATCGGATTTTAATGAAATTAAAATATGTTATAAAAGACCAAAATATAAAGAAAACTAAACTGTTTTTTTGTACCAAATCTCACTTTAAGGGGTTACATAAGGGGTTCTAATTTGACCCAATTTTACTTTTTTTGATTTATTTCTTGCTTGGTTTAAGAAAAGTATAAACATATGATAAACAAATTAAAGTCTTTTGAATTACGAATCCAACGATGAATAAAACATGATCGAGCGTGTCCTAGATTTTGAGTTATTTGTAAAATAAAAAAGGACGTAAGTAACACTTTGCCGTCAGGCAAAGTGTTATTGTTTGTCATATAGGAATAAGCACTTACGCCTTTTTTGTTTTTGTCTAACTTTGTAACTGTACTTCCTAGAGCTATGAAGTTTTGACCAATGATGCAAATGGTCGCAAAATAAATATTGTCATCAAAAACCCGAAAATGGAAAAAATGGTTACTTACGTCTTTCTGTCGGATAGGGCTCGATATAATTGTTAAATAAGATATAATTGTATATGAATGTTTTTACTCGGGTTGATATTAAGTTTGTAAAATAATGTTATTTTTTAAATGATGTGACCCAAAAGATTTTTAAGGATAATGAGAAGAAACTTTAATAATTTGAGATTTTAAAAGCTAACTGACTTATACAGATGTCAAAAAGCTTTTCAATGAAAAGTTTCGAAAAATTAAGAAATTAAAAAAAAATTGTAACAAAATTTTGGAATTTTTTATTTGGAGTTTTTTATTTTGTATTCAACATTTTTCAAACTTAAATTTTTGTAACCATTTTGGTACACATTAAGAATTTTAGTTGGCTAAAAATAATGAAAATTTTCAGTAAACTTATGAATACTTTGTGCACAAAGTGAACGAAAAGTTACTGAAAATAAAGAAAAAGATTTGTACTTTTTATGCAACTAGTTTTCTAATAAAACCAAAGACTATATACAAATAGAGAGACTACACTTCCCGCGCCTCTCAGCAACAAAATACCAAACTCGGGCAAGCAAATAAAAACATTATTTTTACACTTCAAAATTATTGCAATTCATTTTTTTTTTAATTCATTTTTCAATCTTTTTTAAATGATTGTACTGAAAAATATCATTTTCCCATTTCTTGATCATTATTGTACAAAACTTCTCTTTTATATGCGTTAGTTTACGAGATGTACCCTAAACTTATTTGGCTCATATCGCCGGAAGTATGCAACGTTAAACATTTTTGTAGAAGAACTTATTCTATATTTTTCAAGACGAGCAGATGGTATGAATTTCATTGGAAAACAGCGTTTGCCCGTTAGACGGTTAAGAATAAATTTTGTTCGAGTACGTAAACTTTTGCGAGCCATTTTAAAAAGTAAATTTTTGACAAATCGAGTTCGTAAAAAAAGCGCAACAGGCAAAAATTTGTAAGAAAAAAATAGAAGATGTAATAGGAATTAGCGAAATATCGAAAACTTAAAATAAAGAATAAAATACATGAAACTGGTATTAAACTTGATTATGTATTAATTTAATTAAAACTAAATTTTTAATACACTTTTATAAAGTAACTAATTTTATCATATGTTTCATAATTAAGCAAATTTTTTACAAATGTTCATAGAAAAATTTGAACTACAAGTCGTATGAGTGATGTGTTTTAGTATTGAATTAATATTACTCATACAGCGTGTAATACAAATTCTTGTGGTAATTTAGTGTAAGTTTTACACATATTGTTTAACATAGTTGGTCATATCTTTGGGATTTATCGTCGGATTTTTCGTAATATACCTTGCATTGTTCGTTGGATGAAAATAACAAAAACTATTCGTGTACATATGTGCCAGAAAACGAAACCGCTTAAGTAAAATGAGTTTACAAGATTAGGTGTGCCAGATTCCGATACCGCAATTTTTTTGCTCGTTTTAAATCGAGCATTTGTACCTTGTCGAAAGTGAATAGAATGTTAATTTTTTCTTAGAAAGGTTTGTTAAATAATAAAAACAACACTAAGTATTAATGTTTTTTTATTTATTTTAAGTCAAAAAACATTTAAAAGCTTTTTTAATTTAAAATAAAAAATAAAAATAATCTCTTCAAATTGCATGTATTTTTAAAAAAGATTTTTTTTTTTTTTTTTGATAAAATACAAGAAATGATTAAAATTATGTTTTTAAGCTTTTGACATGTAAATTTATTTTTTGGAACAAAACTTAGAATATACAAAAACGAGCGTTTTTAAGAACACCGATTTCCACATGATGCGTTTTCAAAAAATGTTGCGTTTTGAAAACGACTCGAAAGCCAGCACATAGACGATTATCTTTTATTTGTAGGGTTTTTCTAAAAATATGAAAAAACAATTTATTTAAATCGCATGAAATAATTTTCCATTAGCAAAATTTGTCTGTAATGCTCCAAAATACCGTATGCCCACCAAAACCATTTTCTAGTGGAACTGTTCGGTCTGACACAAATAATTTTCAAGAAAACAAATTACATTAAAAATAATCTGCTTTTAAAGTTAAAAATAAAAAAGTAACAATCCTCAAATTAACATTTATGTATCAAAACAAAACGCAGGTGCCTTGCAGACTTTTTTTTTCTTCCAACAACCCACTATTGTCTCTGTTAGCATGCGGATTAGTAATATGATGAAAAAATTTAAAATTTTTTTTCGAAATGAAAATTTTTTTTTTTGCCAATGTATATAATTTTAAGCTACAATACACCAAAGCAATTGTTTATTGAAATGTTTGATTACTTGACTTCTTTAACTTGTTTGCCAATTGTTGGAAAAAACAAACCACTACCAAAATAAAAATTACAATTTTAAAGACAGACCAACATCAATAGTTAACAAAAATATTAGAAATACACAGAAAAAATTATTTCCAATAAAATTTCAATGAAACTTTATTTCAAACTAACTTTCTATTAAAGGTTTAATAATATCTATTATATTTTTGGTTGAAAACTAATTTGCTGCACACAAAATTTCTAGTTTTTATAAACTATAATATAAAAATACATTTTTAAGGGAGTCTTCTTGTTTGGACGGCGGAATTTTAGCTGTTTTTTAAAAACTTGTGGAAAGAACAGGGTAAACGATTTTTTAATTCTGTTTTTTGTATTTCGTTGCACAATTCATCAAGAAAAAACACAAAATTAACAATTTATTAACAAATTGTGTTTAATTGACTGTAGTGGGCTGTTTGAAAAGTTCTCGGTCTCTAAAGTAGGGTCTGCTAAAAAAAGTGTGTTGTTGGTAGGCAGCTTTCCGGGACCATGCTTAATAATAAAAAAATCTAAAAATCGATATTGACCATTTTTGTTGTAGATAGATAGGTAAATAAATAGATAGATAGATAAATGTTCAAAGTACATTTGAGTTTGTTTACTACATTTTCTTAAAATTAATGAAATTGAACTTACGACAATGACAAAAGTCGTCTGTCGGAGGTTTGAATTGATTGAAATTTTACAATTATTATAAAAGACATTTGTTGAAGTATTTAAATTTAATACAAAAAGAAGAAATTAAGCAAATTCGTTTATTATAGCCTTGCGATATAATAGGGCGTTTTACTTTTACTTTTCCAAAAAATCTTATTCGCTATTTTCTTAGAATAGGGCATTTTCCTAGGAAGTGTTAAATATCTTCAGGCTCGGTCATATTACATAATGTACATATACTTTGAATATTGTTGAAGCTGGTATTTAGAGCTATAAGACCACATCTTGCCTTGAAAATCCACATTATTTTACTACGATCGTATGCCCTATATTATGATCTAAATATTTGTACAATCTGGACTATACTTCACAGGATTATTTCTGTAAAAATACCAAAAATAACTTTTATTTTTGCTCGAAAACATAAAAATCAAAAAATAACTTTTACTTTTGCCCGAAAAAATAAAAATCAAAAAATAATTTTTATTTTTGCTCAAAAAAATAAAAATCAAAAAATAACTTTAATTTTTGCTAAAAAAAATAACAATCAAAATTTTAAAAAGCAATGCATTTTAGTATAGACTAGTTCATAAGGATCAAAATGGTATACTTGAAACAGTTTTAAGACATTTACTTCTAGTTGCTTTTTTTGTTTAAAAATTTGAAAATAACTGTTATTTTCGGTCCCTGAATATTTTTGAAAAAAAAAATAAAAAATAATCGAAAATTTTCACAAAAATAATTTTAAAAAATCTTTAATAGAAAAAATTACAAAAATAACATATTGCTTAATATGGTAATATTTGAAAAAATCGGCAAAATAAAAGAAAAACAAATAGTTTGTTTTCAAATAGTTTTTAATTTTATAATTAGGTTTACTAAATCAGCCAGTTTATACACAAATTCTCATAAAGTTGATTTCGTCTGTTGTAAGTAATGTATCGGTTTGAATTAAGCCAATTATCGTTTTCTTTTGTGGACAGCTGAGTATTTGGGTGATGCCTATGATTTGGATCTATAATGAAAATTGTAAACATTTTTGAAAAGCAACAAATATAATCTAATATGACAATGCCATATTAGATTTTGGACTTGAGGTAGAACAATTTTCTAACTAAATACAAAAAAGAAAACTATTAAAAAACGGCCGTACAAATTTCTTTTTTTATTTTATTTTCAGTTTTGCCAATTTTATTCTTCAAATTTTGGCGTTGATTTAAATTTTGACGATTTTTCCTATTTAAGCGTTTTTTTTTTTTTTTAATTCAAGAGATTTGTTTTAAATTTTGACAATTTTTGTCCTAATTTTTTCCCTTTGCAGTTTAAAATAAAGTTTTAATAGTATCTACAAAAATTTTTGTGATATTAAAAACATTATTTAATTAAATTTTTAATAGATATGATTCAAATTTGTATTGAAACTAAATCAATTAACCCTTGAAGGTCATTCTTCGTTGAATCGACTACGCAAGACGTATGATCTTTACACAACAATAATAAGAATGACTTGCTAGGGTTAAAATAGTTACGAATTATATTTATTAATTGATACTACAATTTCCTTACTAGGACCGAATTCAATTAAACTTTTAATTGTATTTACAAATATTTAAATTTATCCTTGATTTTAGTTTTTTTTCTGTGTAAAACGGAATATTTGAATGAATCTATAAAAATGAATTGGTTTGTTAGGTTTTGTAGTTTTTTGCTGACTTGTAGAGATTTGTTGCTGCTAACGCTAATACTGTTTGCTGTAAGTTGCTGCTGCTGTTGGTTCGTTGGTGTATTATATGTTGTTGTCATGGGTGAAGCAAAATTTTTTGGTAAAAGGTGTGTCAGTAGTTAATGCAACTGACTTAAAAGTAAACAACATTGACTTACAGTTTGAAATTTAAAACCCCAAAAACAATCTGTAGCTGGTGGCAATTGTTGTTGCTGTTATTTCAATTGTTATTTTTTTTTTTTTTGTCAGATTTCTTGGTAGTGTTGCCACTGTGTCTAACTATTGTCATTGTTTTGCATGCGTTCACCTTTTCAACAATCTAAAAGATTGTTTTGTTAGCAGAAGAGAAACAAAAATAAAAATACAAATATTTTGCTATGCATTTCTACAGTGGCGGCATCACGTGGCGCGATCAATAATCCATAAGCACGCAAACACTTTACCCCAAAATATTAAAAAAAAAACAAAAAAAAATTACAAAAGTGGGAAGTGGGTTAATGCAAGCAATTGCTGCTGCCATGCTTAGTATATACTAAGAAAAAAAGTGATTGCATGGTGTTGGCATTAAAAGTTTTATATTAATTTTTATTTTTTTCTGTATAATTTCAAAACTAACGGCTCCCTCATTTTTTTTCCTTTTGAAAGCATTTCAGTGTGAATTATAAAAAAAAAATCCCAATCAAATAAAAGTAATGTCTTAAATACAAGATCAGATATCATTTGATATAGATCGATATTTATTCTTATCCAAGTTTATCTTAAAATTGGGGTATCCAGTAATATCCGATTAGATCCCTCTATTATATAACTGGATTAAATTAGATCAAAATTGGTATCAATATTGGGGGATCCAATAATATATAATTAAAGGTCCTGAAAGATCCGAAAATATCCCATGGGATTAGTTTATATCGAATTGGATCTAATTAGATCCAAAACTATAAGTAATTTTTGGTTTATCGAATACGATATTTTGAGATTAAATTGGATTAACTTAAATCCAAATAAATGTTAATTTAATTAAAAAAAAATGTAAGAAAAACAATATCTGTGGCGCATATATAATTAGGTATGGAGTTACATCTAACAACATATAATAATATCTTATACGCATAGAAAATACTAATGATATTGGACCATAATCATATCTCAAACTAAATTGTTTATCTTGTGACATAAATGGAATCTTACACAATTATATCTTACAATCTTGCATAACACCATATATAATCATATATTATAATTTATTTTAAAATGGAAAAACATAGCACCATTCATACATTTTTTTACTCGGGATGGTAATTTTTTGTTTTCCAATTCAATTTTACACTCAATTTGTTTATTTATAAGGCTAAGGATGAAACTGCAATTAAATTAAAAGTAAAAAAGTTAAAGAAATAAAGATTATTATGAAAGAAAGGCACGCGTTATTTGAAAATGAATGTAATTTAAATTTATTTATATTAACAGAAACAAATTAGTAAAATTCTTTGCTAAAACTACTAAAAACTGACGTTGCAAAAAAACTGCCAAAATTAGCTGATTTTTCTATGCGGTCCCGATCCCCAGGAAATGATTTCGATTTCCTTTTTTTTTGTTTGTTTTATGAATTTCTAACTTTTTGTGGACTAAAAATTTGATTAAGCATTACAAATTTACATAGTGTTACACTCATAGAAATAAAAAGGCCGAAAAGGATACTAAAAATTAGTTAAAAATTGCGTTGCAGAAAAACCTTTTTCGCTAGTGTGTAATAGGAAAAGAACAGCAAAGTTAAAGAACAACAAAATTTTAATTATATTGGAGTTGAATTTTAGTTCATTGAAAATAGCTATTTATTCTGCCAAAATCAGCAAAAGCTTTGGCTAAGTATTTGTAGACAAAAAAAAGCAAAAAAAATTTGTTAAATTTAGTTGAATGCATATAACAGTATATTTTGCTAAAATCAACAGTAATATTTTCTAAACAATTGGTTACTACTGATTTCAGAAGAGTTGTTTTTATGAACATAAGAACTAAATCAAATAAAACCCTTTGAAAATTAAAAATTGTTTGGTGATTATTTATTGTCTACTTAATTACTTTTAATTAACTACAAATTTAGCTCAAACATAACACAACTTTTGTAAATTTAAAAGATTTATGTTGCTATTCTTATTTAAATCATACTTAGCAAATAGAAAGCTGCCAATTTTAACAATGTCGTTTTTGACAAATTTTTAGTAGTTTTAGCAAAAATGTATACTAATTTTTTTTTATTATTTTTATCGCAAAAAAACTTTGAATTGGGCTGATTTTATTACATTAATTTGCAACTTTCATTTAACTAAAACTTATCTTAGTAATATTGAGCAAAAAAAAGTTTCTAATTTTAGTAGTTTTTCCTGCAACGTCATATTGTACTAATTTTTAGAAGTTTTAGTTAACAATTTTACTGGCTTTTTACTTTTAATACAACTATTATAAAAAAAGTACTTAAAAAGTTGTAAAATTCAATGAATTTGCTACAGTTATATTAGTTTTTTGTTTTTATATACATCGAGATTATTTTTATGTTATTTTCAATTTATAACGAGCTTTCAACCTCCGTATATTTACAAAAGTAAAGCAAATCAAACATATTAGCTAGGTTGATACTAGTTTGCATTAGAAATGTATATCATCTTTTCCAGTTGCAGCATAAAAAAAAAATATAAATTCAAATTTCTTTTTTTTGAAACACGGTTAAAAATCAATATACAAGCAATACAGTAGACGCTCGCAAATTAGAACCGCTTTGTTTTTGAGCCAATTCTAATTTCTGAATTATTCTAATTTCTGGACGTTTTTTTTCGAATAAAAACTAAAAATTTGAGTAAATTTCCTTCCGAAAACTAAAATAAAACGCTTTTTAATTTTTTTTTTTTAATTCAATTTTATTTGATAAAAACAAGAAAACAAAACGGTTAAGGCGTATCAAATTTCATAAATAAACTAGCTAAAAATGTACATAAATGCGACAAAAAAAAAACAACAAATAGGGAAAAACATATATAATTTAGTGACTCCCCTTTTTAGTTTTACTATGTTCAAACAGAATAAAAATAAATTGGGGATTTCCTGTGTTCAAATAACCAAAATACATTAAACGCTCAAAAATTAGAATTTTAAATTCGAATTTCAGAGCGTTTAATGTATTGCAAACACTGACTCAAATTTCTGGACGTTCGAATTACTGAAAGCTCTAATTTGTGAGCGTCTACTGTATATGTATATATGTATATATACAAATCAATATACATTTATGCACATGTATGGACTCATTCATGCTCGTATGTATGTGAAGTGATTCGTGTCATACATGTCCATATAACACCATATAGATTGCATATATGCCCGGCTAAAAATCAATATATATGCATCCATTTATGGGCATGTATGAACTCATTCATAATCATATACATGCTCATATACTACCATATATGATTCATATGTGATTATGCATGTAAATATTACCTCAATTTTCGTTAATGTACACATATGAAAGCGCATGGAAGTGTATGGACATGTATTTATATATATTGAAATATTACCTCAATTTTGTTAATGCGCTCACATGAACATATATGATTCCTCATATGAACATGTATGAATAATTTATGACACATATGAATCATTTACATATATATGTATTTGGGCATGTATGAAGCATGTGTGCTCATTTATGTCGATTTATAACAGGGTGTTTATATTATAACGGGGTGTTAATATGTAATCATATATATCAATATTAGCCAATTTTGGGTAATGTGAACATCTATGATTCCTCATACGAACATTGTGAACATCTATGATTCCTCATGTAGGAATGGTTTATGAACACAAATGATTCATTTATGAATGCATGTGGACATGTATGAAGCATGCGTTTTCATGTATGGATCCATATATGTCGACTTATAACAGGGAATACAAAATCTAATATTTGCCAACGACAGTAACAGCGATTATGCATTCATTCGCCTTTCTTCTGCAAATTGCCGCCTCTTAATTTAAACTAATTCTTACTAAAAATAATTTTAGTACGTTCTATTTTGAGTTCACGCAAAATTTGTATAAAATTGATGAATTGAGAAAAATTTTCTATAGCGAAAAATTGGGAAAAAAAACTCCAAATTTTTAATATCATATAAAAAAATACACATTTGTAGAGGTTTGGCTGTTTACTCAAGTAAAATATCCTGATAAAAAAATAACCAAATCCAAAAAAAACGGTTTCTCGAATATTCGAAAATGTAAAATATTGGAAACCGGATCAGATTTGAAAATAAGAAAAAAAACTGGGTTCGGTTACGGACAGTCTAAATACAGTCAAATGAATTTTAAAAAATTTTTAACCGATTACAAAAAAATTCTTCCGCAAATTAATCGAAAACTGTTTATTTAGGAAATCAAAAGAAGTTCATCATAATCAGATTTTACTGTAATTTAATTTTTTCTTTGTTTCGTTACTTTTGCAAATTTTTTGAATATATAAATAAAAAAACTATATTTTTGGGGTTCGGGAACCAGTAGAAATGTGTCAATGGGTCCGTAAAGCAAAAGTTGGTGCCACAACATATTCAAATCTCATTCAGATCTGCGTTTCCGTGTTGGTATACCTCCCTAGTAAGTACGAATTTCATTGATTTAGATATAAATGTAGCTAAAATAAGATTTATAGTATTTATAGATTTCGATTTCTTTTTCACATTTTAAAATAAGTTGAAATGCATTTAAATTAAAAAGAAAACAAACTTTGCTTGATTTCATAGCTGTTCCTATTTATACATTTCTAGTTCTCTTAGTTTTTCAGCAATAAAATTCAGCTTAATTGAAAAACTTTCACTAAGAAATGTATATCTTATATATATGTATATCAATAAAAAGCTTAAAAAAGCTCTCTTAACTAATATTTAGATCTGAAACAATTTTAAAGGATCTTAAGAAATTTTTCTAAAGGATATTTTAAAAGCTACTGATATAATCTTCTTCATTTACATTTCGCTTTATTAAAATTCCCATAAAATGTATTTTTAAACCATAGCAATAATTGTTTTTTTACCACCGCACAGACATATGTTCAATTTAAAGAAGAAGAAAATAAAGCTTAACCTCTTGTTCCAATTTCAATATTTTTTCTTAACTACCCAAGTAGAAAATTTTATATATATTCAGATAGAATTTTATGCAATTACATATATATATATTTAAATTATTTTATTATATTATAGCAATATATTATTTTACATTCCCAAGTAAAAAAGTTTATATATATTCAGATATACTTTTATACAATTAAATGTTTCAATGTATAAATTTATATAGTCCTATAAACAGTTATATGAAAGCATAAATATTTGTATCCAATTGTAATAGATTTGTGTTGTTTCAAAAATTTCGATATGGGGTATATACAGCATTATATTATTTTATTATGTCTTATATACAATTATACTTAATATACCTAATTATGTATTACTTCACGCCGAGAACAAATATGGTTGCAATATGATTGCGGCCACAAATCTATGTATGCTTCATGCAGCCATAAATGGTTGTTTCTATTAAAGTATTATTGTATCAACAATATTTCTCCTATAATATGGATACTTTCATCATGTTCTAGTTAAATTTTCTCTGAAGATGAATTGTCATTCCTATTTGTGAGAAACAGTCAGCACCAAAAAATTAAATAATATTAAACAAAAGGACAGAAAAGTAATTTCTTTTTTAATTGTTTGCAATTCCGTAAAAAAAAATATTGTTAAGGAAAAAAAATATAAAAGAAAAATACACGTGCTTTTAAGTCTGTAGTACGAAGTAATCATAATATGTTTGTAATAAATATAATATGTTTGTAATAATCATAATATGTTTGTAATAATCATAATATTAGAGAATGTTTATCACGACTATGGTAACATGGTTGTCACAATCATAAATCCAAACATATATGATGCTCTTCGAATATGGTTACCACAACCATATATTCGTAAGCGTTCGCATATAATTCAACATAAGTGTACATATAATTATATATAACTTCATGTGAACCAACATTAAAAATATTTTTTATAATGTTTCGTAAAGCCATATATTGTACCATACAAAATTATATAGAAATATATGAGTTCCAATACTTTGGATATTTTTTAATTGAGTTCAGATATGATTATATATGGTCCACTACAAAGCCACATTTAATTATATGTGGTACCATATTAACAGTGTTGCCAGAACTTGATTGGCAAAAAAGGCTAAAATTCTTGGAAAAAAGCCTAAAAAAGGCTAAAAAAAACTAAATTATTTTAATGGAAAGTCTTCAATATATGAACAAAAAATAAGAAAAATTCATGTTTTATTTTATTTTACAATTAAATTGTAAAATTTGAGACCATTTGTTATACATTCAGTACATTTTTTGACTAGTTATAACAAAAAAAAAATAATAAAAGAAAAATAAGTTTAAAATTTGTTAAAAAGTTATTAGAATGACCAAATATCATCAACATCCAACTCGTTATTGTTGTCATCATAACTTTCATTAGATCCTATTAACTTATGGTAATTCTGGGGCACTACATATTGAAAGCAGCATTTATCGCTTCTTTTTAAGCCGTATCTAAATAAATAATTAAAAAAATAAACAAATTTATATAAACAATAGTTTTGTTAAATCAAAAATTTTACCTGATGGATAAAACTGAATTGACTGAATTGAATGTAGTCTGTTTCTAACGTTTGTCTTTACGAGATTTATTTGGCTAAATACACGCTCAACATCAGCATTTGATCAGGGAAGGCATAAAAGCTTCAAAACAAACTCAGAAATTTCTTTAAATTTGTTATTTCCACCTGCATCTCGATAGTTGTAAACTTCTGCCCAAAATGTTACGATATTGTTGGTATTTATCCATTTTAAATATTGAATATTAGAATACTGCTCATCTATTTTTGATATCATCTCGTCACTCAATTTAAATAAATTTAAAATTGTTAAAATATCTTCTTTAGAAGATTTCAAAATATTTTGCACTGAAAAGTAATCAATGTTCTGTAGAATTTTGATATTATCTGGAAGTCTAAAACAATTAAAAAAAAATAACATTTATGTTTAAAATAATTCGAAATTTTATAGTATATACCTTTGTTTTAACTGATTTATTAGACCGACTACTAAGTTTGTACAATTGGATCTAATTTTAATCTCTTGACTTTTCTTTAACTGTCCAGATTTTTTTAACTTCTTTACGAAAGTTTCGAACTCATGTCCAAGACTACAAGTATATGATACATATTCTTCAAAATCCTCAAGCAATATGTCCACATCAGCGTCGTCTAAAACCTTTCTTTTCAAAAAGTAATTTCTCTTAATAGACGGGTTGGATCGTTTTCATTGCTTTGGAAAACTTTGTTGACTATTTGTACTTCAGATAATATTGGTTTTAAAAACAATAAATATAAATAAATTTCTTGGTCATTGTACATTTCACTTAGAATTTTGGCTTTAAGACATTTCTCATCGGCCATTGCCTTGTCGAAATGCATCTGTAGTTCATCCCATTGAAATGTTATTCTTGAAACTACCACTTTTATTGACAACCAACGAGTGTCAGACGTTTGTGTAATTTTCAAAGGCTCCTAAAAATAAGAAGAAAATAGAATATAAAAAAATTAAATATGTGAGATTATTACCTTTCCATTCAAATTTTCATATAAAACTTTATAGGAACGTTGGCGGTTTGTACTTTTTGAAAACCAACTGTATGTTTCGTAGACAATAAGTTCTAAATTTTCGGGCATATATTCCTTTAAAGCCTGGTTAACTGCAAGTTGGAGTGAATGACACACACACTTTATGAGTATTAAATCTGGAACTTCTTTTTTTCAAGCGATGTAAACGCTCTTAATTTTTCCAATCATAACGTTTGCATTGTCCGTACCAATTCCGACCAAATTTTTTATATTTAGTTTAAATTTTTCGATAGCCTTTTTAATTCCACGGACAATACTCTCCGCTGATCCATTTTCCAATTCTTCTATGCAGAGAAATGTAGAAACAATTTTTCTTTTGGCTTTACTAAAGGAAATAATTACCAGTCCTAAGAAATATTAAGTTAGTAAACCAATTTTAAATGATTTAATAAATAAAACTTACCCAAAATTTTAGTAAATGTTACGTCAGTCGATTCATCAATTAATATGCTAAAAAAAGCTATCTCCAATGTCATTGGAGAGCTTCTCATTAAAATGAGGAGCAAGAACATTTTTAATCACTTTGCTGCATTTTGTTGTGTGCAACTTTAGAGACGGGCAATCAAATTTTCTTTTGCAAAGCTCACCTAAATGATCCACTGGTAGAATTGAACTGTGAACAGCGATATACATTGCCAAAGTAGCCTCCTGCTGTTGTAGCTTAAAATTCACTGGCTTAAAAGGCTAAGGCTTTGTCTTAACAATATATCCAATAGCGTTAATATGTTTTTTTGTATCCGAGTGAGCAATTAAATCATATAATTTTGCTGTGATTTCGCATTTACAATATTTACAAAATGCCTTTGCAGAATTGTCGCATTCTGCAACCCATTCTTTTAATTTTGGGTGGGATAACCATTCACTGCGAAATTTCTGAGAATATTTGGAAGTCATTTTTCACTTTTTTTATTTGTTTTTCTTTTTTTTGTATTAAAAACTTTTCTAGTTTTTATCAATTCACTTTTTTGTTTTTAATAAAGACACGTGTTTAGCTGTTTTTTTTTTTTTAGTGATTGATTGTTTGATTTGTTTATGTGTTTATTCATCAAATGTCATTTTTTAAGGGGTTGCCATTGAATAAATATTAATATTAAAATGTAGCGTTTTTAGCGTTTTTTAACATTTAAAAGGAAAAAAAAAACTGCAACATAACTTTAAAGTTAAAAAGTTAAAAAATGGCTAAAAAAATTCTAAAAATGGCTAAAAAAAAGGCTAATGGCTAAATGCAATTTTTTCCGGCTAAACGTGTTGAAAAAAGGCTAAATCTAGCCGGAAAACGGCTGAATTGGCAACACTGCATATTAACAACATTTTTTAAGTGATTTTAGATACAATTATATAATTGTGGAGTTGGGATTTATGAGTTCGATAACTTAAAAACTTTGATGTTTTGTTCACAAGAACGACTCTAGATCCTGATTTTTTCGTAACATATATCTTTTTTGATCAGCGTTTGTTATGCTACAATCTAACCACTGATTAATTTAGTATAAAAAGTCATCAAATTGCATTTAATTTTTATTTGTATTTAATTACATCGAATTAGATGCTAATTAGATCTAGTTCGAATTAGATCTAATTCGATGAGATTGTATCGAAAAAAAAATATATTTACTTTAAAATATTTTTGTTTTGCAAATGTCAAAAATGGTTGGTCTTTTTCGGTACTCTGCATAATCGGCATCATTATTCTATTTGCCAAGCTTCTACACACAGCGAGAATTTCAGTAATTTTAGACGAAAAATAAAGAAAAATTCAATTAAACTAATTTTCATAAAATTAATGAAAAGCTTCATACTTTTTATGCAACTAGTTTTTAAAATCCACTTCTTTATTAAGTTAATGAGTATTTTTTTTTTTTTTTTTAAGAGAAGCAACACTCAGGAAACTTTTCCTATTAATTAATGTGTTGCTTTCTTTGGAAAGGGGATAGTGGAGAGATGAAAGGTGGTGAAAGATGAAGGGCTTCAAACATGGCAATACTGTAATTGCGCGAGTACATAAGTCTTAGAACAGTTGTTGCTCGCCACCTGATGTAGAGTTGGCGATTTTATTGAAGCTTTTTGTTTCATAGCCCTGATTCATTATTTTACTTCGGTGGGGTTAAGTGCTATGGGAACACCGAAGGTGGGCGCAGCGATACATATAAGTGATAGAAAACTCATACATATTATTTTTCTAAATTGATGTTGTCGTCACCGGGAATCGAACCCGGGACCATCTGTGTAACAGTCCAACGCGCTAACCATTACACCACAACGCCCAAAAAAAAAAAAATTTTTATTGTGACTACACACAGAGAAAAATTTAGCTGTTTGCCAACTGAACATTAGTTTTCACAACAAAGTTAGGTTAATTCAATTGAATTTTAGTTGAACCACCCAAAGTAATCAGAAATCGAATGTAACTATCGTTGTACTAACTGAATTTATAAGTTATTACCAATAATATACACTTTCTAATTCGGTTGGCACTTTATTTCTCTGTGTATGGTATGTATGTATATATATCTGTATTCAAAAATTTCATAAAATTTAAAATACAGAAAAATAATATATAGTTAACAATGACTTATAGTCGTTTGTTATATATAAATAAACAAAATTATAAAAGTATAGATATTTATTTAGGTTTAAACAATTTTTTTTTGGGATGGAATTCAAGAATCATACAAATTCTTCAATAATCATTTTTCTATAATTTAAAGTACTATTGATATAGCTATAGAGCTTATTCCATCCAATTTGGCCATTTAGAATTTACCTGTGTGTATGAATGTCAAATTTAAGTAAAAGACGAAATGAGCAAACTAAATGTCAAACTTTTTACGATTTTTACAAAATGTGATTTAGCCAACTTGTTTACTGAATTCCTTATTTTTGTACTTTAAAATGGAAATTATGTTTTTATTTACAACAAAAATTATTAAACAAAATATAAAAATTATGTTTTTATTTACAGCAAAAATTTTAAAACTAATAATTTTAATTATGCAAATTTTGTCTGTGTATGTGTCAAGACATTTCCCAATAAATAAACCCAAGCTAATTATTTGATTCAGAAAAAGGTTTAGGTTTAAACGGTTTTTTAAGATTTCGAAGATGAGATAAAATGAGAGAAAATGAAAAAAACAGTAATTTGTAGAAGAAACCTAATTTTTGACTACAATTGTAGTTAATTTGAAAAAACAAACCACATCAACTTACTGTATAATGATTTTACATGATTTTTGTTAGTTGAATTTACTGAAATGTAAGTCGTCCTGTTTTCAAGTGAAATTTCATTTGTTTTCAACTACTTTTGCAGTAGTCTTTACCTACATATTATTCTAAGTGTACTTACATGTTGACCTCCATTATATACATTTTCTGAAGTGTCAAATGTTCTCTATAACTATTTTTGGATATATAGCAGGTACTGAAGTGGCAATAACTTTTAAATTTTTAGACCTCTTTTCTCATTTTATCTTCTTTTTTGCTTTCTGTTTTTCTTAACCTATTTCCTTCCCTATTTTGCCTTTGTTCTGTTTTTTTAGGGGGATCTGCCCCTGGATCCACGCCTCTTTGAGTTCGAATTAGAATTAATGTTTCGAATCGAATTAGATAATAACGCCTAAGGTATAATTTAATATAGTAATTTTAAAATCATATGTAGTCTTTTTTATGATTTGATGAAATTATATATAATTTTATATAATTATTGAGAAAAACTAGGAACTGTTTGTATACATTTTTACCTAATAATATTTGATTATATCGATATTATTATACATAAAACACAAAAATTTGTATGGGGGCAAAGTTCGGATGAAGTTGTATCTAATATACATCAAATTGTATGAAATTGTATTTAATTGCATCGCATTCGTTACAATTTGCAGTAATTTTGATACACACATATGTTCTCATTCTTCGGATTAAATTTTATCACATCGCATATCTACTTTATATAATTTGATGATGCCCAACATAATTTTTTTTTTTACTTGGGTATAAACAAACCAGTTAAACTCCCTCAACACTGATGTGGTTAAACAATTATGCAAAAACACAAGCAGAACAAAAACTAAAAAAAAAAAAAAATATATATTTTACAAATAGGCTTCTCAAGCACTTAAAAGATACAGATCTTAATAGAATTGCAATGCTTGGAAAAAACTCCAACTTTAACTATTCAAGCATCATCAGCATACCATGACGATAATAATGATGTTTCTGATGATACAGCAAATGATATTAAGGATAATGGTCATCATCATTATCATCTTCCCAAGAACAAGCAGCTGATATTTGTATATTTTATAAATACGAGAAGACGAACAACAGAAAACCAAAAATGAAAAACTTGAAAACATCTTTACAATCAAAGATATAAATCTTATGAATTAACCAGATGAACGACAACATTCAGCAACTACAATGACGACAACATCTAGAAAAACACAAAAAAAAATCTATATAGAATTATAGAATACTATGAGGCGCGCGCGTTAACAATTCTTAAATTTCTATAGGCATCATATTTACAAGTTAATATTTGTGCTAACAAGATGTTGCTGTTATGTATTTTTTTTTTTTTTTGTCTTTTCATTTTGTCTACTTCTCTAGCTGAATTTTTTGTTTAAATGAAATTTAGTAGAAAAAGAAAAAAAAATTTAAATAAAAATGTTTTTTTGATCGTCTATAAAAGATCTTTTTTCTACAATTTTAACAAGAAGAACAACATCAGTAACAACAAAACAATATTAACAGCTTAAGTAGCAGCAATTTATATTGCTGGGACAATAATTTTGAAATTTAAAAGAATTGACTCATTTTATGCAAATTCTCAGAACTTTGTTTGGTCAAAACATATATCACTACTTATTTAAACAGAAGTTGTGTAAAATTCCACAACTAATTGTTTCTTCAAACTAACATTTAATATTATTTTTTTATGAAAAATTATGTATACAATTTGTGTGCAGGTGTAAAATGAAACATTACACATTTAATGTTTAAATATATATTTTGACCTTGCAACAATACATAATTATTTATACATTTAAAACAATTGGCTTATTATATTCAATTTCTCGGGCAAAACAGATAATAACATCGAATTTAAAGAGAATTTGTGTAAAATTACACATTTAAATTAAACATTGTTTAATGCTAACATATCATATAATTACTTTTTATTGCAAATTATGTACTTATATAAAAACTCAAAGCGTTATTCAGACAAAACATATACATGGAAATTGTGTAAAATTGCTTGTTTATTGTTTAAATCTTTATAATTATATTTTTGTTAAAATTTTTAAAATATAAACCCTTTATGAAGATATAAAATCTCATATTACACATACGTATAATGTGTAAAAATATTTTGACATAAATAATAAAAAATATTTGAATAATTTCAAAAATGTTCGGCATCTTCTGAAACTAATTTTAGACACCTATTATTTTATAAGGTTTTTTGGTGTGAGAGAAACGATGGACAGGGTTAGGTTGACCAGGCACGTAGCTAGGAATTTGTTTCGGGGGGGGGGGCTTTTCGATTTTTTTATTTTGATTATATTTTTTTTTTGCACAATAGAGTAACAGCTTTTTTTTTTTTTTTGTTTGCTAAATGTTTTTTTTGCTAAATTTTTACCTACACGTAATGGGCAATCATGTATAAAGTGCATTTTTTCATTTTTTACTTATTGTGTTCATTATTTTGCGAATTTTGATGTCTATATCGCGAAACAACGCTTTAATCTGTTTGATCACAATCCGCGAAACACGTCAAATTTGAAAACGTTTGTGTACTTTAAGTTGGATATGCATCGTTATTGTCTAATTACGTTAAATTTTTAGCTAAATATTAAAGTTTAGTTTAATTAAATAAAAAAGGAAAACTTTTTGAAAACCGCGAAAAATAAAATTGCGTTACTTTATATTTTTATGTGCTAATATACGTCTAGGGTAGCTAAAACTTAATAAATGTAAAAAAAAAGTAAAAAAGTTTCAACTTCTAATAACCCGATTAAAATTAATATGATGCTTTATATGATCATACGAAATTTAATATGAGTCTTAATACAGTTTTATCCAAGAAATGGGCATAATAATTAAATAACATCCGAATAATGACGCGATACGATTTAATACGATTTTATATAACGGTTTAATTTTTTATCTGAACTGATACTGATATATACAAAATAAGCTATACTTGTATCCGGTTTTTGATTTTAAAACGTCATGAAAATCCGAAATATCTATTAATCCTTTTAGACTTTAGCCACTTGCAAAAGGTTTACAACTTTATAATTTGTATCAAATTCCATAGAATTTGGAAATTTTATTATATTCAAAAATAAAAAATAATATAATGAAAATGAAGATTTTGTGGAATTTATTAACTTACACCATTGAATAACAAACACGAAAAAAACGTTGAAACTAAACTTAGAGTTTTAGATTGAAAAAAATCTTAGACTAAATTAAGAACTCATAATGTTACAAATGAAACAAATTCTTTATTTAGGGTTAAGAACCAGAAAGAAATCAATTCAAAAGACATAAATTCGGGTAAATTTTGTGTATAAAATTATACACAAAATGATGCAATTAATTGTACTATTGTATTGATGTAATACATATTTACATCCAAAATATGATTGACAAATTTTCTAGTGTGACTCTGCATGGGGTAATATACAATTTTATCTAAAATAAAATTGTGTTTTTTAAAATATGATATAATATCAAAATATATATTATTTTGCAATATCTATGTATATAAATATAACGTAATTATTAATTGGATTAGTTTTAGCGTATTTTAAATGCAATATACAATTATACGCAACTATATATGACATCATATTAAATTTGTTCAACGAAATTAATTTTATATACGAATTGATATAATAATGTCCAGTTAAATGCACTGGCAGACAAAACCTTATAAGTGCATATAAATAAATGTATTATTTTATGCAAACGTTTTAACTCGGGAAATTAAAGATTTATAACCGTCCAAAAAACAAATTAAAAGCAAATATCCTATATAATTTGCCTGACACTTATAAGGAAGCTTTTCCGATGGGTTCCCTTTGAAATTAATGAAATTCGGATAGGTGATAAAGCATCAAAAATATATGAAAAACGTATCTATTTTTAAAATTGGTGGTGAAATTTAACACATCTTTGTATGAAAATATGTTTAAAGTTTAGGAAATTTAGACTTATTTAAAAACAGCGTTAAAATGCTCGAGAAAACACACATTTTGAAAACCATTTTGACACTATGTCGTGGACCCCGGCTGCCACTTATTTGAATTATTTTAACAAATTATTCACAATTTTTTCCCCTTTTTCATATATCCGACTTCATGTCTTGTGTTAAAAAAATCGTAAATTTTACAAGCAAGCGTGATTGTTGTCTGAAAGAAATAATATTTAAACTAAATTATATATTTCGAATTCACTTTGATTTATATTTTGGACAATTTCAAACGCTTTTCAATTTGTCTTTAATCAATTTTTTAAATAAAAACCCTTTAAAATGTCTAAAAAAATCAAAGTTTGAGGCTTAAATTTGTTTAAAAAAATTAAAAAAATATGGTCTCTGTGTGTGGAATACGAGTCGCTTTAATGGATTTTGAGATATCGTAATATATATCGTAAAAAAATACTGAAAACTATGTTACCAGATGCGTGCGTAGCAAACCAAATTTAAATAAAAAGATTGCACTGTAAGTAAAGTAACGACTTTTACGGCACAAGTAAACTTAATTTTGAGTCTTAGTGGTATCTCCATTTTAAAAGATTATGTCAAAATACACAGAAAAAATCATTGTCAAAAAAATTTCAATTAAACCTTTGTTCGATTTCAAACTTACTTTCAATTAACTGTTTAATTGAAAATGAATTTGGTATAAAATTTTTTTTCGGTTTAAATAACGTATAATAACAACATTGAACCAAATGAAAAAATTTTAAAAAGTTGCCAAAATTAAAAAAAATCGTTAAAGTTGAAAATTCGCGTTTCTTTAATTTTGGTGATTTTTTTAAAATTTTTTTTCGAATTTTGGTGTTTATTTTGGGTGTTTTTAAATTTCTGCAATTTTAAGGATTGTTTTTTTAAATTTTTGCAATTTTTTTTCAAATTTTGCGATTTTTTCAAATGGTCTCGATTTTTTTAAATTTTGGCGATTTTTTTACAATTTTGGTTATTTTTTTAAAATTTTGTAATTTTTCCCAATAGTAAACAATATTCAATTAAATTTTTAATAGATGTGAATAAAACTATATATAATTGAAAGTAGTATTAATTAAATAGATACAAATTCTTTTAGTTGTTACTACAACTGCATCAACACGACCGAATTCAGTTAAACTTTTGCTGAATCAACAAATATTTTAATTAAAACTCAATTTTAGTTTTTCTGTGTAGACATATTTAATTTTTAGTTTGCATTGTCTCAAACAATTATTTGTCTATATTTTAAGTCAAAGACTTCGAAATCTCTTATGAAATGATTTTATTTATTGCTTTTTGTCTAAAATCAACTCTAACAATGATAGCCGCCCATTTGCAGGCGATGTTTTCTAACGAAATTTTAAGATTCGAATCATATAAAACTATTTCCTATTTGATCCAAGTCAAAAATAAATATTTTCATATTAAATTTATTAATAACATTATTACTTTCTAACGAATTGTAGTAAGTTTTTAAATTTGTCAAATCATTTCGGGGGGGCTCTAGCCCCCAAGCCCCCCCCCCCCCCCTAGCTACGTGCCTGAGGTTGACTATACTTAAAAACTATAATATGCTAAGTTTCACGTTGAAAAGTCTTCACCTAAACAACTGATGGACATTTAAAAGTCGAACAATTAAACAAATTAAAGAGTTTTTTTCATTAATTTTGTTTTTTGCTCATAGTATTTAAGTTTCAGATCCAAACTAATAAAAACAATAGTGACACTAGACTTGGGAGATACATTCACTAAAAAAAAAACTAATTTCCCTATCGCTGCTTAGTGAAAAGTTGTATGATATTTTACAAGGGAAATCAAAGTTTTCGATTTTTTAACTTTTTTAGTTTCTGTTTATGGGATTTTTGCGCCATTTAACGAAATTGACTTTTGATTACAGCCTTTAAAAAACGATGCAATTGTATACAGTTTGAGGTATACCAAGTGTCAGCTCATCAATAACGGAATAAAAACATAGCAAACAAGGAATTGGTGTACATTTTTCGAAAATGTATTTTTTTTTTCGTTATGGACTAAAACGCAAAAACTGTATGAAATTTCGCGAAATTTATTCTATTATTTTCTTTCTTTTTTTTCTAAACAGGAATAGAGATAATAGTTAGGAATTCAGAGTAAATCTTCGCGACGAACTGAATTGATAAAGTGCAAAAAAGTTTTTTTTTTCATTCCTAGCGGGTACAGCCGCATTATTTTCCAAACACATTTCGCTTTGTGACAACTAAAGCGCTGTATCATTTCTACCAAAACGTACATCAAATAAAAGATTTTAATTAGCTTACTATTAAAATCGTTAAAGCTTCAAAGATGGCAATTACTTTAAATAATCTGGAGCAAACAAAATTATTTTAACCTTAAAAAGCATTTTCAATTTTCCGAATTTAAAAGTATTTAATATGTTTTCCTGCAAATAAATATCATATTCATGTCATGAAAATTTTTTTGGAAATTATTTTCTTTAAAGTGTCGAAACTTTTTGAAATTCTTCATATATATTTTTTTACTCGGAACAATAACTTTTCCTCAATTTACAAGCATTTTTCAGAAATTCTTTTGTCGTTCATTAAATTATAAATTTGGCTGCTTTATTACGTAAAAAATTTTACAAGTAAATATTTGACATTTTTAATAAAATTTACACATTAAATGTGTACAATATTTTTCAGACTTTAAACAGTGTTTTCTATTATTTCATAAACAAAATTATAACAAAATATAGCCAATTTCTTACTCAAACCTGATTCCCATATTTTTCTTTTGATGATTGCACAATAAATGTTTAACATACGTATTTTTATTAAATAACTAAAAACTTTATTAATAGCTATTTCTAAAAGTTTTTTTTAAGTCTAAATTTGTTGTCAACACTTCTAATATTTAAAATTGTCTAATAATATTTAAAAGTTATTTATTTAATTATTCATAAAAAGTTTTATTTTAATCCTGTTTTCGTCATTTTGTACAAATTCTTAGAAAATATCATCGTTTTGTTCAAGTTTGAGAATTCGCATAAATATTAAGTCCATATCAGTTTCGGAGTATCGATAAAAAACATGCATTTGCATTAAATTCCTTGCCCTAGTGATTACACAGTTTTTGTTTAAAATAATCCCAAAAATCTTTAAAGATTTTTTGCAGTTATTTGCAAGATACTATGAATTATTGAGAAAAACTATTTTACATAATTTCAGTTGCATATTAAGCAATACATATTGTATTTACACAAACTCGGTTGTTAAAACAATAACTTTTACTTTAAATTTGTTTAAACAAAAGAAATAAATTCTGCAACTTTTTAATAATTTGGTGATTCATTTGCAACAATAATTTTTGGTCTTCAAAGTTTAGTAATGTCACGATGCTTGTTAGGAAAATACCCTAGCCACGTGTTCGATTACTAAGAAGACAAGAATGGAGCAACATTAATCATTAAAGCTCTGCCTATTCTGAAGACTCTAGCTTTTCTAAAACATCGGGTTCTGATGAGATCTTTAGCTAGATCGAAATGCTAGTATCAGCCAAGCTAATGTGTTTGATTTGCTTTATTTGTGTAAATATACGTAGGTTCAAAGCTCGTTATAAACATAAAAATAATCTCGATGTTTATAAAAACAAAAAACTAATAAAACTGTAATAATTGCGTAAATTTACACTTTATACATGAATCAATTCCTTTAAACTTCCTTTCCATAAACATTGTGCCATATTTCTTACTATTGCTATTGGAGAAGCTTTTTTAAGCAAACATTAGCATTAAAAATCAACAATATTTTCAACGACAACATTTTGTTGCCTTCAAAAACAAAAAAGCAAAATCAACTCCAGAAAATCATATGCTAAGCAATCGTCTTTACATAGGAAACAAACCAATTTTTTTTTCTTTCTTTCTTAATTCAAAAGACATGAGTAGACAAGGAAAATGCTTGTTAAAGCACAAAACCATGTAGATTTCATTAGAGATACAACTTAAGTTTATGGTCTAAAGTATCATTGTAGTAAGTATACAACTAGTCCTTTAAGGTTTTACGAGTACGAGTAAATACTTCCAAACATATTTATAAAAGAACAAGAGGTTTCTGTTTCTGGCATTAAGTTTTTTAAAGTTTTTTTTTTTTTCATAATCTCTCTATAATATCATTGATTTTTATGACACCTTTAAACTTAATACACTATAGACTTGCATTTTGTAATAGGCTTCTCTAGAAATTTATTATGGTTTCTTTTGCCATAATAAAGTAATTTATGAAAATTATTATTTTTTTATATTTATTTTATTTTACAATTTAAAAAATAAAAAATCTGCGTGCGGTTTTTAATTATATATATAAAAAAAAACCTTTTAAGTAATTTTTTTTATATTTGTATACTCTTAATAGTTTTAGTTTTTTGTAAACCCTTTTTTACGTTTGTTTTACCCTTTATTTTATAAAATTTATATTGTTGTGCTAATGATTTAACACTTGTTTTTATGTAGTAATTTTAAATACCCTTCATCCCACTGTATGAGAGGGTCAAGTCGTTTGTGAAACATAATAAGAATATAAGAAAGCGACCGGTCATAGACACGTCACGCGACAGATACGGGTTAGCTACTTTTGAACTTGCCGCGGTAATGGTTTTCAGACCGGAACTATTTTCGCCGGTCACGGGGGTAGGTACTTGCATTCAACTGACATGTGATACTCATTCAACATTCATGTCACACGCAAAGAAAAACTTGTTTTGGGCAACCATATTCGAAGAGAATCATATATTTTTGAATTTATGATTGCGACAAACATGTTACTATAATTGTGACAACCATAGTATTATCTTTTTCTTAATCATTCTATGATAGTTAGATTACCATATTATGATTCCCAATTGATCTCAATACTATCATATTATGGTTATAGAAACGTTTATAAATTATCATAGTATGATTCCTATATTATTCTCCCCGCGTTTTGTTGAAGCTGGTTTAAAAAGATATGCATGTTTTTTTTTTTTTAAATAGTACAAACGTATATTTATTTATTTAATAATTTTTCACACTTTAATAAACTTATTTTAAAATAATTTAAGTAATCAAATTGTCTTTGCGCTGACGAATAAGATTTGTGATATTAAGGAGTTACATAATTCATTATTTTGTCGCTATGCGATGTTTACAGGAATTTTTTATTTTTTTTGAAAACGAGAAGCAACACTCAGGAAATTCTTCCTATTAATTAATGTGTTGCTTTTTTTTGGAAAGGGGCTAGTAGAGAGGTGAAGGGTAGGGAAAGATGAAGGGGTTTTAACATGGCAACACTGTAATTGCGTGAGATTATAAGTCTAAGAACAGTTGTTGCTTACCATCTAATGGTGAATTGGAGAACTTATTGCAGCTTTTTTAATTTATGGCCCTAATTCATTATTTTACTTCGGGGTGGTGAAGTGCTATGGGAACAGCGAAGGCGGGTGCTGCGATAATTATGAGGGATAGAAAACTAATATATATTATTTTTCTAAATTGTTGTTGTTGTCACCGGGAATCGAACCCTTGACCATCTGTGTAACAGTCCAACGCGCTAACCATTACACCACAACGCCCAATGATCATGTCAACATGTTTGCAGCAATCATAATATTTGCAGTACAACCATGTTATGGTCCTAGTTATTATATTATGATAACTGAAAAGAATTTCGTCATGATTTATTACCTTATTATGAATATTGCAAACACAATATGATTTTATCGCACTACAGACTTGAAAGCACGTGTATATTGTTAAAATTTTTCTTTTATATGTATCTTAATTTTTTTTTTTTACATTTTTTTTGCTTGAGTACAACAAATTTAAATATAAATCACTTTAAATGTTTTACTTTTAAATTTTAAAAAATGAAACCCAAAAGTTTAGTTTCCGATCTTTTATCATAAATTATGATGTGAGCAAGATGAGTCAAGTTCAAGATAATTTGTTTTTTTTTTTTGTTAAACAAAAAACCGTGCAATGTTTATTTATTAATTAAAAATGTCTTCATACGCTAATTCAATGCAGACTTTATCTATTGACAGGTCCTTACATGTTTCATTTCGCGTCACCAAAAATCTTCACAGGACCAAAGTTCGAGGGGTTAGAAGATTTACCCAAATTATAATTTTTGAAGGAAAAATATCAACGCTTTACCCGTATTGTTTTATTTACTTGAGGAGAAGTAAACAACAAAATTGGAAGAATTGAACTAATTTAAATCAAAAATAAAACATTTTTAACTGGATTTTATTTTTGATATGCGATTTTAAATTTTTTTTCAGCCGAACAATTTGTCCACACACACGGTTACAGTGGTTGTGTTTCTTCTTAATATTTTTTTTTTTCTTTTTGTAAACCATTGCGAAGTGTATTAAAAGATTCGGCACAACTAACCTGATTTATCTTTTTTATTTTTATTTTTTTGTATAAAGGTTTCCTTCCTTATTTTATTTATGTGGTTATAAAAGTCATGTTCTAGCCATATTTTCTTAACTTAAACAAGTAACATGAGTATAAAGTATTTTATTTTGTATAGATACAAATCTATAATTTAAAAACTTACCAATTGAGCAGTACAAGTGTATATACACTTTGATAATGGCTGTGTTAAAAGGTATTTTATTACAAGGAAATGTTTAATTGGTGACAAAAAGGGAGTTTTTTTAAAACTTCACATAAAGGAAGAGAATGATTCACCGAATATTAAAAACAGAACTAAATTTATATGACACCTGCATTATTTTTTTATTTTTTTGTAATATATATCTTTGAAAAAAAAATACTAATGCACAAATTTACCTAACTACATCTACACTAATAGAAACAAATTGTAAAAATGTTTGCTAAAAGTTAGTTCAAAATGAAGTAGCAGGAAAAACTGCTTAAACTAGCAGATTTTATTTTGCTTATTTTTAATAAGGTATGAATAGCAAAAATTATTCTGTTAAATTTACCAAACTTTAGCTCTATTTGAGATTAATTTTATTTAAAAGTACTAACTAATCAGCAAAAAATTTGCTTAATATTAGAAGACAAAACAAAAAAAAACAAAATTTTAAAAGTGTTTTTATATAATTTTATTTTTAAGTCAGCGATTACAATTTTTTTACCAATTGTTTTTTTTTTTATTAATTTTAGTAAAATATACTGTTACTTTCAATTTATAACGAGCTTTCAATCTCCGTATATTTACAAAAATAAAGCAAATCAAACATATTAGCTAGGTTGATACTAGTATTTCGGTCTGGCTAAAGATCTCATGAAAACCCGATGTTTTAGAAAAGTTAGAGCCTCCATAAGTTAGTTTTTTGTTTTTATGTACATCGAGATTATTTTTATGTTATTTTCAATTTATAACGAGCTTTCAACCTCCGTATATTTACAAAAATAAAGCAAATCAAACATATTAGCTAGGTTGATACTAGTATTTCGATCTGGCTAAAGGTCTCATCAGAACCCGAAGTTTTAGAAAAGTGAGAGCCTCCATAATAGGCAGAACTTTAACAAAAAACCTATTAATAATCAATTTTGCTCCATTCTTGTCTTCTTAGTAATCAAGCACGTGGTTAGGTCTTTTCCTAACAAGCATCATGACGTTACTAAACTTTGAAGACCAAAAATGTTCTATTTATATAAAAAAATTTTAGTTTGTACTCTGGCTCAAGTAATATTTTTTACAGTTATATTAGTTTTTTGTTTTTATATACATCGAGATTATTTTTATGTTATTTTCAATTTATAACGAGCTTTCAACCTCCGTATATTTACAAAAATAAAGCAAATCAAACATATTAGCTAGGTTGATACTAGTATTTCGATCTGGCTAAAGGTCTCATCAGAACCCGAAGTTTTAGAAAAGTGAGAGCCTCCATAATAGGCAGAACTTTAACAAAAAACCTATTAATAATCAATTTTGCTCCATTCTTGTCTTCTTAGTAATCAAGCACGTGGTTAGGTCTTTTCCTAACAAGCATCATGACGTTACTAAACTTTGAAGACCAAAAATGTTCTATTTATATAAAAAATTTTTAGTTTGTACTCTGGCTCAAGTAATATTTTTTACAGTTATATTAGTTTTTTGTTTTTATATACATCGAGATTATTTTTATGTTATTTTCAATTTATAACGAGCTTTCAACCTCCGTATATTTACAAAAATAAAGCAAATCAAACATATTAGCTAGGTTGATACTAGTATTTCGATCTGGCTAAAGGTCTCATCAGAACCCGAAGTTTTAGAAAAGTGAGAGCCTCCATAATAGGCAGAACTTTAACAAAAAACCTATTAATAATCAATTTTGCTCCATTCTTGTCTTCTTAGTAATCAAGCACGTGGTTAGGTCTTTTCCTAACAAGCATCATGACGTTACTAAACTTTGAAGACCAAAAATGTTCTATTTATATAAAAAATTTTTAGTTTGTACTCTGGCTCAAGTAATATTTTTTACAGTTATATTAGTTTTTTGTTTTTATGTACATCGAGATTATTTTTATGTTATTTTCAATTTATAACGAGCTTTCAACCTCCGTATATTTACAAAAATAAAGCAAATCAAACATATTAGCTAGGTTGATACTAGTATTTCGATCTGGCTAAAGATCTCATGAAAACCCGAAGTTTTAGAAAAGTTAGAGCCTCCATAATAGGCAGAACTTTAACAAAAAACCTATTAATAATCAATTTTGCTCCATTCTTGTGTTCTTAGTAATCAAGCACGTGGTTAGGTCTTTTCCTAACAAGCATCATGACGTTACTAAACTTTTACTTTCATTCTACTAAATTTAAGGTAAATATTGCAAAAATTTTGTTAATACTACAGTTTTTGTTTGCTAGTTTTTGTCTACAAATATTTAGCAACAAGTTTAGTTGATTTTATCAGAGTTAATTTCTGTTTCTAATTAGCTTATATTCAACTAGAATATAGCTAAAACTATATTAGTTTAACATTCGCTGTTTTTATCTTATTAATATTTAAAAAAAAGTCTGTTAGTTTTAGCGGTTTTCTCTGCACGTCCTTTTTTTAACAAATTTTTTCTATTAGTGTTTTTTTTATAAAAATCCATAACATCCCCATTACAGGAATTAAAAAGTAAATTTTAAAGCTCAGAAATCTTATGAAAGTGCTGGCTTTAAGCCCTGAAACTATTTAAATTAAAATGGCAAAAAAAAGCAAATTTGAGGAAAAATGTCAAAAAAGAACAAAAAAGGTAAATCTGACTTCTCTGATAATAACTAGAGAAGATAATGCCAAAAACTGAGCTGTTTATGGCAAAAAGTATTGGAAAAAGGCAAAAAATAGCAAAATCACACAAATGGTAAACAATTAAGAGTTTTTTTTTAAGAAAATGCTAACATTTTGAGAGAAAAAGCTATTTAGGCTAACAAATATGAAAAAAATAATTTTAAAGCTCAAAATTCTTAAAGCTAAAAATACAAATTGAAAGAATTGCAAAATAAGCAAATATGAGTTAAAATTAGTAAAAACCCCAAATTTGCCTTATCTGATAATAGCACAAACACTGTTTTCGATAGATTTTGAAGAAAACCGTGACATCAGCAATATTTTGTTTATTAAAGGCAGGCATCCGCATATTTTTTTTATTTTTTAAAAAAACAAAAACTTTGAGCTATATTTAACAGGAAACCCTAACATTTTTATATATTTTTGATAAAAAAAAAAATTTAAGTAAATTTTAATATCTGAATTATCTTATATAAGCCAAGCACATCCGCATTATGATTAATTACATCACCAAAGTTAAAAACCCTAAAAACCTTCAGAAAAACTTATTTTTAAAATTTTAATCGATTTAAAAGAAAAAAAAATAAATAAAAGCATAAAAAAGTAAAACAAGCCAAAAATAGCAAATTTATCTTCTCTGCTAATAACCAGAAAGTAAGCTTAATATCCGCGTTTTGTTCTTTTAAAAAATGCTCACATCCGCACTTGTTTAAGCAATTCATAAGTTTTTCTACAAAAAATGTACACTTTCATCAATAACCGCATTGTTAACTTAAAAAATCAGTAAAATTTTTGTCATTTATTTTAATTACCTTCTTGTGGAACTCCATAACTTGTTAACAACTTAAGTTATGATATGTTTTAAAATGCTGTAGGTTTAACATTTCATTTATTTTAATGATATTTACTTAAAATTTATTTGAATTTCTCAGAAAAAATTTTATAAAAAAATTATTGGGAATTGTGATAAAAAAAATGTTAAAATCAATATTTTTATAAATTTAAATGTATAGCAAGTAAGAAACATTCTGATTTAAGCAAATTAAATTAAAAGTCATAAAAATCTTTAAATGAGTCATTTTTAAAGCAATACAGTCAGTAGCAAAAAAAATGCCTTATGTTCCGAATAACATGTTAAAAAAAGTTTTAAAGTATTAAAGAAGTTATTCAATCAATCAATTATACACAGAAAAAATTATGTGCCGAAAATATCTAATTAATCAATTGTTTAAATATCAATGGCAATTTAAACAATTTTTTTAATTGATTCAATTAAAAAATTTATTGAACTTTCAAATATATCCATACAGTGTTGACAACATGTAAACAAAATTTTTAATAATTTGGCAAACTATTTGTTTTTTTTTTATTTTATTTAGATTAAATAATCAAACAAAGGTTTAATTATATCAATATATTATTTAATTTGTAAATAAAAAGAAAAAAATCGCAAATGATTAACTTTTAATAAGTTGAATAGTTTACCGATTTCAAATACACGCAAAATCGTAGTTATTTCACTAGAGTTTGCAACACTCTTTTTGTTGAGATATTCGTGTACGCACGAAAACTTAATTTAGTTTCGTGTTTTATCTGTGGTAATAAAAGTGCACATGTGGATTTAAATAAACCTTATCGAAAAAGGACAATTAAACTATTATTTTTGTATATAATTAAATTTTCAATAATTTTAAGTGTCATTAAACTATCATTTTAAAGTTGTGTGTGATTTTTTTAAGAAAGCAATTCAATTACAAGAAAAAGTTCAAGTCAAGACAAGCAAAACAAAAATTTTGTCTTTACTTTTATTTGATTTCTTATAATACATTTTTAAATTAAAAAGCTTTAATTTTATTATAAATAAAATGTCAATTTAATTTACAAACCTACATTTCTTTTTTTATTTAATGGGGGGCATATAATAAAAATAAAAAATACGCGTTTTCAATTAAAACTACCATTGTTTTCTTCTCAAGTTTCAATTAAAGTTTTAATCAATTTAACGTAACTTTTTAATTGAGGTTGTAAAGAAAAACAATAACTCTTTTAATTGATATTATTATTATTTTAATTGAAAGAGTTTTAATAAACTGTCTGGAAATTTTTTTAGTTAATACTATCATTTCAGTCGTAGGTGCAAAATCAATTAAAATATTAATTGATTCAATAAAATTTTTAATTGAAACCCGTTTTTAGTTTTTTCTGTGTATAAATCGTTTAAAACGATCAACCTGTAGCTGAAATCCCTTTACTGTTGAATATTTTGCCACTAACTGTATTCCATATATTTACCCTTTTTCCATAAAAAATAAGTGTCTGTCTCCTACATTTGTTTACATCCTGTTCTTCTGTGGTTTCAGTTTTCTAAATATTATGCATTCCCTGCTTTATTTTTCTACATAAAATTTATTTTTATTATTACGATCATCATCATTATCATTATAGCTGGACACTATGGGTTTTTATTTGGTTTTTTTTTTTTGGTTCATTGTTCCACAGAAGAGTGTTTAGTTGAAATTTTTCTTTATTATTGCTAAACATGCATTTTTTTCCATCTATTCATTATAAACGCAGCAGGAATTTAATAGACTTGACGCATTGATCACACAGTCGTGGACAAGGAGTAGACAAAATAAAACTAAAATATAATACCACAACAGAATAGCCACTGAAATGACAGTAATATGTTGAACTTGTGGGGGTTTCTTTATTTTTAAGTATAAAACATTAAATATTAAATTTAAATTTTTTTTTTTTTTTTAATAATGAAACATTTTATGATGCAATACTTCAGAATAAATGTAAATGAGAAAATAAATTAGATTAAAAATGACTAGAAAATGCAAAAAAATGTATTTTTAAAACAGCCAGGATTGATATAGCTTTAAAGAGGTTTTTGTTTAAAAATTATAAGTGGATAAGAAAAAGAGACAAACCACAATTTTCTATAGAAAATAATGTCGTCTCAGGGTTTTCTATAGACTATAATTCAGATTTCAGGGTTTTCTATAGAAAATAATGCGCATATCATTGTTTTTTTTTATAGGAAATACATTGGATGTCTGTGTTTGCAATGAAATATTATGCAAATGTCTGTATTTTCTATAGAATATTAGGCGGAAATCTATATTTTCTATAGAAAATAATGTGAATGTGTGTGTTTTCTGCAGATAATAATGCGGATGTTAGTGTTCTCTACACTCATATAATAATTTTCCATAAAAAATCAACAGTTATTTACAAATTTAATCGGTAAAGTTGTTTCAATGGAATATATAGTTAAATTACCAAAGAAACATATTTTTTAACTTTCTGTCTGTTATTTAATAAACAAAATAAACGGACTTTCGGTAATAGTTAAAATATTCAGTTAAAATTTTCTATTAAAAACAAAAAGTTCTTATATTATATTGAGTACTGAAGTTATTATTATATTGAGTACTGTCAGTTAATTTTTCAACAGTTGAAAATAAACTAAAAATAAAAAATACAATTGTTTTACACGAAAAGTAAGTAGTCCTGTTTTTAACTGATTTTCAGTTAATTTAATTAGTATATTCAGTAGTCTTTACGGAATGTAATGCGGATGTCTGTGTTTTTTATTAAAAATAATGCGAATAACGCTGTGTTTTATAGAAAATAATGCGAATGTTATTGTTTTCTATGGAAATATTTGTTGTCAAAAATACACCATTTGGGCCAAATCCGCAAATTCAAAAGTATAATTTTAATAGGAATAGAAACCCAATAAAAACATTTGCTAATGTTTAATGGTCCTTGTTATAGTATTCGACTTACTCTTGATTCGATTACTTTTGGATATACTTAATATTACCGCATGATTGTGGGCGTTGCGGTGTAATGGTTAGCGCGTTGAACTGTTACACAGATGAGTTTTCTATCCCTTATATGTATCGCTGCGCCCACCTTCGGTGTTCCCATAGCACTTAACCCCACCGAAGTAAAATAATGAATCAGGGCTATGAAACAAAAAGCTTCAATAAAATCGCCAACTCTACATCAGGTAGCGAGCAACAACTGTTCTAAGACTAAGCATCTCGCGCAATTACAGTGTTGCCATGTTTGACTTTCACCACCTTTCATCTCTCCACTATCCCCTTTCCAAAGAAAGCAACATATTAATTAATGGGAAGAATTTCCTGAGTGTTGCTTCTCTTAAAAAAAAAAAAAAATGATTACTATAACTAACATCAAAAATTTATTTACGACCTGAACAATTGGGTCAAATTAATTAGGAACCCAATTTTTGACGAGATACAACAATTACAATTACAGTTACAGCAATTTGCCCAATTATATACCAAAACAGCGAAATGTTTACGGTTTTTTAAGTTAATATTAAAAAATGCTTAACACTAACACTATCAAAAATTAACCGGGTGCAAAAGTGGAACATTTGTCTTAAAATAGCAACATACCGTTATTTTCTTCGTTACGTCAAGTAGTTTAAAATTTGTTTTTGATTTTGAATAAGAACACACTTATTACCCAAAACAGCTGAAAGGAACTATTGGATTTCATTTTATAGATAAAATTCAAATCAATATATTTGAACAAAATGAGCCCTGTTACAGTTTTGCTCCTAACTGTAAATTGGATATAATTGTTTTCGAAAGAAAACAATGCAGGTATCGGTGTTTTTAATGAAAATTAATCTGATTATGCGTATTTTACTGTTAGTTATGCTTTTTATAAAAATATAATAAAATGTAATGCGGATATCGGTACTTCTCATACAATATTATGCGGATGTTAGTGTTTAGTATTAAAATTTGATAACCAGAAATAATAAATGTGCTTTTTATGTTTTTTATATCCATTTGTTTTTTTTTTTTTTTGCATTTTCCTATTTTAAGCTTTAAAATAGCATTTTAATTAAGATTTTTTGGTCTTTTTATTGCTCTTTTTTAAATTTTCTTGACTGAAAATGCCTATTTTTGCTTGATTTAAAATCAGTGCCGTGCTTTTTTTAGAATAGTTTTTTGCTTTAAATACATTGAATTTAGCTTTTGTTTTATCTTCTCCGATGACAATAAATTTTTTCTTCAGAATTTTAGTCGAATAATAAAGCTTTCAGCAGATAGCTGTACGGATGTCATTGTTTTGTGTAAAAATTCAATGATTTCTTTAGAAAATAGTGCTGAAATAAGTATTTCATACAGAAATTAATGGGGTTGTTAAAGATGTATGCAAAAATTATGCGGATATTTATATTTTCTATATAAATAAATACAGATTTTCTACTTGTGTTAAGAAATAGATGCGGATGGCTGTGTTTTGTGTTAAAAGCTATTCGAATGTAAAGTTATTCAATACAAATTTATATGCACAGAAAAAAGTATTTCCCTACTTTTTCGCAATTTAGTCGATTTGTTGAAAATTATAAATGCTGTCAAGTAAAAAAATAATTGAATCAATTAAATATTTGTTCAAATTCGGAACTTGTTTGACTTTTTTTTGTACTATCACTCAAAACATATTGTTGTTGTTTTTTTGTAATATTTATGTAAGTAGTTGTTTTTTATAAATATTTTAAATTAATTTAAATTAGGTTTTATTAATTCTTATTAAGTTATATAATTTTATTTCAGTAGTTTAAATCCAAATATTAATTTATTCTAAAAAATTATCATAATATTGATAATGTAATTTTTGAAGTTAAATGTTGTTTAATAAAAATGTAACAATTTTAACAAAATAATGCTAAATGTAAATTAAAATTATAAAAAAACGTACTGGTTTCAACAAAATAGCTAATTTCTGCAAAAAAAAAATCCAAAAATATTTTTGCTATACTCCCTATGTTTAAATAGACTGAAAAACTAAACTTTCTGTAGGAATTTGTTCACATAAGTGTATACAAATCTGCTAACTAAATGAGAATTACATTACATTCCGGTTTGAATTCAATGTTATAAAATTCAAGCTGTAAAAAAAACATTCGGTATGGCAACAAAACTTTATCCAATTGCTTTTTGAGAAGGTATACAATATTGATCACTTTTTAATCAAATGAGTTATTATTATGAACGTAAAAACCATACGTCAATCTGGTAACATTGTGAAATAGAGACGGAGGAGATTAGAAAAATAAACAAAAATCTAAAAATAGAATATTTGTGTTGTTAGTGTTGTCACTTCTGAGTATAATATACAATAACAGAAAAAGCTAATACCCAGGTGAAAAAGTTCATATATGGAGATCCATATATGGTTTGGATCCGAAAATTGAGGATATATGGACATATATGGATATATATGTCCATATATGTCCATACATTTGTCCATATATATCCTACCCATATATGTTCATATATTTTCCTCCTTAAGTATATTTTCATAAAATAAAAACAATTGTTAATTTGAAAATTCAATTTTTATTAACAAAATTATTGCTTTCATATATATTATTATATATACATAAAAAATGTATATTTTATATACATTGAAAATGAAAATTATTCAAGTTCGGGGCCATACTCTATATTTCTTTATTATTATTTGACCCTTTCACGAATGTGTTGATAGATCTATCATCTATTCAGGAATGTGTTGGTAGATCTATCATCTATCACATTCCTGAAAGGGTCAAATAATAAATTTGAAAACAAAAAAATCTTTATAGATTATTTGTTAGGACAATATCCTAATAAAGAAATATAGAGTATGACATCCACCCCTGCTGAATTGGTTGAAGTCCTTGGAAAGCATAAACATTTTTGTCCAAACTCGTTTCAACAATATACATTAGCATCTATGGCTTTAGACCCAAACAAATCATTTTTTATGACAGAGCAAGATTTAAAAATACAATTTTTACATCTACTTTGTATAAAGAAACAAAAAGTAACAATTATACCATAAAATTAAAATGCGATAATTTTGACGAATATGTTATTATTAATTGTTTTATACAAAGCAACAACACATTTTATTTATTTGTTCAAAAAATAGATTTGATTGGTACTACTAATTTTGCTCATAATAAACTAAAATCTAAAGTCAAACATATCATTCCTTTTAAATAAACAAACACATTTAGTGTTATAAAGTTTGAAGATATACAAAGTATACATCCTGTAATGCAGGTTGGAAATTACGTTTGTAATATTGTAAAAACTTTTAATACAATTTTTTGAAAAAATATTAATCAAAACTTTAATAAAATTAAAAGATAATACCAAAATGTAATACTTTGTTTTATTTGTCAATATATTTGTATACATCAAGATAATATAGAACAGAAGATTCATACAAAAATCTTTTAACTATAGTTTAATTTATAAATTTATTTATAAATTAAACCACACATATGGGAAAATGATGCATATATGCTTCCATATATGGTATGGTATGGTATGTTTTCATATATGTAACCATATATGGAAAACACTTTCATATATGGCTCCATATATGGTAAACATTTACATATATGGTTCCATATATGAAAACATATATGTAACAATTGTTCATATATGGTTCAATATATGCTTCCATATATAACAAACATTTCCATATATGCTTCCATGCATTTCCATGTATGGATCCATATATATTCATATATATTCATACATGGGCCATATATAATAATATATGATCTTTTTCAGCTGGGTAGGAAAGAAAACTGCAATTTAGCTGCATTAGATTCGAGGCCATAGCCCAAGTATGTGATCGCTAAACGGTCTTGACTTGGTATTGTTACATTTGTAATGTAAGAAGAGCGCAGGTTTGATTCTTACAGCCGGCAGGTTGTTGAAAAATTTATCATATAGAGACAATCTGACAATTATAAGACACAAATAATAATACAATTTAAATGGAAAATCACTGATGAGCCTGTCCATAAAAAGGCAGAAACTAGTCTATTTTGATTTAAAAATTAATAGTGTTTATAATTTATAGAGAAAACCGTTTATTCTTCTTCTTAACCTCAACATTTCTAAGTTATTATTTAATTGAAAAATAATTCAATTAAAGAGCCATAGAATTCTAATTGAATTAGAAATTTTCGTTGTTGGCGGAATTTTTGCAATTAATCGGTGGTTTTCGGAATTGAAATGGGGTTTTATTTTTTTGAGTGCGGATATTAATATTTTCCGTTGAAAATACTTCGTAATACAGTTTTTTTTTTATAAACATTAGTGCTGACATTAATACTTTAATTTAGATGTTAAAATTATTTTGAAAAAATAATACTGTGATACTTTTTTCTATTGAAAAGATATGGATATCAGTTTGTTCTTACACACAGAAAAATAAAAACCCATTTCAATCACGAATAACTTTAATTGCTGAAATTTCGCCAACAACAAAAATTACTAATTCTTTTAGAAATTGATAGCTCTTTAATTGAATTGTATTTCAATTAAATAATAATTTATTTGATTAAAAAGTGATCAATATCGCAAAGCTTCCAAAAACCCAAACAAAAAAAAAATGTTTGTTGCCATACCAAATGTTTTTTTGTTATAAAAGTGTTGTTGGCATACCAAAGATTTTGTATAGCTTTAATTCTACAGCATTGAATTTAAACCGGCATGCAATTCTCATTTAGTTAGCAGATTTATTTATACTTATGTGAGCAAATTCTCACAGATATTTTTTTTGAAATTTTTTCTTTGCAGAAATTAGCCGACCATTTTCTTTTGTTCAAAATTTTTTAAGTTATTTTTTGCATTTTCTTTCCGTTTAATAAATGTTTTAAATTTTTATTAAACGAAATTGAACTTTAAAAATTACATTATTAAAGTTATGATAATGTTTTAGAACAAATAAATATTCAGATTTAAATTAATTGAAATTAATTTAAAATATTTATTACTAATACATAAACATTAAAAAAAAACAACTACATAAATATTACAAAAAAAAAACAACAATGTGTTGATGTTTGCTTTTGAGCGATAATATAAAAAAATGTCAAGCAAGTTCCGAATTTGAGCAAATATTTAATTGATTCAATTAAATTTTAATTGACGGTTAAGCCGATAGCCTAAGTTGCTAGTGCTTAGTTCTTAAGATTTATTGCAATTTTTAATTATAGTAAATAAATTAAATAAATAAATAAAAAACAATAAATAATTGACAGTTTTTTAAATTTTCAACAAACCGACTTAATTGACAAAAGTAGGGGAGTAATTTTTTCTGTGTAAGGATAAAACGCGGATGGCAATGCATTTTGAATTCAATAATGATACTGACAATATTTTACACGCAACAAAACGCGGATGTCAAGAGTTACATATAAATGTAATACGAATTCTAGAGCTTTTTATTGATATTTGACATGGTGCCTAGACTTTATGCAAAACTTGTTCAGATGGCAATGTTTTCTATTAATTTCAAGCAATTTGTCAAAGTCGTCATACTTTCGCTTTAATTTATTTGATAATTATAGGCATCCATGACAACTTTGCTAACGCTAAAAAATAACCTGTTACTTTCTTTAAAAAAAAAAACTTTTTTGGGGTTTTTCCCTCATGAGATCATCTTTATTTTAAAGATTTTATATAAAATGATTTCTCGAATTTATTTTAAAAGTTTCTCTAATACAATACAGTGCCAAATAACACCAAAACAAAATTATTTGTTAAACTCATTAAGAATTCATTAAAAATATACAAAAAAAACTTGTGTTTCGACTTAAAAAAAGTCACAAAAAAAAAAAACAATAAAAATATTTGCATATGAAATAGCAAAAAAAAAAAACAACAAAATAACATTTTTCGTAAAAAAAAAAAAATTTTTAAAACAAACATGGCTATTCTACTCTAAAATATAGCAGAAAATCTTTTTCAGGTGATAAAAATATGTAAAAAATCGTGCAAAATCCCCTGAAAAAACAATCATGTTAACACTAAAAAAATATACTACTTTTTTTCTAAATTTGAAATCTTTTTGGAATATATAAAATTGTAAAACCATTGATTTGTATTTTGTATCTTGTCATATGGCTGAATGGTGTTTATGTAGCATAACTAAAGAAAAACTTGGTTGAATTTGAATTTGTGATCAGCAGGGCAGCGACTTTTATGCAAATGCATATTTATAGTCAGTAGCCCAAAATCGATTTTGACCAAATATTATTTTGAATAAAAGAATTTGAAATAAAATTTCATAGTTTTGTTGTTGCATATATAGTTTGCATATTTTGTTATAAATGCATATTTATACATAGTGTGCTTTTAAGTGCATATTTGTTATGATTTTTATTGCATATTTTGCGCTTAACTGAAAATTTGTTGTATACTTATCAGAATTAAAATTTAAATATGATTTAAAATAAAGAAGAATTTAAAAATCTTAACGCATATTTTTAGTGCATATTTTTGGTTTTTGTGCTTATTTTGATTAAGGGGAGACATTACATTCGCGGCAGAGAAAACAGGCCTTTTTTTAAAAATTCATAACTAAGTCAAAAACAAACATTTTTCCAAGATTTTTTTTATTATTGTAGAGAATTAAACAAATTACAAAAAAAAAATTAAAAAAAATATATTTTTCACTCCAACATGGTTTTATAGAGCTACAAACTGGCGGCAGAGAAAAAAACGGAGCCTCGTGGTTGCATCGCTGGGAGTCGCAAAAATTGTCCGATCTGGAAAAAAATTACTTTTTTAAATCTTAACAAAATTGGTTATCGTATGACACGAGGTTCTTTTTAAATTTTTTTTTTGTTCAATTTTTGGTCATGTTCCAAATTTAGAAGTGTGTTTTTTCGAAAAAATATTGACTTAAAAAATTCATAAAAAATCGAAAAAAAAATTAAAAAAAAAGAATCAAGTTAAAAAAAATAAAAAAAAATAAAAATTTCGTCAAAAAATGAACCCGCTAGTGCCGCAACCAGTACGAAAAACATGGCTTTGAGATAAACGCGTTCAAAAATTGTGAACAAAGAAAAAAAAGTTTACTTTAAATCTGCCATACCTGCTTCGTACTGAATGCCTTCGTTATCTTGTGTTGTGCTGTTTCTTACAGTTTTTTGCAATCGTTTAGCAATTCGGGATTCTTTTGAAGCTTCATATGCCAAAAATCCACAAAAAGTCAGGTAGAAAGTAAAACAAGTATATACCAGCTGCCGTACGCAGGTAGCGCGAAAATTAAAAATGCGCTCTCACTAATCCGGCTGTAACTTTTGAACCCGTACGAATTTTTCCATGAATTTTTTTTCTTAGAATCTTAAGAATATTTACTAAAATGCAAAATTATAAAAAAAAGTCGATTTCAAAAAACGGCCAATGTCATGTCCCCCCTTAAGGGAATTTTTTGTTTGTTTTTAGTGTATATTTCAATTTATATTTTTTGAATTTTTTTATGATATTTATTGTATATTTTGCATTTTACTGAAAATGCTTGCATATATTCTAGAATTAAAACAGTGATTTCTTTTAAAATAAATAAAAGGGAGCATTTAAAAACCTTAACGCAGCACTAAAGTGCATATTTTTGTATATTTAGTGGATATTTTTTGTTTTGTTTTATTTTCGATTTTTTTTAATACATAAAAGTCGCTGTTCTGGTTATCATTTTTTTTTTTGTTGTAAACTTTTTTGGTTTTTGTTTTTGTCTACTGTTGTAACATGTAAAATAAGCAATTTATGTTAATGCCTTCACAGCTTGTGGCTACCAAAGAGGAGTAACACCATTGCTACTCCGCACTACCAAATATTACAATACCTTTAAGTCAAAAACAACAATGTTGAAAATAATTTTATCTAAAAAATTTAACATCACCATTGACATTGTTTTATATTAGGAAAAACATGAAATATTTTTTGGAGAGAAATAAAAAAAAAAAAAAAACAAAATCACTGATCTCTACTAAATGATATGGAAAATTTCAAAACATTTTAAAATTTTCGAATTTTTTATATAGAAAAAACTATTTTGCAAATAATTTTTCAAACAAGATTAATGATGCTTTAAAAAATTGTTTTTTTTAGACTTAAACTAGGCTTTCCAAAAAATTAGTAAACATTTTTGCTATAACTACTAAAAATTAGTTTAAAATGACGTTGCAAAAAAAAACTGCTAAAATTAGTATATTTTTTTTGCTAAATACTATTGAGATAAGAATAGCAAAAATAAATCTATTGTATCTACAAGTATTGAGTTATATTTGAGATACATTTTAGTTGATTGAAAGTAACAAATTAATTTGCTAAAATCAGCAAAGAAATTTGCTAAATATTAGTAGACAAAAAAATCCCAAAAGAAAATTTCAAATTGTAAAGTTTTTTTTTTTAGATTTTGTTTTAATCCGCAATTGCTGTTTTTAGTCTACAAATATTAAGTAAACATTTTTTTGCTAATTTTAGCAGAGTAAATTGTTATTTTCTATTAACTCAAATTCGACTCGAATATAACTACAATTTTGTAAAGTTAACAGATTTATTTTTGCTGTTTTTTCTGCAACGTCATTTCTAATCAGTTTTTAGTAGCTTTTTTTTGCTATTTTTATAGGTTTATTTCTATGAGTGCACAAGTATTGAGTGCATTTTCAATGGCCAAGGGATTTGCACGAAGATTTATTGTGAAATGAAGATAATACATTGGATGCACTGACTTTTTTAACCCTTTCACTACCGACTTTTTGTGTGTGGATATATTTCTTTTTTGACTTTAGATTTCTGTTCAAGGTCCTTAAATTAGAAAGAAAAAGAATCACATATATGCCCTATCCTACCCACAAAAGATAGGTCCGAAAATCAAATATTTAAAGCTTCTCAGCCGAATTTTGCCACTAAAACAACCGAATATCAAATATGCTTTGTTTCATTTTATTCAGGTCATTAGATGAAGCTACGTGCCAAATTTCTAAAATCTAGCTTTGCTAGTTTAGGAGATGTACCCTTTCTTCGCATATAATCCCGGATAAAAAAATTATAGCTTGTCAGCAAATGTCGCGAATATATTGCCCTAATGAACAGTTTATGCATACAATTATTTTGTTTCAATTACAAATATCTTAGTGAATATATTTAAACAAAAATATAAACGTTTTACTTTTAAATCTTTAAAAATTAAAACCAATAGTTTATTTTATAAATTAGCGGATAGAAAACTTTTTTAATTAATAAATAAACATTGCATGGTTTTCTGTTTAACAAAAAACAAATGATCTTGAACTTGAATAGTCGTGCTCACATCAAATATATAAACTTTTATTGCATTATTAAATTTTTAAATTTTTTTTTAAATTGTGTACACTTGTGTGTACAAGGGTAGTGAAAGGGTTAAAATGCTACTAAAAAAAACCAAACAACATAATTGCTCATCTTTGTTAAATCTTACTTTTAAAAAATATGTGAATTAAATTTATTTTAAATTGAAATATATAAAAAAAAATGTTGTACGATTACCGAAAATACCGTAAATTCGGCATTTAAACTACCGAAATGCGGTATTCGGTATTGGGAACCCTAACATGAACTTAAATATTATAAATATGAATTTACACAAAAATAAAAATTTTGTAATTAAAAAACAGCAGTCTACCAAAAAAATATTGTAAAAAAGCAACAAAATAAACATGCAAAAGAAAAAAAAAAATGGAAAAACAACATTATTTTTAAAAAAAGTTTAAAATTTATATAAAAAATAATATTTTATGCCATAAAAAAGTAATCGAAACGATAAAATCTGACTTTTTTTATAATCCATAATGGCAACAAATTGGAAAAATGGCAACATTTAATTGAAAAAATCGATTAAATAGAAAATATTGATAATATTTTGAAAAATCCCAAAATTCGAGAAAACCACAAAACTTAAATAATCGTCAAAACTAAAAAAATTGCGTCATTTGAAAAAAAAAAAATCAAAAACGAAAAAAATTGCCAAAAATTTAAATAAATCGCTTTAGTTATAAAAATCGACAAACATGCCAAAAATTTTAAGAACTACTAAGATAAATTTCATAAAATCGTAAAAATTTAAAAAAAAAACTGGCAAATTATGAAAAAAAACAAAATAGCAAAAATTACAAATGTTTTCTAGATATTTACGTTTCAAATTTAAGTGATATTTTTTTAGCGACTTTTTTCAAGTATGTCCATTTTTTAACGATATTTTTACAATTTTAACGATTTTTTTTTTTCAATTTTGTCGTTTTTGAAAAAAAATTTTTTTACCTATTTATTTTTTTTTTTAGTTTTGGCGATTTTTTAAATATTGACGGTTATTTTTTATTTTTGACGTTTTTTTAATATGTTTATTTTATTTTATGGCATGTTTTTTTTTTTATTTTTAGCGATTTTTTTCTTAAATTGAAGTATTAATAGTATACACTAAAAATTTGTTTGAAATTAAGAACAATGTTTTCAATAGATATAATTGAAATTAAATAGTCACAAACTATTTTAATTTCCTACTACAATTTCCTTAATAGGACCGAATTCAATTAAGCTTTTATTTGCATTAACAAATATTTTAATTGAAACTCAATTTTTGTTTTTTCTCTTAAAGCTTTAGTTTTTTTCTCTGAAAGCTTTAAATTAAATAAGTAGTAATTGATCTATTCTAGTCAGATTTTAATAATTTTCTATAAATATACTTAAATTATCGATAAACAGGATATACATTGGTTGGAATAACATTGCAGTCAACAAAATTTAATCATTATTCGATTATTTTCAGAACAATTAAACTTAATTGTAAACAGAAAATATTTGAAATGAAACAAAATAATGTCACATCAATCAAAATATTGACTTTTCTAATCGAATGTTAATTTCGCCATCAAAAAACAGTCGCTCTATTTAAAATATTAGTTTCACCAATCAATTCTATAATAAAATAAAATTTGTTCATTCGTTTTTGTAATTCTAATAAAATTTTGAGATTTTCAACCAAGTTATGTTAAACTAACAAATCTATTTTCAGACAAATTTTTAAATTTGAAAAACAAATTAAATTCTGTTTAGGCTAAATTAATTGCCTAACAAACAGGAGGTAGCCGGTTCGAGCCCAGATCACCCCTATCGTGAATATTTTATCCCTCGAATTGTATTCCCCTTTCACTCAATTCCAATCGTGAATAAAACTTCCCTCGAATTTTGTTCCCTTTGTCTAATCATTCACTCGTGAATAGCATAATACCATTTCAGGTTAAATTCACGATACAAATTTTCACTTGAGGGGGAATGAAAATTACATGCGAACAAACATTTCCCTTTTTATTCACGATATGGGTGAATATAAAGGAGAACACAAAAAGCTTACCACTGCTAATATATCTGAAACGATGCAGTTGATGTCGCAAGCAATGGACATTTTTCAAAATAATGATCTGGACTAAGATCGCAGTTTAAAAATGTCAAGAAATGTTGCCGACGCTATTAATTGTTACAAGAAAAAATATTTGGAAAAAAGCTCTTACAATCCAACAAACTTTAGATCATAACATAAAAAAATCAGCATTGATTGCCAAAAGAAGCTGTAGAGATGGTAATCGATTTAGATGACCCAAGCTCAGAATAGAAAAGTAAACTCATCGATTCAGACCTTAAATTTTATACGATGAATTCCGTGTTTTAATTTTTAGTTTAACTTTAACTTTTCCAAATATAATAAAAAAAAAACATTTTTTTTTTATTGAAAAAACGTTTTTTTTATCGAAATATAATTTTATTCAGCTAAAATAAAGGGTAATGGAACTAATTAAATAAAAATCAGCAAAAATTTCGGTTTGCTTCGCATTCTCCGGTCCCCATTACCGAAGGTATAAGTGTACTGTGTTAAGTTTTCTACACTTCATATAAATGCCTAAAGTACAATGACCTTTCGTTATCATTAATTTTGTTAAACTGTTAATATTTTTTAGACCTTATTATCGACTTAACAGTATTGACTTGATTTTAAATCCCCAATCCCTAAGTAATGTCGTCTCACGTTTTTTCTACATTTTGTATCATAATTGCAATTGCATATCACGCACATTTTTAAGTACGATCATGTTTTGTACGTGTTTTTTTGTATAAAATCTAGCAAACATAAGTTCATGAACATATTTTTCTTATTCATGTTAATACATCTATCCCTCGTTTAACGGGGTTTCATGCAATGCTGGCTTTCCCCTAAAAAAAAACGCGTTTTTTCTGTTTTGATCCAAAACGCTGAATTTTTATGGAACAAATTAACCGCATTGCACGAGGGAAGCCTGCACTTGTACATAATTTTTTTCATATTCACATTAGTACTTTCTCAAGAAGGGCAACCACAAAGTTCTTTGGTTTATATTTGTTTGAATAATAATTTTTTCTAAACATCTTCATTATTGCATTCATAAACATTAATGCTAACAATTTTTATTTTTTCTAACAATATTACGTGTTGTTGCATGATATTTACCCACTGTTTTTATAAAGCAAAGGGAATAATTCCTCCAGAGGAATACATGTATGTTTTTAATGTAACAAAACAAACAAAAAATACACGTATTCCTCTAGAGGAATTATTCCGTTCGCTTTTTTATTAGCAATTTTTTTTCTTCTAAATACGAGGGTGGATCAATAAGTCCGTGACTTTTCGAAATTCGAAATGCAACACTGCTCCCATCAAGTACCACCTGTTAATAACCTACTGTTAAATTTTGAGCAAGTTCCGTCATTTACTTTGCGTTTAAGAGCTGTTCAAAACATGCAACCTCGTGGATTTTTTTAAAAATGAAAAAAAGTGAATTTCAAGTGCTCATTAAACATTATTTTTTGCGAAAAAAAACCGTCAATCAAACCAAGGAAAAGCTTGATAAATACTATGGGGACTGCATCATCGATTTCAATTGGAAAAAAGTGGTTTACTCACTTTCGTTGTGGTCGCACAAGAACAAATGACGCGGAACGTTCTTTGCGGCCAATTGAGGTCAATACACCCGAAAATGTCTAAAAAGTTCACGATATGGTGTTTCCCGATCGAAGAGTAAAAGTGCGTGAGATTGTTGATGCCATAGGCATTTCATTTTTAAGTGATCAGTTCGGTTTAAGAAAGCTGTCTGCAAGATGGGTGCCGCGTTTGCTTTCAATTGACCATAAACGTAATCGTGTGACAACTTCAAAGGATTGTTTGGAGTTGTGTAACGGCAATTCGAATGAGTGTTTGCGGCGTTTTGTAACTGTGGATGAAACATGGATCCATTACAACACTCCGGAGACCAAGAAGCAGTCTAAACAATGGCTTTCTCCGGGAGAACCGGCTCCGAAGAAGGCCAAGGTAAGTTTTGGGATGCACGCGGGATAATCCACATCGATTTGCTTTAAAAGGGAAAATCAATCCAACTTATTGGACCGATTTAAAGAGGATTTAAAAAAAAAACGACCCTATATGGCCTAAAAAAACGTTCTTTTTCATTAAGATAGTGCACGGATGCACACGTGTGCAGTCTCAATGGATTCTCCGGATTTAGCCCCCAGTGACTATTTCCTATTTCCAAATCTAAAGTAATGGCTCGATAGAAAGAGATTTTGCTCTCACGATGAAATTATTGATCAAACAAATGCCTATTTTATGGACCTCGAAAAATCCTATTTTTAGGAAGGAAAACAAAAATTGGAGAAACGTTGGACTACGTGTATTGAGCTAAAAAGAGATTATGTTAAAAAATATTTTTTTTTTTTTGCAAAAAAAACTGTGTTTCATTCAAAAAGTCACGGACTTATTGATCCGCCCTCATATTAAAAAAATAAGAACAGCAAAAATAAAACTGTTAACTTTAAAATTTTTTAGTTATATTCGTGTTGAATATTAGTTAATTGAAAATAGCAATTTACTCTGTTAAAATTAGCAAAAACTTTTACTAAATATGTGTAGACTAAAAAGGGCAATCAAAAACGTTAATATTAACAACATTTTTGCTATGTTTACCATAAATTAGCTAGATTTCTAATAACTTTATTTTTTGCTAAAATCAACAGAAGTTTTTGCTAAAAACAGTTTGGTTGCTGATTTCAGAAGTGCGGATTTTTATTCGCAAAAAAGTCCAAAAAAAACTTCAAAAATTTCACTTTTTTTTGATGATTTTTTTTAGTCTATTAATATTAAGCAATTTTTTTTTGCAGATTTTAGCAGATTAATTGGTTATCAATGAACTAAAATTTAGCTTTAATATAACTAAAAATTCGTAGATTTCACAGATTTATTATTTTGCTATTCTTATCATACACACAAAAAAATAAATTAAAACCAAATTAAAATATTCGGTTGGCATTTTTAAATATTTCTGTACTAACCGAATTTATTGGCTGTAGCCGCCAAAATTCACTTTTTAGTGTATTCAGTTAGTACAAAAATATTTAAATACGATTTCTGAATAGTTTGGGTGTTGCAACTAAAATGCAGGTGCATTAACCGGATTTTATAGCGAAAAAAATTATTCAGTGGTACTTACCCATTTTTAGTCGTAGTAACCGAATATTAGTTGGCAAATGGCAAAAATTTTGTCTGATTGTACTAATATTTGGTAAAAAAATCTGCCAATTTTAGCTGTTTTTCTGCTATTTAATTTTTAGTAGTTTTAGCAAAAATGTTTACTAATTTTTTTCTATCAGTATACCAGAATGGACATGTTGTAAGTAAAATACTAGGGCTTGTAATGAAAAGTAACCTGTTACCGACCCTCCTTTCTGATTACCAAGGCAATAGAAAGTTTTCCTGGGTTATTATAAAAAATTTAGTTTGCTACTTCCCAGCCAGAAATTGCCAATGGTCCGAAAAATCAAGCACTGGCAAAGCACTGTTTTCCAATGGTCCAACAAATAAAGTGCTGGCAAAGCACTGATTTACAACGCTCTGCCAACGTTAGTAAAAAGCGCTTTGCCAGTACTTAATTAACAAAATTAACAACAGTAAAAATAATAAAAGCACTAGCACAGTCCTGGCTTAGAACGCTCTGCCAACGTTCGTAAAAAGTTCTTTGCCAGTGCTTGATTTACAAAATTTACAACCGTTAACATAATAAAAACAGTGGCACAGCCCTTGTTCACAACGCTTTCCCAACTTTATTGGCTGTTCTCCCAATCATTTGCCAACTTTTTAAAATGATGGTTTTGGTGCTAGCGCTCATTGCCAGTGCTTTGCCAACGTTTTCAAAAAGGAACGGCCAAGCCCTGCCCGGTGTTATCATTTTGGGGTTGGCAAAGCACTTAAATCTTCAGAAATCCAACGCTCATACCACCGTTGAAAGCACTGGGCCAATGCTTTGCCGTTCGTATTTTTCTGGCTGGGTTACTATTGCCATTCTTTTCCGCTTTTTTTCTATTTTATTTTGTAATATTTTTTTATACAAAAACTAAAAAAAACGTTCAGTTTATATTGTCCCAAATTTACATATGGATCGTTTACAGTTTTTTGTGTTTTCCTTAATTCACTATTATGAGATCTCATAAATCTCTTAACATATTAAATTTCAATTATACTGCGTTTAAAATGCGTATTTTCGTTTTTTCAAGTTTCATTTTAAAATTTCTATGGAATTTGGCAGTCGAAAACTAGAAAAAAAGAAAATATGTATTTTGGGGTTCAATGTGAATGTAGCATTCGATATTTTTTAAATTGATTGATTTGTTAATATGATCCTTTTTGGTGTTACAGTGTAAAAAGTTTAGACCGCTTAGAGAATTAATTAACTAAAAATCTCCAGCGTAGGTGTCTATAGTTATTTTAAACAATCATTCCAAAAAATTAATTAACTCTACCAAAAAGTTTAACATGGTTAACAAAAAAAGATTAATAAACTAAACATTAGAATCTCATATCGTCACCATAAATCCAAAAGGCCATAACTATTATATTTATTTTTTTTACAGGAGTAGCAAGAAAAACATCCACAGACATGTTAACAATATCTGAAAGTTTTGAACATAGAACAACAAAATTTTCTGGAGAAATGCAGTTCGATGCAGTGCTTCATAATCACTCAACTCCACTTTCATTTTTTACAAGGCAACCAAAAATCGTGGGAAAATAAAAACATACCAGATATAAATTTTTGATTGTAGATCACCAAAATTTTGTATAGGCAAATAATTTATTCAAATGAATTATAATCATCAGGGATAGCTTTTTTTGCACAAAAAAAACTAAAAATGGCAGGCAAAATAGCACAGAAAACCAATAAAAATGGCACAAGAAATGGCAAAAATGGAAAATAGCAAACCTTTATTAAATTTTGATTACATAGTGCAATCATGTGTTTTTTGAAGTTATCAGAAAAAAATACGATATACTATTGTCACATAAAACAGCTGAGTTTACTGAAAATGCGAGTTCCACATCTGTAGATGTAACTGCAGCATATTTGAAAGCATGAAATTTCGAAAGGGATTAGTTCAGGGACCGTAATAATTATTCCTTTTTTCATAAAAGTCAGATGATAAAAGTTATTTTTTGACTTTTATTTTTTCGAGCAAAAATAAAAAGTATTTTTTGATTTTTATTTTTTCGGGCAAAAATAAAAGTTATTTTTTGATTTTTATTTTTTCGAGCAAAAATAAAAGTTATTTTTTGATTTTTATTTTTTCGAGCAAAAATAAAAGTTATTTTTTGATTTTTATTTTTTCGAGCAAAAATAAAAGTTATTTTATGGTTTTTATTTTTGTTTTTTACCAAAAATAAAAGTTATTAGCTTTGCTTTTATGATTTTTCAGTGATGATAGATATACAGCAAATATTTTGCAATGTTATTTTTTGTGATAACTGTATTAATATATATTATTATACATTTTTTAAGTATCTAACTATAAGACAAACATCTATATTTGTCCGAGCAGTGCGCCAATTTTTGGAAACTAAAATCGTCATTTTTAAAACAAGAATTCGTCATATTAAAAATAAGTTTTACTGTTTATAAAACTCGAAAATATTACAAAAGGCAACCATAAAATTTATATATTTCGTTCATACAAATATAACTACGTCATTTGTTATTTATTCGTTATAAAAATAAAAATTTATAACTTATGGAATTTCAACTCAAGAAATTGAAATAAATATCAAAAATAACTTTTATTTTTGCTCGAAAACATAAAAATCAAAAAATAACTTTTATTGTTGCTCAAAAAAAAAAAAATCAAAAAATAACTTTTACTTTTGCCCGAAAAAATAAAAATCAAAAAATAACTTTTATTTTTGCTCGAAAAAATAAAAATCAAAAAATAACTTTTATTTTTGCTCGAAAAAATAAAAATCAAAAAATAACTTTTATTTTTGCCCGAAAAAATAAAAATCAAAAAATAACTTTTATTTTTGCTCGAAAAAATAAAAATCTAAAAAGAACTTTTATTTTTGCTCGAAAAAATAAAAATCAAAAAATATTTTTTATTTTTGCTCAAAAAAATAAAAATCAAAAAATAACTTTTATTTTTGCTAAAAAAAATAAAAATAAAAATTTTAAAAAGCAACGCATTTTATTATAGACTAGTTCATAAGGATCAAAATGCTATACTTGAAACAGTTTTCCGACATTTACTTCTAGTTGCTTTTTTTGTTTAAAAATTTGAAAATAACTGTTATTTTCGGTCCCTGGATTAGTTTTCAATGTGTAAATCCTTTTTATTCTTATTAAAAAAATATATTTTTTTATTTTAGTCAAAGTTTGTAGGCCACTATTTCGATTGAAAACTTTATTAAATTTTTCAATAATCTTTTCATTAACTCAATCTTTAGCATTTAAACTTTCATTTATGGAGAGTCCTTTTGTTTTCAATTTGGCGATGCTTAAACAAAGACATTCGAAATTACTTTTTATATATGCTAAATCAGATTTTATTCCAGGATTTTGAAATGTCAATTTTGTATTGCGTATCATCGTCACTGAGCGTATTTAATACGTCATAAATATCATTGAAATTATCAGAACAACAATTTTAGTTTCAATCCAAGGTTTTTTTAAATTCGGATAATCAATGATTGTAACGAATTTTGGCGACATGGAGCCTAAAAAGATATCAAAATTATATACTGGATAAAATTATATACTGGTTGTAGATTATATTTAATCTTAGTTTAACGCAGTTCGTAACTGGAATACTGCTATTGGAATTTTGTTTATTTTTCTTTATTTCTGTGAAGACCGAAATTCTGAACTAGTGAAAGGTGTTCCGGCAAATGTTTGTTAATAAAATTGGAATTGATGGACAAAATTCGTTGTCGTTTCAGCTAAACGAAGTTTAACTGATATCCCAAAAACTAGGCCTTAAATGTTAAACGTATGAAGTCTGCTACTCTAAAATCTCTCAATTTTAAAGAAAATAATCTAAAAAAGATTACGAGAATTTAGACATTTAATGGAAGGTGGACCAAAAATGGCATTTTTAAAAAATAATTGAAAAAATGGCAAATGCTGCAGTTTGTAGTAAATGGCAAAATAAACTTGCCCTATCATCAATAAAACAGGGTTGGGAAATGTTGTTAGCTACGCCCTTTTTGGATTTTAGGTAACGATATATATTTCTTTAGACATTTTGTTTATTATGGTGGGTGATTTATAGGGTTGTCACTCGAATAAAAATTATTAGATTAATCGAACGAACAAACAAAAATTCAAACAAATAATGAAACAAAATATGATTTTCGAATAACGAATAATACAAATAAATTTTGACGATTAATCGAAGAAAACGAATAATTAAAAAAAAGACTTCTTTTAATAAAACATTTTCGAAAATTTATCAATTTTGGGGAAATAAAAAAAAAATGGTAATGAACAAAATAAAGAAATATCCGAAATAATAAAACTTTTATTAATCGTTTTCGAAGATATGGACTCTTTTATAATGGGTAGATATATATGATTAAACTTTCAAGCCAGCAATATGAAGGAATTCATAAAACTATACAAAACAATCAAAAATATAGCTATTTTACAACAAAAACTCATTAGCACTTAAACTGTGAATTCTATTCATGTAATTTCTGTGGTAACTCAAATTAGATCTTAACAGCCCAGCAAAACCACACATTACCAAATAATGGGTAAAGTAATGTATCGTCATAGGGCCCCACGCATTACATTACACCTTACTTCACTGATGAATTTTGCAGGCGATGAGCCTAAAAGTAATGGGTGGACTCATTACCTTGTAGGGGGTAATATAACTGGTTACTAATATGGTTACATGGTGGACAAAAGTAATGTTTCTATAAATAGATTTTCATAAAAAAATTATTTAGAAAAAAAAAATTTATTACAAATATTTTGTTTTTTCTTTAAATAAATAACTTGGTTACGCTGGGATTCGAACCTGGGGTCTCTGGCTGTTAACAATAAGTTATGCGAGAACTCTACGAACTGAGCTATCGATATAGTATTTAATTGCTTAAAATGTAAATGAATTATTGTACTTCGTGTTTTCGTAAGTGATATAAAAAGTATACCCCTTACCCCTCATGCTTACGAAAATTCACGAAGTAATGTGTTTATAAATAGATTTTCAAAAAGATAAAGATAATTACTTTACGTTTATAATTTATGTACTAGGTAATTGATGATCGGTAAGTTGTAACTCATTACTTTATGTTTTAAATTAATGTTGAATATAAGAAGTATACATTACAATGTAATGCATTATGTAACCAACTATTGGTACTTTATGTTTCGAAATAATGCTGAAGGTAACGAGTATACATTACAAAGTAATGTACTATATAACCCATAATCGGTAACCCCTTATTTTTTGTTGGAAAATAATCATACAGGTAAGGAGTACACATTACAGGGTAATGTATTACTTTACCGCACCCATAGCCAAAGACACATATTTAACTATTTAACGAGATAACAATGAGAAATCTGATTGTCTAAAATGATTGCATTTGAGAATTGGTATTGTTGTGGTACTCAAAATGCTCCAAAATTTTTTTAAAATTTTGAGATTATGCGGTAAAATACTTTAATTATCTATGTATTTTAAAAATTATTTTTGTTCGTTAATTGTTCGATTAATCGAATAATTTGTAAAAGTTAATCGTTTGATCGTTCGATCAAAAATTGTTTGATCGTTTTATTCGAACAAAATATAAACCCGAATAATGGACAACCCTAGTCATATATCAAAGAAATTGATCACAATAACCAACTACAAACTTTTTTTTTAACAAAATTTACTAAATACTCAATAAGAAAGAACTCATATGGTGAAAGCTTTAAAGAAACATTATGGACTGACTAAAAACATTCAATCATTCTAATAATGTCGCCCAACGACAAATTTGTTTGTTTTTTTTTTTTTTTAATAAAAACAAAAGGTAGACGGAGTATATCGAAGAATAGAGTTCACTGAACGATTAGCTTCATAAATAAAATATGGTTCTATAATCTGGAGAATTTTTTTTTTTTCGTTTTTAAATTTCTCTCACTTCATTTCATTTTAACTTTAAATATGTTTAAGGTGCGTGCTTTAAATTTTTAAATGGTTTTTTGTTAGAAAACAAATTTTTAGAAAAGAAACACCGCTTTTTATATTAAACCGCCTTATAACAAAATCATTGGAATCATATGTAACAAATACGTTTTGGTTCATTATTAGAAAACCCCCTTAAGCAACCAGAAATCATAATGCATTGACAGCTTATCTGTTTTTTTTTTTTTTTTTGTTAAATTTCAAATTTGTTACGATAGTTTAGTTTTTTTTTACCCCAAAGAATTTGATTTCATATGGATGGAGGAGTATGTTATAGTAAACAAGTTCTTTTAGTTATAGGAAAAATGTCATTTCATTGAATAATTTATATGTATTTTTTCGGTGATATGACTTACAGCTTATAGTGAAGAAATAAATCATTTTATGGTAAGAATTTTTTTTTTTTTTTAATTTTTTCAAAAATATATAAAATTTCTTTAGGAGTATGGTAATGTTGTAGTATCAAATAATTTGTGGTTTGCTGTCGTATAATTAATAGACCTTTCAATATCTATTTAACTTCTATCTCTTAACACTTGGCATGACACGCACTATTTTTAAAATTTGAATTTAAAGTAAAGATTTTACTCTGGTGGACCATATTTTAATTTAATTTTATATTATTTAAATTTGTAGTATATAGTTTAATGATAAATAGTTGAAGTTTTGATAATTTGAATTTAATAAATCATTTAAAAACGCTACAGGATTACTTGCATAGACTCATAGAGAAGTGTATAATTAATTTAATAAAACCCGGGTAAAAATGTTCTTATGGAATGTAATAAAATAATATCTCATTTTCCCATATATGAGCACATACAAATTGATCCGAAAAATGGGTCATCTACATGTATCTAATTATATCTAATTAGATATATTTTGATACAATTTCATCCGAGATTTGTCCATATCCGTGACATTAAATTATATCTAATTAGATATAAATATATCTGATTTTATAAAATTTAAGCCGATAGTAGGTATGATTTCAGAACTAGAAGTTATGCTTAAAAGTTTTTAAGTTTTAAATTAAAATTTCTAGAAATCAACAATTTTAAAGACCAACATTTTTTTTAAAAGAAACAACGTAATGATTAAAAATTATCCAGATCTAATTTATGGTCTTTTCTTTTCTGAAAAAAAATTTAACATTTTTGCCCTTAACGAGGGATATTATGTTCTTTTCCAAAAAAAAGGTACACTTAGAATACTATGTAGGTAAAGTCCACTGCAAATGTAGTTAAAAACAAATGAAATTTCACTTAAAGAAAGGACGACTTACATTTCAGTTAATTCAACTAACATTGTCATTTGTTTTTTAATGATCCAAAAATGACTAACAATTGTAGTAAAAATTAACCAAAATAAACAAACATTTATTTTTTTTATTTTTTTAAATAACAAAAAACAACTGTAAAATCACAAAACAGTCATTTGATGTGGTTTGTTTTTTGAAATTAACTACAAGGTTAGTAAAACTTTTATTTGTTCTACAAATGACTGACATTTACAATAAAAATAAAGAAACTGTATTATAACCCAAACAACTTCATATTTTTAAAGCAGAAGTTCCCTGACAGTAGCTTTGGAAAGGGTACCGTGTTCTTTTCTAATATTGTTACATCTTCAAAGTGCAAAAAAGTTGCCTTTTTGCCCTGAAAAAAATCACAGGGTGAGATATTGCCCTAAAAACAGCAGATATTTTACGCTTTTGTTTTGTTTTAAAAAAACAAAAAAAAAATATTGTTTGTCCTTTTATAACATTTGTTAAAAAATTTTTAAAATGGAAGCATCTACGGCATTTTTTTTGTGCTACAAAGGTTTGTGAGGATTTAATGGATTCATCTTCATCATCTGATGATGAAATTTCATCTGTATTGCTTGAAATAATCGACCACGAGTCAACAAATTTGTGGAAAACGTAATCAGTTTCTACTCTGAAAGCGAGGTAAGTTTTTTAAGAAGATATTATTTGTGTTCTATTCTGGACATAAAAAAACCCATTTTTTCACCATTAGTGTTTTAAAAATATATAATTAAGATGGTATTGTCTTATAAAATGTACACTTTTCTTTATTTGATATTATATATACTAAATCACTTGCAAATGATTTCGTTATAAAATTAATATGGTTATGTGTGAAGCCATATGTAATAAAATATTAACTCGCAAGCAACTTAATTTGAGATTGAACTTTACAAAAAAATATGTTTGGGATTATATATAATGCTATATAATGATAAGGAAATATTTTCAGTATGTCGTTGCATATAGTTTTATAAGATTTAGTATGGGACCATATATAATCATATTGAGCACTACATATATTTGGATTATTATTAGTGTCCGACCGAACAGTTCGGCCAGAAAATGCATTTGGTCTGTATTCGGTATTTTAAAGCATTATGGACAAATTTGGCGGATGGAAAAATGTTTATTGGACTGATTAGATGCTATTTTGAGTGTCAAATTCGAAGAAAAGTCTGTAGTTAAGCAACGAATTCACTGTTCGGCCTCAGATAGTTCGGCCAAATCGAAAATAGTTCGGCGGCCGAACTTTTAACTTTATAGCTAAACTTCAGCTTTTCTCTTAAATTTTATACACAAAATCGAATTAAATCGGCTCAACAAACATGTTTCCAATACCAAAATTTGTCATCATTGCCTCTAGATATCAAAAAAAACGACAAAATATAGGTTTTTGGCCGAACTGTTCGGTCGGACACTAATTATTATATGGCTTATGTAGTTATATATGGAGTAAGATTTGGATACATATAATAATATCAAGTACCATATAAAAAATTCTCTCTATAAAAATGATATTTGTATATAATGATATTAGCCGTAATGTGACTACATTCATCTCTAGTCATATTGTATATGAGATCATTTTTTTACCCGGGATTGCAATTAGTTTTTATAAACAACAAATTAATTCATTCATTCAAATGTAACCCCAAACTAAACTCGAATAATACATACACTCAGGGCACTTCTGCTTTAAAAATATGTAGTTGTTTAGGTTGTAATACAGTTTCTTTATTTTCAATGTAAGTCATTTGTAGAACAAATTAAATTTTTTACTAACCTTGTAGTAAAAAATGACTGTTTTATGATTTTACATTCGTTTTTTACAGTAGTTTTTTTGTTATTTAAAAAAATAAAAAAAGCAAATTTTTGTTTATTTTTTACTAACATGTGGTTAATTTTTAGTAAAGGGTGTTTTTTATAGAGGTATAGAAACTTTGAAATTCAATAAAACAAAGATGAATATTTTAAATTTGCCATGAAATTTACTTTATTCGAAAGATAGTCTTCTGACTTCCATTTAACATTTAAAATGGACGTAGTGCGCGATACGTATTTCGAACAGAACCTTGATTTTCAAAATAAATTTGCACAATTTGGAGCATTGTTCAGGCGTCAATCTATTCATGTTGAAATGCCAAACTAAAAAGAAATCACTTGACAGCTGACAAAAAGGCTGCCAGTTAAAGAAGTTTTGCCAACTTAAAGTTCTATACCTGTATTTAAAACACCCTTTATAATTGTTGGTCATTTTTTGAACATTAAAAAACAAATGACAATGTTAGTTGAATTTAATGAAATGCAAGTCGTCCTTTGTGAAATTTCATTTGATTTTAACTACATTTGCAGTGATCTTTAAATACACTGAAAAAAATAAGTTGGTAGAAAAGTTAGTAAAACATTTTGTAAATCAGGTATACTATTTTCAGCAAATTTTTTGCTAAAATTATGTTTTAAACCAAAATTTTAGTTATACTTAGTCAGCACCTAACTTTTTTGAACTAATGTTTTACTAATATTTTACTAATTTATTTTGCTAAAAAAATTCTGCTGATTAGCACATCAATAGTGTGAACGACAACCAGATTAAAAGTTAAACGCAGAATGAATTAGATGTCAAGATGTAGTAGTGACGAGGAAAATTATACTACTCTAGTAAGACACATAAAAAAAATCAACCATGGAAGATTTTTGTATCTGTTTTTCATACATAAAACAAAATTGTATATTGAAACAACTTAAATTTTTGGGTTTTCACTGGCCTCTGAAAGTATTTGTCTATTAATTAAATAAAAGACAAAATAAAATATTTAAATTTAAAAAATATTAAATGTGTATGTATATATTAAATATGTAGTCTAATTGAGAGGTCAAGTTGATAACAAATACAGCAGGTAGACATACAGATAGAGCGAAAAACAAAGACACATCCTAGGTAAATTTTTATGTTTCCTTTTTCTTATTGCAAAAAAGGTTGTATATGAAGCATTTTGTTATTTTTTCGTTTCGTTTCTATAATTCTCTGCGGCATTAGCGTTCCTTTAAAAGATAGCATCATTGTGACAACCATTGATGTAAGTAGTTGCAAGATAATTTTGTTTATGTTATATATGCAAGAAAATTTTGTTTATATATATATATATACTTGCAGATATTACATTAATTCATATCGTCAATGTAAGAGTATGAAAATTTTTATATTTTGTAACGTATTTGAAATTTTTTTAAACAGAATTACAAAAAATTGTTTTCAGCAAAATAAATTTACTAAAGTAAAAATGTTGTACAATTTTTTTCTAATCCTCGCTCGCTGATTTTCAGCAAAAGATTTTGCTGACATTAGCAATTTTTTCGCAAGCACCCTCCTCACTAAAATTTTGCTGACTCAGCAAAATTTTTTGCTGACTTTACTAACTTTTTTATTTGAGTGTACATAGTATAAGTGTACAATTTCAGTAAATCAACAAAATTTAATTTCATATTTTTTATATTTGGTGCATATGTATTTGTGGGTGTTAATGCATATTTTTCAGTTTTTAGTGTATATTTCCATTTATATATTGCATTTTTTACTGCTCGTTTTTACTGCATATTATATGCATATATTTATGATTTTTTAGAGCATGACCTGGTAATGAATAAATAAAAACGGTAAATCAGACGTATGAGTAATACTAAATTTTATTTTGCATAAAATTCACACGCCTTCGTGTTTATTTGTAAAAATTTCAGTTGTAAATTGTTAATAATTTTGGCGTTTAAAGTGATTCTCGAAATGTGTTTGCTTCTAAATCTAACAATCTGATCTGATCTCACCATAAAGCAACAATAAATTCCTTCTGTACCAAAATACAGACTTTTCGGCGTCATCTTCAAATTACGACATATTTTACAACATTTTACAAACGCATTGAATCATAATTTGCTATTAAACTTGTTGATATTGTTGCTTTTACTGGTATTTAAGCTCGTTTTTTCTGTAAAATTCCATTCTACATGCATCTTCTGTTTTCGTTTTTGTAGTTGTTGCCAATTTTGACTACAAAATATTACTAACCATATGTTGTTGCAGTTGATGTTGTTGTTTGGTAGTTAAACTGCAGCTGTTGCATCTTTGTATTACATCATTTGGTATGTGTTGAGATGTTGCCTCTTGATTTTTTTTTATATTTTTGGTGTGGTTACCAAAGAAATTACATATGTACGTTTTTTATGTACTTGTTGCCTTTTTATGTAAAAATATGTGGTTTTCTTTTCCAAAAACAAAAAAAAACGAATGAAATAAAAGTTGTTTTTCTTATATTTTTCGGCTTGTCCGTCCATACTTATCCATTTACAATGTGTCGCATTCATGTAAAAACAATGTGACCAATATGATTTGTTGACAATACCAAATACGCAATATCACCGAACAACCCAACAAACCAATCAACCAACTGGCCATCCAACAACACTAACTAACAGCATGCAATTTTTTTATGTTTTGAAATTATTTTGTATAGAATTATGCAGGTTGTTCCTAGTGCAAGTACATGAATGTTGTTTTTTAAGATTTTTAGAATTCTTTTCAGAGATTTCACAAGAATTATACAATACAAAAATAAAACTACTGGTATTTTAGGAAAAATGTTTTTATGTCTTACAGTGGACGAAATTATTATAAGTTCACATATGAAATTGTGAATTTGTTATCACATAAAAAGAAACATAATAATGTCAGCAGATACCAAACACTTTTCGATTCATTTGCTGCAGTTTTTGCTGGATTAGTCATTGTACACCCGCGTAATAAATATAAGTACAGTGATATTAAACTCAGTTTTTCGGCAAAATATTTTATTTTATTTTTTACTTTTTCCTCACTGGCATATTTTAAAACTTGATTCCGTTCATTTAAAATAAAATGTTTGTGTGCAGCGTAAAAAATATATGCAATTTGTTCAAAAACGTCTTAAATCAATGTTTTTTGATAAATAAAACACCTGTTTTTTTATAAAATTCTAAAGTATAAAATTCTAAAAGTATTTTTATGATTTTATTCATATTAGTTTTTAAATTATGAAGAAATAATGCAAAACAATTTGTGCTCTGGTATAACACTTTCCATACATTAAGACTATAACGCTACCTTTTTGACGAACATCGATCATAATGTGTTTCGTCTGGGTAATTATTTTTCTCTTCATTTTAGTTTAAGTTGATCTCAAACCGTCTTCGAAATGCATGGTTTGGATTTTAATTGGGTCTTTTGACAATGATTTAGAGAAGAAAATTTTGAATTTTTTCTATTGGAGAACCATAGCGCGGTAAGTCTTAGTTTGACCAAAGTTGACATTGCTAATTGCGAAAAGTGAAAAACACCTCTTGCACTTTAAACTGCTCCTAAATTTAACTAGAAAGTTATTATTCAGACGATACATTGCAGCTTATGATCGATTTTCGTCTCAGAGTAAGCGTCAAAGTCCAAAGATTAGGTTAAAAGTTGCGCAAAAACTCTTTCTTTTCTTGCATAGTTTTTGGTCAAATTCTTTGTTGATGCTTTTAGCCCTTTGGTATTGAAAATGAGAAAAATCGTTGGACAAATTCAAAAGTTATGAGTTGGGCAAGGAATTCCACGCACTTAAAAACAAAAATGTACGCTTACAAACGAAAACTAGCATTACAAAATCAAAAATATACAATTAAAATAGCAGTTATTCAAAAATCACACACTTAAAATATAAATATAGGACATCGAAATATAGGACATCGAAAACATTTATAATGCAAAAACATATGTAAATTATTTGTTCAATAGGGACAGAATTTTACAGAATAGAGACAGATTTTCTTCGGGTCAGCAAGATTGTTTATATAAAAAAAATTATTTTTAGTTAATCAAAGTATAAAAAATATAAATTTGATATAATTTTTATTAAAAATAAAAATTATGTTTTTTTCTACCTTTAATTGTGCAATGAAAATTATTCAAGTTCGAGGCCATACTCTATATTTCTTTATTAGGATATTGTTTTCAAATTTATTTATTGACCCTTTCAGGAAAAAAAAACAAGTTTTCAATTTATTTTTTGATCAATGGTGATAATCTTTAACTTCGAGCTCAGATATATGTTAGTTCTCATTTAGTGAGAAAACTAGTTTATATGAATACTTGATGTTTTGCAAGGGATTGTTACCTCTTTCAAAACGTGTTCTGATGATGGGAGCCTAGAAAATTCCCGAAATAGATCTATCAACACATTCCTGAAATGGTCAATAAATAAATTTGAAAACAATATCCTAATAAAGAAATATAGAGTATGGCCTCGAACTTGAATAATTTTCATTAATTAAAAATATATTAATTAGTGAAATTTATGCAGAAATATGCATTATAATGCGGAATATATGCATTAAATGTCAAAAACTTTAAAAACACGAATTTTGTTCTAAATTTGACAATTCGCATGAGTATTTCGTCATTATAAGCTTAGTACAAATTATAAATTTACAGTTATTTTATTTACAGTCATAAAAAGAAAATTTCCAATAATAGTTTTTCCGTGACATGGTTTTTCTCTACATTTTTTTTTTAACAATTTTATTTGAATTTATTTCCAAAAAATTTTTTTCTTAACGGATATACGAGGGCGGATCAATAAGTCCGTGACTATTATTTTCAACATTATCTCCTTTTAGCTCAATACACTTAGTCCAACGTTTCTCAAATTTTTGTATCCCTTCCAAAAAAATAGGATTTTTCAAGATCCATAAAATAGGCATTTGTTTGATCAATAATTTCATCGTTGGAGCTAAATCTCTTTCCATAATATTGGCCGTTTCCTTTTGAAGGTAATCGATGTGGATTATCCTGCGTGCATCCCAAGAAAACTGTTGCCAGCACCTTATTGGCCGACAAAACTACCTTGGCCTTCTTCGGAGCCGGTTCACCCGGAGAAACCCATTGTTTAGAGTGCTGCTTGGTCTCCGGAGTGTTGTAATGCTTCCATGTTTCATCCACAGTTACAAAAGCCTCTAAAACTCTTTCGTATTGCTGTTAAACAACTCCAAACAATCCTTTAAAGTTGTCACACGATCATGTTTATGGTCAATTGAGAGCAAACGCAGCACCCATCTTGCAGACAGCTTTCTTAAACCCAACTGATCATTTAAAATCGAAACCACACTGCCATATGAAATGCCTATGGCATCAACAATTACTCGCACTTTTACTCTTCGATCGGCCAACACCATATCGGGGATTTTTTCGACATTTTCGGGTGTATTGATCTCAATTGGCCGTCCAGAACGTTCAGCGTTATTTGTACTTGTGCGACCACAGCGAAAGTGAGTAAACCACTTTTTTACCATTGAAATCGATGGTGCAGAGTCCCCGTAGTATTTATCAATATTTTCCTTTGTTTGATTGATGGTTTTTTTTCTCAAAAAATAATGTTTAATGAGCACACGAAATTCCACTTTTGAAAAAATCCACGAGGTTGTATGTTTTGAACAGCTGTTAAACGCAAAGTAAATGACGGTACTTGCTCAAAATTAACAGGTGGTTCTTGATGGGAGCAGTATTGCGTTTCATATAACTACAAGGGACGTTATGTTTTCATTCAAACACAAATTAATGTCTCTTTTTGTTTATTTTTTGCTTCTCTACTAGTTTATTTAAATCTTCGGGTTTGGGTCCGACTACCACCCTTGTAAGTGATTTTTTAAAATAATTTTTAAAATTATAAAAAAAAAATCTTTTAACTCATTGTCTTGACTTTAATAACAAATTATATATTTTTATAGTTATTTAAAACTTTTTTAAGCACTTCTTTCATTTTTCTTAAAAACATGAATTTTTCTTGAACACTTTACAACTTAAAAAGTTTAAAAACCCCATTAATCTTTACATTACACGCGAGACAAATGTATAAATGGTGACTTTTGGTATATTTTTTTTTTATTTAAGAAAAATTTGAAAATTATGCAAATACATTTTTATTATGTTTAAATGTGTTTTGTGCAGGTAGAGATACTCTACCCTAATGAACTTTAAGAATTTCTTAAATATTTTTGTTAACTTCAATTTTAATACCAACATCCTGTTAACAATAAATTTTATATTTAAGTTTTTTTTTATAAAACCACAACTGACACTAATTGAGTCATTATGTGTTGTTGTTGAATCAAACAAAAGGCTAAAAATATACGACAAGAAGATGAAAAAAAATACTGAAAATTTGTTATTAAAGAAATCTGAAAAAATGCAATTTCTTTAAAAGAATTTTGTAATGGAAAATTTCAGTACATAGATTTTCTTTTAAAGTATCTTCTGCTAAAATGTAATGGAACGCTGCTTAGAGAGGATACACTATGTTACATTAGGGTTATAACCTTTTTTTTCGAAAAATATTTATCTATCACCACGTTATGGGCAATTGTATTAATAATAAAAATCGCTTTTTCGATACATTTTAAGACAAAATAATCCCGCCCAAAGTGCATTTCCTAAAAATACATTTTTATCACCTTTTTACCATTAAAATTGCATTAATGGAACAAATTACTACACGCAACATATTTTAAATTAAAGGGTGTTAACGAAACTTTTTTTACAAATTTAAACACAAATTGTGAAAGTTCTATAAAATCTCCACTCAAAAAAAAAAAAATAAGTTAGTAAAAAAGTTAGTAAAACATTTTGTAAATCAGGTATACTATTTTTCAACAAATTTTTTGCTAAAATTATGTTTTAAACTTAAATTTTAGTTATACTTATTTAGCACTTAACTGTTTTGAACTAATGTTTTACTAATATTTTACTATTGTTTTACTAATTTATTTAGCTAAAAAAAATTGTGTTGATTAGCACATCAATAGTGTTAACGACAACTATATTAAAAGATATACGCAGAATGAATTAGATGTCGCGGCATGTCAAGATGTAGTAGTGACGAGGAAAATTATACTAAAAAGAACAATTCTAGTAAGACATATAAAAAAAATCCACCATGTAAGATTATTGTATCTGTTTTTCATACATTAAACAAAATTGTGGATTAAAACAACTTAAATTTTGCGTCGTCGCCGGCTTGTGAAAGTAATTATCTACTAATTAAATAAAAGACAAAATAAAATATTTATATGTAATAAAGATTAAATGTGTATTTATTAACTAAATGTTTATGGAGATTAATAATATAGTGTGGTCAAATTGCAAACTAATATACAACAGGTAGACAGACTAAGGTGAAAGACAAAGACACGCGTCTTAGGTAGGTGCAAAAAAGGGTTGTATATGATATATTTTGTTGTTTTTCGTTTCGTTTCTAAAATTCTCTGCGGTATTTGCTTTCCTTTAGAAGATAGCATCATTTACACAACCATTGATGTAAGTAGTTGAAAAATAATTTTGTTTATGTTATGGTTTTTATGCCTATTGTTTTTAGATATTTCATTAATTCATTTCGTCAATTTGGGAGTATGAACATTTTGATATTGTGTAACGCATTGTAAATTATTTTAAAAATAATCACAAAAATATATTTTATGATTTTCAGCAAATAAATTAACTAAAGTATAATTTTTCTAAAAATGTTTTGAGTTTTTTTTTCAGTCTACTAATATTCAGTAAAAATTTTATTTATTTCTAATCCACTAAGTGTAAGCAAACATTTTGCTGACATTTTGCTCCTGACTAAAATTTTGCTGACTCAGCAAAATTTTTTGCTGGCTTTACTAACTTTTTTATTTTAGTGTAGAATGAAAATCCAAACACTCTTGTAATCTTTGAACTGTAGACTTTAAAAAAATATAAAATTTTTTTTATTTCCAAAACTTTTTCCATCTCAATATTCTCCAAAGAAGAAAAAATTAAAAAAATAATATGGACACATTTCTCTCAAATATGCACACAGAAAAAAAATAGGTGTTTGCCAACTGAAACTCAGTTATTGCGACTCAAATTCTGTTATAATAAATTTCAGTCGAGTGGTAGAACTAAAGATTAGTTTTCACAACAAAGTTCGAATTCAACTGAATTTTAGTTGCTACACCCAAAATTTTCAGAAATCTATTGTTCATATCGTTGTACTAACTGAATTTATATGTTGTTACCATTAAAATACATTTTTCAATTCGGTTGGCATGTTATTTCTCTGTGCGTGGTTTCTTATTTGCGGGTATGCTTTGATAAGAGCAAAACCTATGGGAATAAAAATTAATTCCAAAAATCGGTTTTGGGAGACCAAAATCTTTAAAAAAATTCTAATTTCCCAATTTTTGTCTTTTTTTTATAATTATTTGATATTTTATAAAAGTAATTTATCATATCTAAATGTGTGACCGTAGTTAGTGTTTTTGAGAAAAACAAAAATGTCGGCTTTTGGAAGTTCTAAAATAGGAGTGTTTATAAAAACGTAAATCTGTTTAAACATAAAATTTCCATATATAAACCAGGAAATATATAAAAAAGATTTTCAGCGAACACAACCCATGTTAATTTAATATTTCTCTATTAAAGCAAATTTATTTCATCGGCTACACAAAAAATCTATTTTTTTTTATCGAATTCTGAAGTTCAAATTTAGTTTTCTTGTCATAAATGTGATGGGAATGTACTTTTAAAACAATTAAATGTTTATAAACATTACGGAGTTTGAAGACATCTTTCAATCACTTAATCGTATGTGCTACAACAGATAAATGTATATAAAAGAAAGAATGAAGCAATGAATATAGATCGGAAATAGTAGTCAGTTTAATATATCAGTTTTCTGGTAAAATTTGGTCTTAATTGGTTTATAGTGAGTACCAGTAGAATTGTTTATGTAGGTTAAAAGCAAACTATCATGAAAATAGGTGAACACTAAATGGAGCCTTGAGCAACATCAAACTCAAAAAATTTCAACACCAAAGATGCACTCAGGGAACTTCTGCTTTAAAAATATGTAGTTCTTTGGATTGTAATACAGTTTCATTATTTTTAGTGACTGACATATTTGTAGAACAAATTTAATTTTTTACTAGCCTTGAGTTCATTTAAAAAAAAACAAACCACATCAAATGGCTGTTTTATGATTTTACATTCACTTTTTACAGTTGTTGTTTAAAAAAATAAAAAAAAGAAATGTTTGTTTATTTTTAACATATGTGGTTAATTTTTACTTCAATTGTTAGTCATTTTTTGAACAGTAAAAACAAATGACAAATGTTGAATTTAATGAAATGTTAGTCGCCCTTTCTTCAAGTGAAATTTCATTTGTTTTTGATTACAACTGCTGTCGTCTTTACTTACATAATATCCTTAGTGTAGGAAATTTTCACGAAGGTCTTAGAATTTAAAAATTAAATCAACTAGAAACAATTCATTAAATTTGAATAGTTGAAATACCTGCAAGAATAACTTTCCAAAACCTAACAATAATATTCTCTCCGTCTTGCAAAAAGTGGTGAAGTTTTTTTTTTAATTTGAAAACTTAATAAAATTTTCTTTCATTTGATACGAGTATTTCAACTTCATTTATACTGCTTTTAGTTTTTCTACAATAAATATTTAAATTTGTAACCAAATGTTCGTTGTTTTCCAAATTTGAATAGCTAAGTCGCGAAACAACGCTATCCTACATGGATGGTAACCGATTCGATGCTGTTATCGGTAAGGGTAACGCTATTTTCGTTTATTTCGGTAATTGTATTTTAGGCGTAACGATATTTCAGTTATTTCCGTAACGGTTTCTTAGCCTTTACTTATTTCGGTATTGGCATTTAAGCGATAACGCTATTTTCATTTATATCGGTTAACGTTATTTTAGGGATGACAGTTTTTCAGTTATTTCCGTAGCGGTATTTTAAGGATAACTTTATTTAAGTTATTCAGGTAATGTTAATACGCATCGATAATTTAAGCCCCATCATGACCGAATTCCAATGACTAGCTAGTTTATGATCAAGCTTTGGAAAAATATATATCTATTTAAAGCGATTATTTTTTCTGATTTTGTGGGATTATTTCATTAACGATATTTTAAGGATAAAGCTATTTCAATTATTTCGGTTGATTATATCGGTAGCGGTATTTTACATAATATATAACGTTATTTTAATTATTTCGGTAAAGGTATTTTAGTTGTAATGATTGTCAGTTTAAAGGGTATTGAATCGATATTGCCTGCCATCCCTGCTATAATTGTTTTTCATATAAATATCCGAAAAACACGTCAAATTTTAAAACTTTTGAGTTATTTAAGAAAGATTGATGGGCACGTAATGTATAATTACCCAGTCATAAACTGCCAGTATTACAAAAAAGCAATCACTGGTATATCATTGGCTAACCGATGAATTGTTTATAATCAACTGGTAGAACACTTGCTTAAGACGCTTTACCAGTGTTTCCAAACAGCGTTTTGCCAGTATTTGTTTTACAATAATTTCAGTGGTCTGCAGAAAAAGTCATTTGCAAAGAATTGTCCGACCACTATGCCAACGTTGGAAAAAAGTGTTTCCCAATGCTATCCAGTCAGAAGATACCAACGGCTCAATAATCTAACCACTGGTAAAACATTTATTTTAAAAAAATAATGATGCTTTATTTTAAAAAGTTTGTAGTCGGATGGTTCGGAGTTCGAGCCCTGTATCAAGTTAACATTTTTTTTAGTGATTTTTTTAACTTTTCAATACTTTTTTCATATAAAATTGGTTCTTTTGTTTCTGAAAAAGCAATTTTAATACCAACTTTTTGTTTGTTTTTCCAACGTTGGTAATTTTCCATCAAACATTATGCCAGTGCTGACATACTTGAGCAGCCAACTGTAACCCAGCAGTTATTATTTACTTACGTTTTAATTTATCAAGTATTATATATCCCGTTAGATGTGTTTACTGCCAATCTGGCGGCTAGGGTTCGAATCCCGTCGGGACCAACAAAATTATAATTAAGTTTTTTTTTTAATTTTATTTTGGAAAACAAATTTATAAATCACCTTTTTTTATGGTTTTACTAACATTTTGCCAACGTTGAAAATTCTGTTTCCCCAGTGCTTCACCGACACTTTTTGAACAGACGGCCTTTTGTCTAATGGTGTTATAATTTTGTGCTTGGAAAAGCACTTGTTGACAGCACTTGTACCACTGGCTAAATTACCGTTTATTTTTTTTCTAACTGGGTACTTGAAAATTTTAGCGAAATATGAATTTTTAGTTAAATTAAACCAGAAGAACTTGAAAAAGGTTATGCGGGAACTTTTTTGAAAATTGCGAAAAATTTTAAAATAATGAAAAGTTATCACCCTAATGTTGCATGTACACAAAACAGAGTGCTGGTAAGATTGATCTTCATCATGTTAGTATATAAATATCAAATTACTCTAGTAGTTCAGTAACCTACAATTTCAAACTATGTATTTTTTTGCCGTAGTGAAAAATAAACGTTAAGTTATTATTTTCCACAGATTTTTATGTTAGTGATAAGTACGTGATATTTTTCTAAACTTTATTGAACATAGCACAGATTTTTCAAAAAATAGTACCGATTGTTTTGATTGATATTCAATGATTATATACGATGTTGCAGGATGAATGACTGAAGACACAGAAACAGTATTATGTTCTACATGAGTAAGAAAAGATAATGATAAGTCAGTGGGTCATTAGGTAGTAGAATGTGAAAATTAGAAAAAATATTGAAAAAAGTTTTTTTAAATGGTAAATCGTTGTTGTTTTTTATAGAAAACAACAATTTGTCAGATGTTGTTTTAAAAGAAACAAAGATAAATTTCTTTTGAAATTTAAAACCTCGTTTTCGCTGATATTTCGAAATAATTTTAATGTTGATTTCCCTTTAAAATTTTTTTTGTGTTATTTTTTAACTTAAACTTATTTAGCAAAATGTTAAATTTGAAACAACCTAAATGTTGTGGGTGTTTGTTTGTGGCAACTAAAATCATTTTTTAATATGACTTTAGGAAAACTAACATGGCCAACTAGATATAAAATTGAAAATCTAAGTAGAGACTTTGAAGTTAACCCTCAAACGGGCCCAAGCTTCTTGCAATGAAATTTATACTACAATATGTTGTTCTACCAAAATTTTTTTCGTTACCTATTTAAGGCGATATCGGCCAAAAAAGGTTTAGACATAAGTTATTGCTCTTACCAATATATAATTACAGTCCAAAAACTACACTTTTTGTGCTTTTAGTTACTTAAGAAGATATGGCGATGTTAGTTTTTCGAAAAACGCGAAATCAGCCAAATTTTATAAAAATTCGTTAGTACTTTTACAAGTTAAGATGAGCTCTTTAACATATATCCTTTTGAAGTCTTGTATGTCCTTAGACCAAAATTAAAGCTTTTTTTAAAAGATTAAGCTTCAATCTTACTTTGTGTTTAGAACGAGGGCGGATCAATCAGTCCGTGACTTTTCGAACTTCCCTCATAGTTATATGAAATGCAACACTGCTCCCATCAAGTACCACCTGTTAATAGACTATTGTCAAATTTTGAGCAAGTTCCGTCATTTACTTTGCGTTTAACAGCTGTTCAAACCATACAACCTCGTGTTTTTTTTTTTTTATGGAAAAAGGTGAATTTCGAGTTCTCATTAAACATTATTTTTTGCGAAAAAAAACCGTCAATCAAACCAAGGAAAAGCTTGATAAATACTAGGGAACTCTGCCCCATCGATTTCAATGGTAAAAAAGTGGTGAACTAAATTTCGTCGTAGTCGCACAAGTACAAATGACGTTGAACTTTCTGGATGGCCAATTCAGGTCAATACATCCGAAAATGTCGAAAAAATCCACGATTGGTCGATCGAAGAGTAAAAGTGCGTGAGATTGTTGATGCCATAGGCATTTCATATGACAGTATGGTTTCGATTTTAAATGATCAGTTGGGTTTAAATGATCAAGATGGGTGCCGCGTTTGCTCTCAATTGACCATAAACTTAATCGTGGCCAATAAGGTGATGGCAACAGTTTTTTGGGATGCACGCGGGATAATCCACATCGCTTACCTTCAAAAGGGAAAAACAATAAACGGCGAATATTATGTCAACTTATTGGACCGATTTAACGAGGATTTAAAAAAAAACTACCCCATATGGCCAAAAAAAAGTTGTTTTTCATCAATATAATGCACAGGTGCACGCGTGTGCAGTAACAATGGCAAAATTCCATGAATTGGGCTACGAATTGGTACCTCATCCGCCATATTTACCGGATTTAGCCCCCAGTGACTATTTCCTATTTCCAAACCTAAAGAAATGGCTCGGTGGAAAGAGATTGAGCTTCAACGATGAAATTATTGATCAAACAAATGCCTATTTTATGGACCTCGAAAAATCCTATTTTTTTGGAAGGAATACAAAAATTGAAGAAACGTTGGACTAAGTGTATTGAGCTAAAAGGAGTTTATGTTAAAAAATAATTTTTTTTTTTCCAAAAAAAATTGTGTTTCATTCAAAAAGTCACGGACTTATTGACCAGCCCTCGTATCAACGGTTGCTAGTCAACATAAATATGTTTTTAAGGTTTTTGAAAATTGTGCTTAATTCAAAATATTTATTTTTTGAAATTCAGCGAAATATTACCTTTAACGCTTTGTCGCTTCCAAACCGTGACATGCACACAAAAAATTACTTCACAAAATATTTTGTAAAATTAGTTTTCTATCGAAAGAGCTTAAATTATAAATACCTTATTTGGCGGACTTATGGCCAATTTACAGCACAACGCCTGGAATCGTGTTTAGTGGGTTAAAGAAATTTTTATTTTTGAGAAATGTCTGCTTACAGAAAGAAAAAATTATTGTCTAAAATTCAGATTTTTTTGAAACTAAATGTGTTTTGAATTAAAATTGTTATTTATTCAATTATATTTTAATTAAACAAATCTGCAATTTAATTTTTTAATTGTATCAAATAAAAATGTAATTGTATCAATGAAAAATTAAAATGTATCAATTAAAAATTTAATTGCACTAATTTCGAAATCTGTGGATGTATTTTTTTAGATCATATAATTCCCATTCCTTTATTACTTTTTTATTTATTTTTTTTGTTGCTAAATTTTCATTCAAATCATTTAATTTTATTTGACATTTTAAATTTAATTTTTAATTGATATGATTAATAGTTTAGTTGGTCCTAACGAAATTAAATTTTTAATTGTATTTGCAAATATTTTATTTGAAATTAGATTTTTGTTTTTTCTGTGTTATCAAGAAAAAATTCTAAACTACCCAGCAGAAATTTACAATCGGCACAGTGTTGTCAAAGCAGAGGCGACGGTCAATTGTGCGTTAGCAGAACGTAGGATTAACTATATTGACTGTATTATCCTGTTGCCGGATTGATAACAGTGGATAACCGTTGTTTTGAGCGCAGTTGCCACCGTTGGCATAATGTTGGTATTTCGAAAAATGTTGTGGTTCTAAAATACCTCAAATTTAAGTAATTTTGAGAAATTTGTATAATATGTGTTACACGAAAGATATCCCGAACTGGACCGGCAGATCTTAATAAACTTGGGATATACTGTAGAAAATAAAGATTTAAGGGAGACGTGTTTTTTTAGCTGTCCAATCTCATGTTTAGGCATTACTAAGTGGGGTTGACCCCATTATAATTTTTTTCGGTTTTTTTTTCATATAGTAAATATAGACAAATTGAAGTCAATTTGAAGTAAATATAGACAAATTTGGTACGCAATGAAAAGCTTTTCGAAAACACATTCTCTGGTGCACAAATTATGTCTAAAGCAGGAATGGCAGGCAATACCGCTAAAATACCGTTAACGAAATAATTAAAATAACGTTACCGCTAAAATACCGATACCGAAATAAGTAAAATAACGTTAACGCTATAAAAAAGTTACCGAAATAACTGAAATATCGTTACCCCTAAACTACCGTTACCAAAATAAGCTAAAATAGCGTTACCGTTACCGATACCCGCATAGGACCGGTTACCATCCACGATCTAAAGACTTTCAAGTATTTTTGTTATTAAAAAAACAAATGTATTTTGAGTAATATTAAATCTAGTGTTTTATTAAGGAATTGTTTGTATTAAGCTAAAAGTAATGCATAGTAAAGCCTATTTAATTTAATCATGGGGGTATCTGAGCTTTTTTAAACATTCGAAATACTTCGGTTTTTATGAGACTTTTGCCGAAGAGTCTTTATTCCCTATATTTAAAATAATTCAAAAATGTGGCAACTCTGCGTCCACTATATAGTCAATTGGGTAAACACATTTTTGATTTCTTGAGTACTTTAACCCTGTGAAATACAAGTTTTCATACAAAAACAAATTAATTTTTAACGCCATCATTTTTAACGCCATTGGGTAGCTAAAAAAAAATACGTGTTTCTAGTTTTTTTTGCTTCTGTCAAAAAATCATTAAAATCTGCGAGTTCGGGTAGGGATACCTCCCTCTTTAGTCATTTACATCACATTTAAATGTGTGAAAATATATAAAAAGATAATGCTTCTAATTGGTTGTTATATAGGTAAAAACAATATTTGGCAAAGAATTTTGCGGATGGTACTGGCAAAACACATGCTTTGCATACAAATTAGTGCTTTTCTAGTACGTATTAGTATTATTTGTTGTGCTTTTGGTAATTTTTAGCACGGTTGGTTTTTCGAAAAATAGCTGTGCTTTGCCAGTACTATTTTTTTTTGTACGGTTGTCAATTTCTAGCTGAATAGTTTTACGAGTAATTACTAAATTTAAAATTTTAATTTTGATTTTAATAGATTTCACACATATCACGCAATCATCAGTAGAATTTTAATATCTTCATGTTGTTAGATAATGGCCAAATTGATGTGAATATTTTTTTTTTTAAAGAGAAGCAACACTCTGGAAATTCTTCCTATTAATAAATGTGTTGCTTTCTATGGAAAGGGGATAGTGGATAGATGAGAGGTGGTGAAAGATAAAGGGTTTCAAACATGGCAACACTGTAATTGCGCGAGTAGATAAGTCTTAGAACAGTTGTTGCTCGCCACCTGATTTAGAGTTGGCGCATTTATTGAAGCTTTTTGTTTCATAGCCCTGATTCATTATTTTATTTCGGTGGGGTTAAGTGCTATGGGAACACCGAAGGTGGGCGCTGCGATATATATAAGTGATAGAAAACTCATACATATTATTTTTCTAAATTGATGTTGTCGTCACTGGGAATCGAAAACGGGACCATCTGTGTAACAGTCCAACACGCTAACCATTACACCACAACGCCCATAATTATTTTCAACCAGCTAATCGACATTCTTTTATAAACGTTTTCACAGAAACTAAGATTTTTTCTACAGAAAATGTCCCACTGTATGTATATCAGTTTGTCATTTTGTTTGTAACTCATCGAAGACATTTTGAGGACCGTAAATTACATATATGTTCTAAATTACCATGAATAGCCAAGTCGATGTAGCGATGTCCCTTTGTTCGCCTGTCTTTTGAATTACGAAATACTCCTCCCATAGAGAAGCAGGGTTTTTTAGGTTTTGGTTAAATTGTTTGTCTATATTATAAGCAGTTTGGTATTAAATAGTTATTTATGAGTGATTGAAAAAAAAAGAATTATTAATTTTTTCCTTAACAATTTTTTTTATTCTAAATTCTTATTCAATTCTTTACAGTTATATTAGTTTTTTGTTTTTATATACATCGAGATTATTTTTATATTATTTTCAATTTATAACGAGCTTTCAACCTCCGTATATTTACAAAAATAAAGCAAATCAAACATATTAGCTAGGTTGATACTAGTATTTCGATCTGGCTAAAGATCTCATCAAAACCCGAAGTTTTAGAAAAGCTAGAGCCTATATAATAGACAGAACTTTAACAAAAAACCTATTAATAATCAATTTTGCTCCATTCTTGTCTTCTTAGTAATCAACCACGTGGTTAGGTCATTTCCTAACAAGCATCATGACGTTACTAAACTTTGAAGACCAAAAATGTTCTATTTATATAAAAAATTTTTAGTGTGTACTCTGGCTCAAGTAATATTTTTTACAGTTATATTAGTTTTTTGTTTTTATATACATCGAGATTATTTTTATGTTATTTTCAATTTATAACGAGCTTTCAATTCATTTTTCGCAAATTTTTTTTCCGCCAATCTTTTTCTTGAAATTTGTTAAAAAAAAATAATTATCCCAATACATGGATGTTCTTCTAAAAGATCTTTAATATGTTTAAATATTTTGGTCTCAAATAAAAATTATTTTTAAGCTCCTCTAGTTGGTCTTATTATGTTAAATAGAAACTAGATTTTTGTTTTTTAAAAAAAAAAAAACCTTAAAGAGTTAGAAAAATTACAACTAACCATCAGTTTTAGATGATAGTCTATTTGGAAGGAAAAGACAAACGTACTGTTAAGAAAAAACGACAGTGAATAATGAAGCATCAAGTCTTAGAGAGACTTAAAACAAACTAATGTTTTTTTTTAGTTTTTTTTTATGTTTTAGTTTTTTTTGCATATTAGCATTATACAACAGCAAAAACAACATCATCCAGCAAATAGTTTTATTATTATTTTTTTTTTTTTAAGCGAAAGTAAGTAACTTAGATACTCAGTGAAGCATTAAGAATAAATAGATTTTTATATGGCTTCAAGACAAATAATAGATTACTACCAACACCAACATCACCAAAACCAACCAAACTAAGAGACAAGCATGATATGCGAATGAATGACGACTATAATGATCAGGGAAGTGACTTTCATGCGCTAAAAGAAAATCGATAATATGCTATAAAAGTTGCAAAATATGAGCTTGAAATATGCACTTGAATTAAAATATGCACACACAGAAAACAGTTTTGTAGTTGCAACCGAATTTTTTGCCAACCGAATTTTTGTGGTTCCACGTACTATCACTATTATTAAATTTTAATGCTATTGTAACAACAGACATTTATTTACAAATTTCGAATTTTTATTGTAGCAATTAAATATTTTATGTTTATGGACTATAATATTCTATAAATAGATTCACCTGCGTTTAACAAAATTTATTTAATTAATAAAAAAAATTACATGCCTTGAACTGGGCTCGAACCGGCGATCTTCTGTTTGTCAGAAAAGTACTTTACCTCTAGCCGAAACCCAATTTAAACATGTTTTTTTTAAATTTCAGCCTTGCATATTTTCTAGTTTCAAATTTAAATATTTGTTTAAAAATAGATTTGTATGTACAATAGAAATTCGGTTGCTAATCTCAATATTTTATTAGAGTTATCAAAACTATAATAAAAAAATTATATTATTTTAAAATTATTTTATTAATAACAAATTCTTATGCCGCGAACTGGGCTCGAACCGGCGACCTTCTGCTTGTCAGGCAATTACTGTACCTCTAGCCTAAACCTAATTTGAAATAGTATTTTCAAATTTCTGCCTTAAGTATTTTTTTCTTTCAAGTTTAAATATTAATGTCTCAAAATAGATTTGTATGTACACTCATAATAATCCATGCTAAAAATACGAAAATAATGTAATGAAATAATAAAACAACAAAAACTTTCGTAAAATGAACGAATACTGGTTTATTTTACGAAAGTTTTTATTATTTTGACATTTAATGGTATTTGTATGCATAGATTATTATCAATGTACAACAGAAATTGGGTTGCTAATCTTAATATTTTATTAGAGTTACCAAAACTATTAAAAACCTTCATATTATTTTAAAATTTGTAACGAAAACTTTTATTTTAGATAGAGTAATCGTTTTTTTTTTTTTTGCAGGTGAAACTAATATTCGATTTTAACTGCAAATATTTTATTCAAGGGATAAAATATCAAAAAAGTGGTTGGTTTTTGGTATTAAAGGTAATGTAGGAGATAATATTTTTCCAATATTGATAAGGAAAACCAATAGTTTGAATGATGTGACTGTGTTTTGGTTAATTTTATATATTTTCTGTCCACAATATAGTTTAATTATTCTGATGATGAATTTTAAGTAATTACAATTAAAATTATTGAAAAATGATTAAATTTTGTTGGTAACAATGGAATTCCAACTAATTTATTCCCTGTGTGCACTAAAAACATAAAAATATGCACTTCATATACAAAAAACTGCACTAAAAATCCAAAAATTTAGGGCTGTTAAGGATTTAAAATACTTCCTTTTATTTATTTTAAATAAAATCTCAATATTTATTCTAAAAAATATGCTAAAATAAGCGGTGAAAAGCAAGCTACGCATAGAGATGCAATAAAAATCATTAAATATGCAAAAATATGCACCTAAAGTCAAAATATGCAGATGTAACAAAAATAAATGCAAAAAATGTAACAACAAATCAATAGGGTCCGATCGAGACTTCTTCCAAAAAACGATATTTGGTCGTTTTTTGGCATTTAAAGACAATGAGAACAGGTTTTGATAATGAAAATATATTTGCTGAGACATTTTCATTCGAGTTTGATAAGAAACTTAAAGGAAAGAGCGGAATGTTTAGCTGTAGAGTTAAATAAATGGCCGCCAAAGTGTTTCCGATTTTGCCGATTGTTCAGCGGGCAATTATTGAATTTATTGCTTAACTACGGTCTTTTGTTTAAATTTGACACTCAAAATCGCATCTAATAAAGACAATAAGCATTTTTTAATTTGTCAAATTTATTCATAATGCTTTAAAATACCGACAAAAAGCATTTGCTCTATGAAGTTTGCGGTTGGACACTAAAAAGCGATGCCATTTTGCTGCAAACTCTTTAATTCGAAAAAGTTCCAATATACTGAGTTACTTACCACAAACACGCATTTGCATGGAAGTCGCTGCCCTGATAATGATGAAGACCCCGTCAGAGAGTTGGGAGATAGAGTTTGCGGAGATGATGATTATAGTTACTCTAACAAAAAAAGAAACACTTTTACTTCAAACTTTTTCAACATCTTTTTTCTGAGATTAGTTTTTTTTTTTTGCATAAAAAAAAAACAAATGATGCATTAGCATCATCATGCAATAACATTTGTTAGATGTTGCAACATATTGTTGCACATAAAATGTTTTAGTGTTTGTTGGTGTATGCAGTATGTTAGTAAGTCAAGTGTAGAAGACAACTTAAACATCGTTAGGGAAAAGGCTAAATTCACTTTAAAACTTAAAATGATAAAAAAAAAATAACTTTCTTGTTCAAACTTTTAACGTACAAGAAAGGAAGACTTTTTCAAGATTGTTAATGACAAGTAACAGATTTAAAGGAGTCAAAGGTAAAACAAGAGATTTAAGAGAATACCAAAATCAGCGTAAAAAATTTCTGTAACGCACAATACATTTTTACAAAAACTATTTAAAAATAAGGGAATATTTGCTAATGTGTGCTGTTTGCTAAAGTGGATAATCGTGTATGAAAATGGCAAAATTTCCACTGTCATCAACAGAGAAGACAAAAAATGGCAAAAAAATATTGTAAAAAAACATGAAAAATAGCAAAATTACTAAAAAGTTTAATTAAATACATTTTTTTTTAAAGAAAAAGTAAACAATTTAGAGCAAAAAAGCTTTTAAAGCGAAGAATATCTGAAAAAGCAAATATGAGTAAAAATGTCAAAAAAAAGCAACATGAAAAAAAACATATTTGTCTTCTCTGGTCATCAAGTTCAATTTCTGCTATGTCTATTTTTAAAAACTTTTAAAGTGAATGCTTGCATTTTTTATGACGTTTTGTTGTTGCAAAAAAAAAAAACGCAATATAAATTGTAATTTATCCTAAATATAAAATTTAAAAAAAAAAAATTTTTACAATTAAAGTAATCGGATTTCTGCAAACGGTAAGAATTTTATGCACAATTATAATGTTTCCATAAACACAAATCTACAATTTGATCCCTTTTTTTACGCCCTAGATAAGAGATCATCAGTTAGCTTATCTTCTTTATCACATATTAAAATATTAGTTATTAGGTCACCTCGGTGATTTCTTCTTTGAGAGTGTTCTTTGTTCTTATCATAGATTTCTACTTTATTTTTTCCCCCTTTTCATAAATTTTCTATCTTCCTTTTTAGATCTTCATTAAGTCATTTTATAAATAAAAACATTTTTTGCAATTTAAAAGTACACCTTAAAGAAAAACCTAATAACCGACTTAATCAACATAAATATACCTCAAGGTTTAAGTATTTTAAAAAGACTGCAAAAAAAATATATATATAACACTCCCTGTCCTTACACACATTTACACGCTAAACTATCTATTATTATCATTGTTATTATTATTACTGACACAGACTTAGGCACAGACAGACTCCTTGAAATAACTACTCCAATTACATATAATATGGATGTAGAAGTCGGTGACGACGACGGCGACGAAGAAGAAGGGTCTCTTCTTATCATCAAGACTAAGTTTTAAATTAAAACACTTTACTTGGCAGAAAATAGCTTTATAAAAATCTAAAGTAATACTAAACCAAGGTAAATTCAAAAAAAAACATAATAACAAAAAAAAAAACACCCACGCATGCGTACAAAGTGGTTATAATGTTAAACCAATACTGAGAGTACTTTACAAAAAATGATTTAAATTGTTAAGTTTTAACAGTTAACCCATTAAATAAAACCCATTAACCAAAAATGGAGTTACTTTAGATCTAAATCACATACATCCCAGCAAAAAATAACCCGGATTTGGTAAGCAGTAATTCCATTTTATGCTTCCAATATAGCGCTTCACCGTATTGCATACTATAATGCAATTACGGAAGGCATTCTGCAGTGCTTCCCAAAATGACTTCTTTGAAGCAGTGAATAATGCATACAATGAGGCAATATAGAATGCATACCATGAAGCATTAATGTTGACAACATACGAAAAAGCGCTTCATATTGGCTAAGAAGGCATGAATTTATTGCTTCGAAAAGCACATGAAAGTAGCGCTTTTCACAATCACAAAAATCATGCCTTCTTTATATGCTTAGGAAGCTCTTCGTAACTAAATAATTCCTTCCGGAAGCGGAATAGAACAAAAAACTTACATCCTGTATTTTGAAATTTTAGAAAATAACCAATAATCAATCAGAGGCAACGACGATATTTTAAAAAAATACTATAAATGTAGTTACCCTAAATCAAAGCCACCGTAAAAGTAATCTTATACAATGTGATCCAGTTTTGTAAAATTTAATATAGCTAGGTATAACATCATGTATAGTATGATACAGTCTTACTTGCCACTCTAATTTCTCGTAAAATTTAATATTTAATTGTACACAGAAAAAATGATCGACGTAAAATATCTAATTAAAGATTTGATTTGAATTTAATTTGTTTCTAAACAAATATTTAATTGAATCAATAAATATTTTTATTGACTTTGAAATATATAAATACATATTTTATTTTAGACGCAATTATCATATTATTTTTTCATACATTCTATGCATAAATAGAAAATTTTCAGTATAAAATACCAAATACATTTGAAGTTAACAAACAGAACAAGCACACACACAAACATACGCAGCATTGCAAAAAACACACATACCAACGTACAGATCACACACTTCTTTTGTGAGTATCATATTTTTTTTGTAGAAGTTATTTACAACTTTTTTTCTTCTTAATTTTAATGAAAGGTTTAATTGATAGTATCATTGCCGGGATAGGTGCAAAATCAATTAAAATATTAATTGATTAAATAAATTTTTTAGTTTTTTCTGTGTATAATATAATATGTTATACCATACGTTATTTGCCGCCCCATATATGATTGGATTGACCGAATTCAATTAATATATCGGATTAAACAAAACGTTTTTGTTTTGAAATCCATTACTTCTCAAAATTTAAATATCAACTCAAACATGCTCACTGAAAATATCTATTGAAATTATCGTAAATGGACGTCATAATTTTAAATATCACAGTCCAAAAATTTTAGAAACGTCGGCATAAACGTTCACAATACGAATTGAATTCATTAATCACATTTTAAGGGCTTAAACCCGCAATGACAAAGTTATATTGACCTGTTTATTGAAATTATATTAAAGTTTTAACAAAATATAATATTAACAAATTTTTCAGTATATTTCAACTTTTAAAATTTGGTATGAATTCAAGTAATTTATGCCGAACAAAATGTTTGTATTCTCTTTAGTATTTTTATATATATTTTTATACTGAAAGTTGTCAAAAAAAAAAGTGGTTATGTCGACCGAAGACTCTCTAATCGGCGAACCTTTATAATTAAACCATTGTTTGTCATACAAATTTTGATTGTTAAGCATATACTTTACGTTGAATTTTAATTGGGCTATTAACCATTTGGTGACAAATGTCCCATTTTTAATTTTTGTCGTACTAGCTACACTTTCCAACCGTTTTTCCGATAAATAAATCGACAAAGAATAGATGTAGCCTTCAGATCATACCAACATCTCGAACCAATATGGTCTCAGTGAATATTTTTTTTATAACTTTTGGTACATATTTTATCAAACGCTGTTGGACATAGGATCAGACTTTCGGTTGGACATGGTCCAATACTTCAAGTTTCAAGAAACACTGAGTTCTTTGGAATTGATTCATTCCCTTTCCTGCAGGACACTGATAACATATGTGACATATATATCCCATTAGTCGTCAAAGATAAAAAGAGGAGGTTTTTGTTCAGTTTTTTTATTTTTTGTTCGTATAGAAATTTAAGCAATTTTTGTTAGACTTGATTTATAAAAAGTGATATTTGTTCTCCATATTTGTCTATCCCTATCCCAAAGTCGAAATTTTTCGCCATTACTTGGGTAAGGTATTTGTTCACTAATTTTGACGTTGACGACCAATATGATATATATGAGGGCAGTCCCAAAATTAGCCGACCTAACAAAGAAAACACAACAAATTTGGGAAACAGTTTCTGTATTTTCTTTTATTTCGATACACTTTTCCCAGCGATATTCAATAGCTTCGATACCCTGTTTACAATAAGAACTGTCGAGCTGCTTAAAATATCCATTAACCGCAGACTCCACCTCTTCACTGTTGGCAAATCTTTTACAACCGAGCCATTTTTTCAAGTTTATAAATAGAAAATAATCCGAGGGATCTAAATCTGTCGAATAATATGCGTGATGATGAAGCAATTCGAACTTTAATTCATTGATTTTGGCCATCATTTTCACTACATCTTCACGACACTTTTTTTGTTCTATTGTGAGCAAACGCGGCACCCAGCTGGCGCACAGCTTTCTCATCTCCAAATTTTCGGTCAATATACGATGAATACACAGACAAAATTATCAACCTAAATATCTAATTGAAGTTTTGACTTGAATTAAATTAAATTTGTTTCTAAACAAATATTTAATTGAATCAATTAATATTTTAATTGACTTTTATATATATAAATACATATTTTATTTTAGACGTATTTCTCAAACTAGTTTTTCATACACTTTATGCTTAAATAGAAAATTTTCAGTATAAAGTACCAAATGCATTTGAAGTTTATAAACACACACACAAAAAGACACAGCATTGACAATAACACACATACCAACGTATCGTTCACACACTTTTTGTGAGTATCATACTTTTTTTTTGTAGAAGTTATTTATAACTTTTTTTCGTTTTTAATTTTCTATAAAAGTTTTAATTGATATCATCATTGCCATGATAGGTGCAAAATCAATTAAAATATTAATTCATTCAATAAACTTTTTAATAGAAACCCGTTTTTAGTTTTTTCGGTGTTGCACTTTTTGAATTGCTCATCATTTCAGTCAGCTCACGCACCTTAAGCCGTCGATCATATAATACCATTTTGTGGATTTTCTTAACCCTTTCTGGCATGGATACCTCAATTGGTCGACCACTACGGTGTTCGTTTTGGCAGCTCATATGGCCTCGTTTAAACTCTGCCACCCAATATTTTATAGTCGTAAACGAAGGAGCAGATTCCCCAGACTAGAATCTAGCTCGGCTTTATTATTGGTTGAACTGAGACCTTTCAAATGCGAGTATTGAATTACATAAAGGTGACCAATTTTTTCCATATTTATAAATTCACTGAAATCGTTTATTTTGGATGACTTCAAAAAAACAAAAAAATACTGAACAACAAGGCGCCTTGTAACTTAAAACATATGTTTTATAAGTTTGCCAGGTCGGCTAAACTTGAGATCGCCCTCGTATATCCCATGGATTTTTTAATAGAAGGGGTTGCAAAAAAAAATATTTTGACTGTACTTCTTTAGAAATGTTGGGTTGATAACCGGACAATAATATCTATCCCCCTGTATCTATCAATTTAACTAATTTCTATTCACTGGACTTAATCGTATCAAATTGTATCAAACTCAATGTAATGTAATCCATTTATATACAATACGATCCAGCATTTTTCGTATCAATTTGTATTTAAATTAGATATAAGGCTATATCAGATTCGATACATTTCTTTAATTTTTTTTTTAATCGGTCACCTACAAAAAAATTGTAAAAAAATATCCTTTTGAAATTTTATTTAAAATCAATATTTTATGCAGTTATTGAGAAAATTGTTATTCACAATAATCCTAAATAACAAATATTATTTATCTTAAATTTGCTTCATTTAATGGATTAATTTATACATACCACTAAAAATGACTCATATTTTTTTTTGTTGTAGTTTTTCAAGAAGTTTCACAACTTCGTGAATAATTTTTTTGTCGATATTCTTTATAAAATGTTTTATAAAAACAAAAATATTTTAAGAATATAATTAACAATCTTCGAGAAAAAAGCGTATGCCTCCTAGTAACAATCTTCATTATTTTTTTTTTTAGTTATAAACAAAAAAACCGCAGTTTTAATTTCATAATTTGTGTAACCATACCCCGAAAATCATAAGACCGTGTGGGTTTTCAAACTAAGAAGAACAAGAAAAACGACGTTAATGGTTGTAACCACTGCTTATATTGTTAAGTTTTTTTTTTTTTTTCATTTTTATAACACTTCATTTTCATAACAATTTAATATTTTTTAAGCAATTTAATATCTCCGCAAACAAACAGAACAAAAATAAAAAATAATAATATGCAAATTGCAATATTATACATAATTGTTTCCTTTTGATAACCTCTCAAGAAGAAAAAAAAATTTGAATAAGAATTATTGTTGTTAGACATGCAAATATTTTAAAGATTAGTTTTATTATTTTAATTTTGAGGTTTTGGCAAAAATTTTATAATTATTTAAATCAATTTAATGATTTTTATTTAAAAAAAAAATCTAATTTAATGTATTTTTATTTTCGTTTTAGGTTATTGTTTAAATTTTATCCAAGGAGCGATTGGTGAGTAAAAAATTGTTTTATTCAACTTTTCCAGAATTAAATTTTGTCATTGAGTTATTCCAGATGGAATATTGACGAAAATTTGACTTTTTCAACTTCACTGCTTCCGATTTGCTCGAAACTTGGTATGACTTGGTAATAAGTATGACAAAACATTTTGTTAGTTTTTTTTTTTTTTAATCGTTGTCGTTAGCGTTTTTTTTTTTACTGCTTAAAATTGGTATTTTTTTTTAAATATTTATAAAAATACATGCAGTTTAAATGGTCGTAATTATTGAAAGCGCAGTACGATTTTAAAAATTTATATCTTATTTCAAAATTTATTTTGTCTTCTCTGAGATATGGAAAGTTTAGATTTAGTTATATGCTTTTGATAAAACGATAAAAAAATACTTAAAAATATCCTTGTTTTGCAAATATATCAAAATACAAATCTTTTTTTCTAAAATTTTTGTGTGCAGATTGATGAATATGTCCTCTAAAACATATAATAAATACAGATTGGAGAAACAATATGTACTTTAGAAAAACCTAGTTTTTCCGATATTACTACTATCGAATAGAACAAAAAATTAAATTATTATAGAACTTCAGTTCATAGATTACTGTGTTTTTAAATTTATTTTATGATTATTTTTTTTTTTTAATTTATTATTTTATTAAGTTTTGTAAATTTGAGTTGTTTTATGTTGATTATATTGATAATAATATCGGAAACACCTTTTTTCTAAAGAACATATAAATTCTCTAATTTAATTTATTTATATGTTTTAGATGTTTTAGAAGACATATTGATCAATTTTCAAACAAAAATTTATGAATATAAAAGAGTTACATTTTGAGATATTTGCGAAAAAAGAACATTTTTAAGTTTTTTTCTATCCTTTTCAAAAGCGTTTAAATAAAAGATTTACCTATCTCGGAGAAGACAAAATAAGCTTTGAAACGAGATATTAATTTTAAAAGTCGGACTATGCGTTCAACAATTAAGACCATTTTAACAGTATGTACACACAGAGAAATAAAGTACCAACCGAAATGAAAAGTGTATTTTCATGGTAAAAACTTATAAATTCGGTTAGCACAACGATATTTTCATTAGATTTTTCAAACCAAACATACAGGTACCATGCAATGTAAAATCTAATAAGAAAACAATCAACTAGAATATGGTATGTTTAAATATTAGTATACATGCCGGATTCCCAATCTGTTTCCAGTAATGGTAACATTAGCAGTTGGACTGGCAACCCTGCCAAAGAAAAAAGCTTTAAGATTTAAATCTGTTATCTAAACTTGTAAGAAAAGACGAAAATAGCTCATGTTGTTTGGGTAATCAATTAACATCGACGATTTTCTGTGGTTGGTTGATCAAACCTTGAGTTTCTTGTGGGACGTGGATTGGAATGAGGTTGAAGATGACCTAGTCGCTTAGGCCGAAAGTGCGGCACTCCCTCTTGCGCTGATCCAGACAACGTTTTTTTTCATCTTCTCTTATATTTATTGACAATTAGTGTTTTCTACTTGCAATAGTAACATTTAATTGTGATCTCAAAACTGACAATTCAAAATTAAATTTCTGAATATTTTGTGTGTTGTGTTCAGTTGAATTAACCGAAAACTAATGTTCAGTTGCACTAACCGACTGCAATTCGTAATAACCGAATTTAAGTCGTACACTTAGGAAATTATGTTGGTAAAGACGACAGCAATTGTAGTCAAAAACAAATGAAATTTCATTTAAAAAAAAGGACGACTTACATTTCATTAAATTCAACTAACATTGTCATTTGTTTTTTAATGTTCAAAAAATGACTAACAATTGTAGTAAAAATGAACCACATGGTAGTAAAAAATAAACCAAAAAAATTTTTTTTTTATTTTTTTAAATAACAAAAAACAACTGTAAAAAATGAATGTAAAATCATAAAACAGTCATTTGATGTGAGTTGTTTTTTTAAATGAACTACAAGGTTAGTTAAAATTTTATTTGTTCTACAAATGACCTACATTTACATTAAAAATAAATAATCTGGATTACAACCGAAACAACTACATATTTTTAAAGCAGAAGTTCCCTGAGTGTAGTTACCAAATATCAGTTGGTAAATAGCAAAATTTTTCTCTGTGTGTATTTTCATAAATTAAAGCAAATAAAAAATACCAACTTAAATATATCAAGTTTCATGCAAATCGGAAGGGGTAGTGCGGGTGACGTTGCTTTTGAAAAGACCCCATCATTAAATCTATAGTTTTGTTAAACATTTTTCGAAAAAGTAAAGAAAAATTAATTTTTTAAGACCAATTGATATTGTGTGTCCTATATATTGATTTCACACTTTGGGTTTATTACCAAAATAATTTATAAGGGAGTTTTTGCTGATGTGGACCTGAACCTTAATTTTAAACAAAAAAAAAAATAAAGTGAAATGTTTCAAAACAAAATATACCAGCTTATAGGCCAACTCTTTGGGCATTTTTTGACTATAGTTCATTTTCTTGTGGCAACTAATATACACATTTTTTATAACGAATAAATTAAAAAAGAATAAAAAAAAATTTGAAAATTATTTAAAATCAAACAAAAGTTTTCCTGAAATTAAAATTTAATGAAATTTTGTTCATTAAAACGTTTTGTGTATCGTTTAAAGTGGCTTTAAGGGCTTCCGTATATAATGCTAACTTTTTGATTGCGCACAGTGGGGTATTAAAAGAAAATAATGATAATAAATATAGAACTTCTAAACTACTGATTTGATCAGTACTAATCAAATTGGAACTTGTGAAAGAAGAGCTAACATGTTTTAGTACAGGGTGTACTTACCGATCTTTAAAGTTGACTACCTCGTGTTTAAAAAACCTTTTGGATGGTGTAACTTTTGTAAATGCGGACAGATTTCGAAATAGTTTAGCCTAGAATAGACTGTACATTGTAATATAAAGAAAAAAAAAACATCTCAATTGCCTCTTTTTAAAAAACTAACACTTTTTCAGGTCAATGGGTCATTAGGCATTCATATTCGCTAAAATTGTAAATTAATCGAATAATTGACCTACAAAAAGCACGATTTCAATGAATTTTTTTTTTCTTTTTACAAAACTGTGTTTAAGGAAAACTTTGAAAAAATTCAAACAATATTTTTTTTGTTTGTGCTTTAAAAATCTTGACAAAACATATGTTTTCTTGTAAATCAAGCGAAATCAAGACCGTCTGGCAACCGTAATGACAAGACATATTTTTTTTAATGCATTTGAAGAATCTATAATTTTGTATACAGGGCGCCACGGGTTAATGTTGTCCATATGCCTTTTAGACCTAGTTCTACAATAATCGCAACAATAATTAATAAAAATCGAAAGTTGAAAAAATTCCCCTCAGGCAGCAGCATTAACTAAAACGCTAGAGCGATTGCCTTATAAGCAGATCGTTTTGTGTTCAAACCCCACTGACACTACTTGCATTTTTTAACAACGTTCGCCGACTCTACATTAGATGGAGCGCATGCATGCGGAGAAAAAATATGATTGAACATGATTACTGACACGAAATTATCATATGATCCTTATTATTATATATATGACTCTGGCTGATCAAATTATAATTGCCTATGACGATTTTAGTGATATTTAGAACCATAAAATGATTACTACGATCATATTATTATTGTCATGCATTGTAATCATAACATGATGCTCGTAAACTATAATAATATGATGCTCATTTCTCTGCGCGTGTTGATTCTGTTTAAAATAGAGACAAACTCTTTGCATAAAAATTATATTAGTACCCTGCCATACACATTAGGGTTAATGATTTAGCTTGTCAAATTGTAAGGCGCTTTTGACATAATTTAAACAAATGAAAACTTAAATTTTTTTTAAGTTACAGAGTCATTCCAGAAATTTTCGATATATTCTTCATATATGTGATATATGTGCTGTGTTGTGTTTTTAAAAATTCGGTTCAGTTCGCCTTGAAAGTGGTTTAAAGTTCGGTATTTTTATAAAAAAAAAACTGAAAGTAATAACGCATGTTTAAACTGCTCTAACTTTTTGAGTTTTTATCCGATTTTTACAAAGCTTACCTCATATGAAAGACTAGATCTTTTTCTTTTAGATAATTTGAATATTCCAAAAGTCTTTGATTTTAAATTTTGAAAAACTCTCGATCCATAGTCCAAGGTATATTTTTTAAATTATATTTGGTGCTCTAAATTCGAATCTGTATTCAGAATTTCTACAATTCATCAAGAATTTGCACCATTCTAACCTACAAATGCAAAAAAAAAAAAGTTTTTTCGTAATATTCGGAACTTAACCATACCGCAAATATCTTCTCTTACTTGAAACTCTTTGCAGATTCTTAAACTACTACTCGTAGTTATCAAAATATGTTTCGAATCTATCATGTATCTCTTATTAGTTTTCAGAATAACCGATCGATTAAAATTAAGCAGTTTAGTTCCATATAAGCATGAAATGTTGTACGGGATATTGCTGGCAACGGAGGAATCATTAAAATATCAAGTAAATTCAAAAAGCGTTAACATATACCATAACGACTTTAATATAAGAAAATTTATTCGCGGTGTAGTAGCATCCCGAATATGACGGAAAATTGTGTTTTTTCCATAACTTGGTAACCTGGAAGAGTTCTGAGTTCAGATTCGGATACAGAGCGCAAACTACAATTTAAAAAGTATACTCTAAACTATTTGTTTTGAGTTGTGCGAAATTTAAAATTCGTGTATATTCGGACAGAAAACTAAAAATAACTTTTTTTGAAAATAATATGAGTATTTTTTTTACTCAAATCTAAATATCTTTTGAACCCATGAAGAACCCACTGTGGAATTTTGATATGTTAAACAAGACAATATGATCTATCACCACAAATAATTTAAGAAAATCAAAGATGTAGTTTTTGAAATATTCGCGAAAAAACAGCGAGACTGAATATTTTCTAACAAGTATCTAGACCTATAAGACCCAATCTAACATATGAGATAACATTTTTAAAAATCGGATAAAAACTTCAAAAGTTAGAGTAGGTATTTTTCTTAGTTTCGCTTAAAATGTCGAACTTTGAGATGCTATAGAACGCGAACTACACGGAATATCGAAAAATTTAATACAGCACAGCACATACATCATAAAGGGTGTCCCAAGAAGAGCGCAATTTTTAAATTTTAAATAAAACACAGATATTTAAAAAAAAATCGTGAAACTTTATTATATCGTAAAGTAGACAGAATGAGGTTATGTATGGAACAAAATGTCGTGCAGATGGCCGCCGCGGCTTTTTTATTTTTTTATTTTATTTATTTAAGTCTACGGGATGGATCCCTACAGACATTTTTCTTAAAAATAATAAATTAAAATAGTGTTTTAAATCTACGTATTTAGGAACAATATTATATTGCGTTTAATTACGTTAATATTTGTGGAAAAATCTATTAAATTATAAAATGTATTAAAGTCGTCGCATAATCTTCTAAATGGATCAGCATTAGCATAGTTTACGCGAAAGTAATCAATATATAATGGACTGAAGTAACGTGTTGGACGTTGAGGAACGTTAAATGTAAGACTGTTCACCAAAAATTCAGAGCAAACGTCGCCATTTATCAGGTTGATTAAGAATGTTACATTTAGCATTTTTCTGCGGCTAATTAATGAAGGTAATTTAATTTGAGCTAACCTTGATTTATATGAAGGAAGATTAGTAGGATCAGGAAAAAGATTTCGTAAGCAAAAATAAGATTACTGTTAACGTCGTATAAGATTACTGTTAACGTCGTAATACGGATCCCAAACAACGCAGCAGTATTCCAAAATTGGTCTAACAAGAGACGTATATAATTGTTTTGTAACGCTTGTATCAGTAAATTCTTTAGCCCAACGTTTAAAAAAGGCAAGTACCCCACGAGCTTTATTAGATGTCATAGTAATATGTTGAGTAAATGTCAGTTTTGTGTCCAGTAAAACACCGAGATCGAGAAAAACATTTACGAACTCCAACTGATGTTCACCAAGAAAATATTGACCAAGATCTCCAGAATTTCTAGAAAAACGCATGTACTTGCATTTACTTAAATTCAAATCGAATAAATTTAGATTGCACCAAACGAAGAAACTATTTAAATCACGTTGAAGGTAAGCTCGATCACCAGAATCTTTATAGCTAAGGAAGATTTTAACGTCGTCAGCATACATAAGCACGTTAGAAATTTTAATTATAGATGGAACATCATTTATAAATAGAGAAAATAAAATTGGACCCAGGTGGCTGCCTTGCGGTACCCCAGAATTTACAATTATTTTCTTAGATGAGGTATTATTAAACAAAACACATTGCTCTCTAGCAGTTAGATAAGATTGAAACCAGTTTAAACAGTTTTTTGTAAATCCCATCAAGTACAATTTTTTAAGTAAAAGGCAATGATTAACTTTATCGAAAGCTTTGCTGAAATCAGTGTATATTACATCAGTATGTTTTCCTTTGATGAAACCACGGTTAATTAAAGTTGTAAGTTCTAATAGATTTGTCACTGTTGAGTATCCTTTACGAAAACCATGTTGAACCGATGATAATATGGAAGAGACTTGATGACATAAGGAATCAGTGATGCATTTTTCAAACAGTTTAGGTATTGCACTTAGTTTAGCTATACCTCTATAATTGGTAACATCAGATTTACTACCAGATTTAAATAGTGGGATAATGTAGGACTCTTTCCAAATTTTTGGGAAATAGCCATGTTTAATAGACAAATTAAAGATGATAGATAACGGAGTTGCTAAGGAATTAGCACAATTTTTTAGAATGCAGCTAGGAATACCATCAGGGCCGCCTGAATAAGACGATTTAAAGTTTTTTAAAGCGCTAACAATAGAAGACGTGTCAACAAGAGGAAATGAAATTGACGGATGTTCAGGTATAGTAAAAGGATAAATATTAGAACTATCATATTCAGCATCTGTGTATGTAGTGGCAAAAAAGTCAGCAAACATGTTACTGATCATCAAATCATCGCTAGATTAACGATTTAAATATTTCATTACTGGAGGGTAGCCGTCAGATTTTCTTTTAGAATTAACAAACTTATAAAAGGATTTAGGGTCACGTTTGAAGTTTAGTTTTATGTTATTAAGGTAATTTGTGTACAACTTTAGATTCAGCAAGTTGTATTCTGCGCGGGCTACAGAATATTTACCATACTCCATAAGTGAGCCAGATTTTTTATACTTTTTAAACCGTTTATTTCTCAAATTTTTCAGTTTAGTTAAAGATTTTGAGTTCCATGGAGGACCGGATTTTTTCATTACAGTGTGCTTCGGGATACATTCATCAAAGTAACCAAAAATAGTTTTATAGAAAGAAAATATCATTGTGTCTATAGCATCTGATGATCCATTAGAAAATGACAAAATCTGTAGCCAGTTTGTGTTACAAAATAAGGAATTCAAATCATTGTAGTTCGCCTTTTTAAAACAGTAATACTTAACATTATTCAAATGTCTTTTTGACTCAGTAACGAATGGCAAGTTGCAAATTAATTCAATAGCAGGGTGATGATGGTCTTCAGGTCTGGTAATAGGATTAGAGCGAGTCAAGGTACAATCAGCCGGTTCATTTACAAATACCAAATCTAGTAACTTTTTATTATTATTATAAACACCATTTATCTGGAGAAGCCCTAAATCCGATATGTTGTTTAAAAATTCTTCATAAGTATCCTTAATATAAATGGGAGCATACATAAAAACGTCCGGTAAAAATTTCCAAGTTAAATATGGCATATTAAAGTCGCCAAAGACAAACATAGAGTCCTCAGAATTTGTTGTTTGAGCAACAGATTTAATGGCTTCAGAGTGCTGAGAAAAAATCAATTTATCAGTCAATTTATCAGTACTCGGAGGAATATATGAACAGGTTATAAAGACTTGTTTACGATTTAACTTTATTCTTACTCCAATAAATTCGATATTGCAAATAGGGTCGGTAGCAATTTCAACCGAAGGTAACTGGTTAGACACAGCAATTAAAACACCTCCACCAGTAGTATTAGTAATTCTATCCCGTCTATTAATCTGATAATTATTACACAGTATTTCAGTATTTAAAGTTTTACAACTAAGCCAGGTTTCTGTGAATACGATGACGTGGTAATTGAGCGCGAAACTTTCAATATATAAAGAGGATAGTTTTGAATTAATTCCATTAACATTTTGGTATACGATACTTAAATTTTCAAGGTTTTTAGTTAGTTTTTTGGAGAATTTAGCATACGTGGAATACGAGCAGTATTATTTGAATTTTGGTTATTACGTGGAATATATTCTCGGACGAGAGCGTTTTCCGGCCAGAATCCAGGACTAACAACACGATCAAAAAATTCAAATGGTACCATAATTCTGAAGGAGACAATACTTCTTTGCTCGAAATTTCTAAATTTATATGTCGAGATAACGGCATCGTATTTCAAATTTGATTTTATATAATGATTAATGTCATTAATTGTAGTTTCAGAAGCAAAGCGTGAAACAAATATCGATTTTTCTGGGGGTATTACTCTTAACGGATTTGAAGGAGTTTCATTATTATTTGTATTTGAATTTAAATAATTTCGATTTACATTTAACGAATTTTCAGCAGACGGCACTTGTGTTTTGAATATCTTATTGTTGTTGTTCTATTTATTTTTACTTCTTTTTGTGTTGTATTCTATTGCATTTAACTTGTATTTGTTTTGCTATGAATTTGATTTTTTAGTTGTGGTTATTGTTGGTAATTTTATGTATTGAAAAAAATAATGAAACAATTTTTGAAAAAAAATTCGGCTTTTAAGAAAACTTTTTGAAACTGAATGTGAATATTTAAACAGATTTGAAACTATAAAACACACATTTATTAACAATTTATTACAATAGTTTTAGACGAAAAACTTGGAGCACAAATTAAAACCAGCACATACAATTAAAGAGTTTCCACATGCTTTGCTGGCATGCACGCGATCTTTTAATGAATTTTTCAATGACCGTTTTGCATGAATGCTGCGGTATTTCATTAATGCAGCGTCCAATTTCCTCTTTTAAGGCTTGAGTCGTTACATCACTAACATACCCAGTTTCGGCAAATTTATCCATTAATCTCTTTACAGTTGACTCTTTTGGAGCATTATTGTGACCCCAAATTGATCGCAATTTGCGAACTGTAGCCGCAAAACTTTCACCATTTTGGTAAAACAATTTCACAATGGGAATGCGTTGTTCATTCGTGTAGCGCTCCATTTTTACTAACCTCGTACCTTCTACTAGCAAACAATAACAATTGTTCAAATGTCAAACAATGACACTTCGAATGTTGCCAGATTTAAAAATTGCGTTCTTTTTGGGACACCCTTTAGAAGTTTTGAATACCATATTACTCACTTTCAATGAAATCGAAACACATCAATTCCAAAAACAACTACCATCGCATCGAAATTTTTCGGAATGTCCCTACAACAAAAAAAAAATGTTCTTTTAAATAAACAAATAATAAATATAATCAAATTAACAGTATTTTATTGCGTGTGTGTGATATGATTATTTAAATTACCATCATCCCCAATATGGACAACTAAAACGCAACAAAAAATTAAAACCACTGTAACCTAATTTTAAATAAGAAATAAATCTAAACATTTTATAATTTTGATAATCATAATTTTCGAATAGAAAACTAAATTGTATCAAATAATAAAAAAAAAGAAATTATGATTTTGTTTATTTTTCGAAATAAACATCCGTATGGCGTTAAACTCTTTCACAAAATGAAAAAATAGTGCATATGAAATGATGCATATTGTTTTATAAAAACTGGGAACATTTTATAAAAAAAAGTGATGTAAAGTACGAATAAATGAGGGATTTGTAACAAAAAAAAAAAATGTGTTTTATTTAGAATTTGTTTATAATATAAACAAATTGCGTTTTGAGAACAAGAACCGAAAAATATGTGGTTAAACTTTAGTTTTAAATCAGTGGTTTTAAAGAGCACACGTCTCTGAAGAAAAAAAAAATGAACAAATTAAAAAAACAAAAAATTTAATATATTTATAACACAATAACAACATAATGTTGCAATGTAAAAGGTATTTAGTGCTATGAATAAAAATTAATTTAAAAAATTTTGAGTTGATTTTTAAAATGTCAGTTAAACAAAAAATATGTTAAAAGCAATTTATCAATTTGTCAATAGTATATAACTCTACTAAACGTGTTTTCAATTTACAATTTGATATACCATGCGAAACCTTATATTTATGAGTATGCAAATCGTATATTTTTTTTTTTATCTTGACAGTTGGTATAACCATTTGACGTTTGTCAATGCATACACACACACGCACGCACGCACCTTTTTAAAAAAACTCAAAAAAAAAAATAATTATACATTTTTTTAGGCTCAACAAAAAATTGCCATATATAAAATTGCCATGCATAAATTCGTTTTAATAATCACCAAGTATTTTTGTTTACAATTTGACAATACAACCATCAAAAAACGCATATAAATTAGTTGAATTGAAGTATTTTAAGTTATAAATAAAAAAAAAACTCTTGTCATGTCCTCAAGTCTTTAATAAACAATATTGTGAGATTTGTGTAAATATATGAAAATAACCATGATCAATTGATACACAAAATATGTGCGTAAAATACACACAAAATATAATAACTGTTAGTGATCTGTTAAAGCGTAAGTGATCTATTGATATAACATTTGAAAGCTCACTAAAGTATCAATTAATGTCATATTGTTAACGTGAGACAGGTTTTTTTTTTATTTTGCAGAGATTTTTGAATTTGAATTTAATAACTTTAGGTGTTTTTTTTTTTTTAATCTGTTTGGGGGATGGCAACCAATGATCACAAATTGATAGTGAGAAAGCCAGAAAATTATTAATTTTTCAAAACTGCCTTGAACACACTATTATATTCCATTGAAAAGCTAATTTTTAAGATGATAAATTTTATGTTGTGTAGAATTCATTACAAATCAATATGGGTTCGATACTCAACAATTAATTGAACCCAAAGGACTTATGTAGTGACTGGTTTTATCAGGACTTATTGTGTAACTAGTAAAGTTTGAAATTTCCTTGGTTTAGGTCAGGGGTGCCCAAGGCCTATGCGCTTGGTGCTCATTTGTTTTTGTAAAAACACTTAGCTATAGGCTGTGTGTTTTAATACACATATAGAGCGCTCAGCACTAGCAATACGAAATACACAAAGCAACAACACTTTCGTATGCTTTGCTGGTAAACATTGAAATATTTTTTTCTTTTTTCTTTGTATGTATTGGTTTTTACAACAAAAATATTGAATAAAAATTAGTTTTTCTTTAAATGTATTGGTGTTTGCTCTTCCATAAGGAACTTTTGGGCACTCCTGGTTTAGGTAGTAGCAATTATATTTAAAGAACTGGTCCCTTGGTTGGTGCAAAGAATACCTATCACTTAACAATCGGTGGCTGCTTTTATCTTTGCAATATGTTTTTATAAAAATTTCTTTAATGTTTTATTTTAATTTATATTTTTTTTGTTTTTTTTTAATTTGCTAAAAAAAAATTTTTTATATTTTTAAATTTTGGGAAATGTAAAATTACACGGTGCTACAGTGAAAAAAAAACTTGGAAAAGCGTGGGTTATAGGTCTTGTTGAGTACATTACAAATTGTGTCAAAAAATTTCAGAAACACCCTCAAATTCAGAAGTTATTCTAAAAAACCCATTTTCAGTGATGTTCGTCAACTTATCGACCTGTAACTCAGTCAGTTTTTGTCCGATTTTAAATTTTTTAATGGGTTTGGAAAAGGAACTGATTACGCTTTAAAATGACGTGAATTTTTTGATGCATTTGTAAGTTATAAGTATTGTTCTTGTTAAGAATATCTACAAAAAAAAAAAAAACGAAAATTATAAACTTTTTTGATTTTAGTTTAATATGAAAGCTTATAAAACTTTATACCAACGTATAAAGCAAATTTAGTTCTTAAAAAAACATGGTTTTCATTTTTCAAATCGGATGAAAATTGTAAAAGTTATTTAACTTTTCATTAACACCTGTTTTTAACTATACATGTTAACTTAGGTTAAGCTATTTGTACAGTTTTTAATTTACGTTTGTAAGTCAAGTGGTTTACCAAAAGAAAAGTCTGCAATCCCAAAATTTTTACTTTAGAAAAAGTTTTGCAAATATAAACCGATTTTAACAAATAATATCTCGTTTTTTTCTATATAACATTGTCTTTAAAATACAGTGCACAAAAATGTAGGTTTTCATAGAAAAAAATGAAAATAACTCTTGTTAAATTTAAAAAATTAGGAAAAAAATAAAAAAAATAAGAAACTTTTGATAAACACTTAGCTAATTTCTGGGAATATATATTTAATTAATACATTTCATGAAAGCTTAATTCTTTGCCTTTCCAAAACTGTTTAAATTTTTGAAATCGGTCAAAAACTGTGTGAGTTAGAGGTACTAAAGTGCTACAACCTACCCTACAACAGTTTTTTGAAAATAACTAAAAATTTTGATGGTGTTTCAAAATTTTTGAAAACGGTTTTTGTATGTCCTCATCTAGGCCTACAACCCCCACTAGGTCGGTTTTCAAGTTCTGACAAAAAGTGTTTTTTTGTAGCAGTGTGTTATTAAACTTTTTGTAAATAGTTATAAATTTAATTTTTGATAATTTTTTTTTATACTTATATCGTTTTTAAATTTTTTGCGCATTTTGTTATTTTAGTTAGAAAGCATTTTTATTGTAAATTTAACGGACACAATGGATATGCCAGACTGCCGCAGTTTCGTCCACTTCAACAACTCGTCAGTGGTTAATTTATGGGTCAATTGAACAAAGTATTTTAAATTTAAATTGTTAAATTGTTCTATATGAAGAACTTTTTACCTTGTGTGTTCCATTAATTATTTTTAATTTGTTGTCCATATATCAGAAGCTTTTTGCGCAGTTCGCCAAGGGTTAAGTAATCAGATTTGTCTTGCAGTTTTCATTACAAAACTATCGGACCTAGTGCTAAACATTAATTAATGAGAATCAAAAGTTAAAGTAAATTTAAAAAGATAACAATTTTACTACGTAAAATTTCTGTTTTTCCTAGATATTTGTAGGTAATTTTACAAGTTATCCTTTAACCAATATTAGCATAATAATGATCAAATGAAAAGTCATTTTGTCTTTGTTGCTACTACAAAAACAAAAATTTAAGATAAGATTTAAAAAAAAAAATGTAGAATGAAGGAAAAAACTTAATTTTTCATCAAGTCACAATATCTCGAAAACCATTTTTGTGATTTTGAAAATGTTTAAATATTTGAGCTTAGCATGCCAAAATTAATTAAAAATTATGTGTCGTAAGACATTTTATTAACCCAGTTTAAGAAGAAATTTTAAAACTCGAGAATTTTGCACGCGTATTAACGCTATCAGTTTTTTCTCAATTTCACACTATCTAATTTTTAGGCCTAGTTCTACAATAATCGCAACAATAATTGATAAAAATCGAAAGTTGAAAAAAAAAATGCAACTGTACTATTAAAATTATAACCGAATATTAACCGAATACATATATTATATATTATAATAAATCAACTTTAAAATTGTTATATATTTTTAAGTTTTGTCTTCTTTGATGTTTTTTAATGTTGTGTATAAGATTGCTGTTAGCCAGTGAACATGCTTAATGGAATGACTTAACACTCTTTTATTAAATGCACGCACACATAGCCACTAGCGCACAAACATTTGAGACAAATTTTCAAAATCATTTAAAAAATTAAACTAAATATTAGAAGGAAATTTTTTCATGTTGTAAACTCAAATAACTGATAACTTTAGTTAAATAACCGATTTAAGCGATATTAGAAGAAAAAGTTTGTTCAATTGAGTTGGAACACGTTTAACAATAAAAAACTAACTTTTCGTTATAAGTGCTCAACTAACGAACAAATGATATTCTAGATCGTAAGATGTACTTTTAAGGGTTAATAGACGGGGTCCAAAATTGTCCAGGCGGTTACGCATTCCAAAATTATATACATTCAATAAACTTTTTATTAGCAGAGAAATAAATTATCGCATTTTCCAATTAACTTGACAATCAAACATTTTTGGAAATGTCCTTTCGAAAAACGGCAAAAATTTATTTTTTAAACAATTATTTTGCAACTCTAGATAAAAATGTTCAACTATTTTATTATTTACGATTGTATGTTGAGTAATTTTAGGGTTTTTTATCCTTTTAATTTATATTTTTCCAATGAAAAAATATAGCCGTTTTAAAGTACTGGATTGAAAACGAAACAATTGGTCCATAATGAGCCTAACAATGCCGGTCTGCTTTTAAAAGTAGAAATCTTAACCTAGATTTTAAAATCTCTACATCAAACACAATTTTGAAGACGGAAAAATCTCTATTTTTTTATCCATTAAATTTAAGTCGTTGCGCTTGGTTAACTTCCCCATTTATATTTTGCTAATTCATTTTTAATTTCTTGTCGTGTTTTATCAATTCAAATATAAAAATGATTCTCTCTAGCGTTAAGTGTTTTTTTTTTTCTATTATTATATTTTTTATTTTTGAAATTTTGCTTATTTGTCCTTGCCCTTGGATTATGTTTATCTTTTATTTATTTTGACAATTTTTTTTGAAACTGAAAATTAGTATTTTAAAAGGTTCATATTGCATTTGTTATTAGGTGTGGTTTCATATTTTATCCACTCATACATCAGTTTTTGATGTCATTTATTGACAATTTTAATATTTTTTGTTGTTTTGTTATCTTGAAGTAAGCATGAGTATTATATGATTATTATAATTGTTTTAAATAGTTATTGTCAATTTTAGACACGTGCAAATGTCAATGTCTTACAAATAATAATAATGAGATTTTTAGGTTATATATTTTTATATATTTTATTATTATACTAAATATAATCAAATTTAAATGGAATATAATAATGCCAAATTACTGAAATTACTAAATTTTAGCACAGACCTGTAACGTGTTTTATAATGTCTAACCAAGATTTTTAAAAAAAATTTAGATAATAACCAGTTTTTATGGTGGGTGCAATAACGCCTTACGAAATAGGGCCTTTAAGGCTTTATTTCACTTCCAATTGAGAAATAAGGCCTTTATTGCGAAAAGGGCTTTATTGCACTTTGAAAGTGACATAAGGCCTTTATTGAAATTTAGCCAATGGTGCAATAAAGCCTTTATTTTGTATTTTTTGATTCTTTTGTTAAACTGTTCAGTTTTTCTGCGTGGCGGCCTGCGGCCGATCTTAGGGGTTTTCTCCTCCATAGGACGCGGCAGGTGGCTTCGCTGAATACAGTTTTCTCATTATCTTCAATAGTGTGACGCGCGCAGGGAAACTTTATTCAGCGAAGCCACCTGCCGCGTCCCATGGAGGAGAAACCCCCTAAGAGCGGCCGCAGGCCGCCACGCAGAAAAAATTTATAAAGCAAAGATTTTCAATATTGTTGCAGTTAAATTTTTTGTTGAATTATTAATGTTCTATTAATTTTTGCTTATCATCATATTTGCAAAAATGTGTAATGATTAAAGTGATTTTTTTTTCATTTTGGTGGGATTTATTTCGTTTCCAGAAGTGGGATTAATTATTAATGTTCTATTAATTTTTGTTAATATGAAATTTTTTTATAATTGTTCAATAAAATATAAGAAGAATAAGAATAATAAATTTTATTGCTTCATTTAAAAAAAAATTTAAGTGAAATAAGACCTTTACGGCTTTATTTCACTTTCAAAGTGCAATAAAACCTTTTTGGAAATAAAGGCCTTATTTCACTTTCCATTGAGAAATAAAGCCTTTAAGGCCGTATTTCGTAAGGCGTTATTGCACCCCATCGTTTTTATAAACCTACTTACTGCTTTAAAGGCAACGGCCTTTCAATCTGAATAAATATTGTCTGGCTATCAGCAAAGTTATATTTTTTACGTGTGTGTTAACGACAGCTAGTTTTGCCCAATTAAAATATTTGGTTTTTTCTCCAAATTTTTAATTTTTTTAGTACAGTGTTATATTAACGTCATATAGACAGTCGCAATTAATTTTTAATTAATATGCATTTGACGAATTTAATTTAGAAATGTTGAGGTTAAGAAGAATTTTTTTTTTTTTGCAAAATAAAAAAAAAACTAAAAAAGCTAGTTAATAATTTTATTAACAATTTAATGAACTTCACATTTATTTGACTATATTCCCAAAAAAAAAACTTTACTTCAAATTATTCCACCTATAACTTTACTTTGTTGTAAAAATAAAACTCACATAAACACTGACAAGTAGTTAAAAACCATATGACAACCAATCAAAAGAAAATTTTTAAATGATTTTCATTTTTTCAGACAAGTATGAAAATTTAATTTTATTATTTAAAAAAAGATTACAAGACAAATCGTGAGATTTAATAAAAAAGAGTTTTGTTTAAATGTCACAAAAGGATAAAACAATTTTAAATGAAAAATAATAAAAATGATTTTTGAAAGACAAACAGACACACAGAAAGACAGCCAACAATTTGACAATAAAAATGTTTAAACAATGAAAATAAAAAATGTACACAGACAAAACTAAAATGGAATTTCAATTGAAATGTTTGTTAATACAATGAAAAGTTTAATTAAATTGTAGTATCAATTCAAATAATTTGTAACTATTTAATTGATTTAGTTTCAATTAAAATTTTAATTTATATATTAAGAATATAGTGCCATGTTTTTTTATTTCAAAAACTAAAAGTAAAAAATGACAAAAATTGCGGAAAAAATCGTCAAAATTGAAAAAATCGCCAAAAAAATAAAAGTTATAAAAAAAACGTTGCAAATTAAAAAAATCTTTCAAAATTTTAAAAAATCGACAACATTAAAAAAAAATGGTTACAACTCAAAAAAAATTGCCAAATTCATTATTGGTATATTTTATAAATAATGAGCACAGAAAATCGAACTATTAACTCTATTAATTTTCAAAATCAGACTAGACTAGTTTCTGTCTTTTTTATGGACAGGCGTCGTCAGTGATTTTTCCATTTAAATTGTATTATTATTTGTGTCCTATAATTGTTAGATTGTCTCTATATGATAAATTTTTCAACAACCTGCCTCTCCTTCGTCTCTATTTCACAACGTTACCAGATCCTCTTATTTCTCCCAAATTCAGCTCTTTAATATGCTTCGATTGAGTGGCATTCCTTCAACTAATTCGAAAAAGTTCCATATTTGGGACAGCCTAGTGAATTACAAAATTTTATATTCAATTTCAAAGATACTTTCGGAAAAATTACGTTTATTATTGAAACCCACTGATTTCCAACTTGAAATTTTTATATACAAACTTTCAGTTAATTGCAAATAAAATTTCAAAAAACTTAATATTGGGTTTTTAAGATATTCGCGATTTAAGGATGTTTTTTCAATTTCGTTATCCTTTTCTCAAAAAAAAAATAATTTTTGTGCAACTCTGTTTAAAAAAGAGGATTTGATCTTCAAAATGACACCATGTTTTTAAATTTTTGTTGACGCGTTCAAAAATGATGATAATTCAAACATTGAATATTTTTTACACACAACAAAATAAAAACCCATTTCAATCACGATAACCACATATTTAATAACTTCAATTGCTAAAATTCCGCCAACACCGAAAATTGCTAATTCTATTAGATATTGATATCTTTTTAATTGAATTATTTTTCAATTAGGCAAGAAAACAATTGGATAAAGTGTTGTTTTTATACCAAATGTTTTGTATAGCTTAAGCTTTATAACATTGAATTTAAAAATGCATGTAATTCTCAGGTAGTTAGGAGATTTATTTTTACTTAATGTGAAGAAATTCACACCGAAATTAGCTTTTTTCTTTCTAAGCGTAGGGACTATGGAAAAAACATTTTGGTTTTTTTTATTTGCAGAAATTAGCTGTTTTTGAAATTAGAGTTCTTTTTAAAATAATTTTTAATTTTAGTTTAAAAATTTTAGCAACACTCAGGAAATTCTTCCTAGCACTTTGTTGTTCACAAAAAATGGCAAAATTTTAGAAAACAAAATTTAACTTTAAAAATTAAATTATCAATTTTATGACAATGTTCTAGAATAAATATTCAGATTTTAACAACTGAAATAAAATTATTAAACTTAATAAAGTAATAAACCAAAGAAGAATTTATAAAAATCTTATTTAAATTAATTCAAAATATTTATTACGAATACATAAATATTTATTAAAAACAACTACATACGTTTCATATACATATTACAAAAAACAACAACTATATGTTGATGTTACAGGGCGGATCAATAAGTCCGTCACTTTTAGAATGAAACACATTTTTTTCTCCAATTTTTGTATCGCTTCCAAAAAATAGGATTTTTCGAGGTCCATAAAATAGGCATTTGTTTGATCAATAATTTAATCGTTGAAGCTTAATCTCTTTCCACGGAGCCATTTCTTTAGGTTTGGAAATAGGAATTAGTCACTGGGGGCTAAATTCGGAGAATATTGCGGATGAGGTACCAATTCGTAGTCCAAATCATGGAATTTTGACATTGAGACTGCATACGTGTGCACCCGTGCATTATCTAGATGAAAAAGAACTTTTTTTTTGGCCATATGGGGTAGTTTTTTTTTTTAAATCCTCGTTAAATCGGTCCAATAAGTTAGCATAATATTCGACGTTTATTGTTTTTCCCTTTTGAAGGTAATCGATATGGATTATCCCGCGTGCATCCCAAAAAACTGTTGCCATCACCTTATTGGCCGACAAACTTACATTGGCCTTCTTCGGAGCCGGTTGACCCGGAGAAACCCATTGTTTAGACTGCTGCTTGGTCTCCGGTGTGTTGTAATGGATCCATGTTTCATCCACAGTTAAAAAACGCTGCAAGGTCTCATTCGAATTGTGGTTAAACAACTCCAAACAATCCTTTGAAGTTGTCACATTATTACGTTTATGGTCAATTGAGAGCAAACGCGGCACCCATCTTGCAGACAGCTATCTGAAACATAACAGATCATTTAAAATCGAAACCACACTGCCATCTGAAATGCCTATGGCATCAACAATCTCACGCACTTTTACTCTTCGACCGGCCAACACCATATCGTGGAGTTTTTTCGACATTTTCCTGTGTATTGACCTCAAATGGCGGTCCAGAACATTCATTTGTATTTGTGCGACCACAACAAAAGTCAGTAAACCACTTTATTACCATTGAAATCGGTGGTGCAGAGTCTCCATCAAGCTTTTCCTTGGTCATATTGACGTTTTTTTCGCAAAAAATAATGTTTTATTAGCACTCGAAACTCACTTTTTCCATTTTTAAAAAAATCCACGAGGTTGTATGGTTTTGAACAGCTGTTAAACGCAAAGCAAATGACGGAACTTGCTCAAAATTGGACAGTAGTCTATTAACAGGTAGTACTTGATGGGAGCAGTGTTGCATTTCATATAACTAAGAGGGAAGTTCGAAAAGTCACGGAGTTATTGAGCCGCCCTCGTATCTTTTTCAAATGCTTTTAAGCGATGATATAAAAAATGTGAAGCTAGTTGCAAAGTTGATACAATTAATTTTTAATTGACATCTGTTACAATTTTCAACAAATCGATTTAATTGAAAAAAGTTGGGGAAATTTTTTTCTGTGTTACACATTTGTTAAAAATCCCTAACTTTTAGCAACGACTAAACGTGAACTATATCGAATTCTATAAAAAGAAGAAATGCGTAAACTCCACATTTACCAGGGGAATTGAAATAGCAAGTTTAATGAAATTTGAAAAACCATTATCAGAAAAGTGTGTCGCAAGTTTTCAAAAGCTCCCTATAGGTTATAAAAACTAAAAATTTCGCGTGCACCAAATTTAATTTCAATTAAATATTTAATAATATTATTAAACTTTTAATTGAAAGTGAGTTTGAAATCAAAAGTTTAATTGAAATTTCATTGTCAATATTTTTTTTTATGTGTAACTATGAACATTTTGCTAAATTGGTTTTTAAGTTAAGTTAATTTTTTTCATACTTTTGGATATGAAAAGAAAAAAAACTAACTTTGCGAAAAGCCACACACATACCATATGCATTTTTTTTTTTTTTTTTTGCATAAAGACTTAACTGCATCTTATGCAGTTGTTTTTTTTTTCATATTACCCGTCAAATGTTTACAACTTGTATCTTTTTTCTCTGGTGACATCACTAGTCACTACTAAAGTAGGATTATTTTTTGTATTTAGCATACTGCTCATAATAGTTAAACGCATATTTTTTCTTTTAAATTTTTTCCAACTAGATTTTTTATGCATTTTTTTCCGGGGGGTATATAACTTGCCACATAAAAAGGTGAACATATTTTACATTTTGAAAATTTTGTGTGTATTTCATTTTATGCCTGAAAACTCTTTGATTAATTGCCGCTTTAATAAGCTATAAGCTGCAAATCTCCAAAACAACAAATCTTTATAGTATTAAGTAAAAGTTAAAAATTGTTACCACTATTTGTTTAACTAGTTGAGATGAATTGATTTTGTGCAAAAATTTACTTGAAAAACAAAAATAGTTTGAAAAGGTTAAACACATTGAGCGCATGCGTGTATTTTTTAAGTTAGAGTTGCTAAAGGTTAATGTATTTTTTGTTTATAAGTTAGATATTTTTATTGTTGGGTTTAAAGTTAAAAATTTAATTAACGTGTTTTTTTTTGTTAAATAAAATTTTAAGATTTATTGAAAAAAGGAAAATTAAATAAACTAAAGATTGTTTAAAGCGATTTTAAAAGCCGCTACCGTAATAAAATTTTGCACTATTTTAAGATTTTTTTTTTTTGGTTGACCAACCCGTACACAGCAAAAAATCAAACAAGTTTTTAATAAGGGAATGTTCGCTAATGTGGCTATACTTCTGGTTTTTTGGGCTATACAGAATATCTAGCAGTAAGTGGAATACTCCAAATCCAAATACATCAGCTTATAGGTCAACTCTTTGGGCATTGTTTTGCCATAGATGATTTCCTTGTGGTAACTAATATAACAAAAGTTATATTACAATTTTAAAAACAACTCAAAAGGTTCACATTAGCGAACTCTAAAGTGGACCTAAAATAAAAAAAAAAATCTTAAATATATAAAATCCTAGCAAAACTTTCTATTACCCAGTAATAAGTTTGAGAATAAGAAATTAAGGTCGGTAACTAGTTACTTTTCTATTACAACCCCTATTATTTTAACAAGGGCATGTCCATTCTGGTAAGAACTTACAAAACACATTAATGTTCTTTTTTAAATTTCATTTTTTTGTATTTAAATTTAAATATTTTTAACAAAAATTTTATAAATGAAATTTTTTATAAAGGCTCCGCCATCTAACTTTTTTTTTTCAACTAGTGCTTATTTCGTGAATGGTAGCACTTAGCTCATGTCTGATTTGACAGATAATTAGTTTTATCCTTCCGCTAAACGAATATGGTTGTGTATACGCTTGAACAACGCTGGGAAATATTGCGACATTACTTTGAAAATCATGGTAATGTTGCAGAATGTGTGCCGATACACCCAAAACGAGTCACTGTTTGGTGCGGATTTTGGTCCAGAGGCATAATTGGGCCATTTTTCTTCGAAAATGAGCAAGGAGTGGCCGTTACAGTCAATGGCGATCGTTATCGGGCCATGTTGAACGAATTTTGTTCACAAAAATTGAAGAGGAGGAAATACAGCTGCACAGAATCGATAACGTGCTTAAAAATTGGACCGATCGTGTAGGCTACTGCATGGCCAGCCGAGGCAGCCATTTGAATGAAATTATTTTCCATTATTAACCGGAAGGATTGTACTTTCAAATAAAAAAGCAAATTTGAGAAAATATTCAGTAGTTTTTTTTATAGCATTTTCAAAAAAAAAAAAAAGTTATTTGGCGGACCCTTTATGTTTATGGGTGGAAAAATAAACTTTTTGTAATAATTAATTAATACACCCTATTATTTTAACAAGGGCATGTTCATCGAGGTAACTACTTACCTCGGTGACATGTTACTCCTCACTTACAGGTAAAGAGTTGTCAAATTTTATTTTATTAAAATCTTTTATTTTGAAATCGAATATTATTTTAAAATTGTCAAATTTGTAGTAAAAGTCGGTAATATCAACAGTTGCGAAGTAATGCAAGGGTAAGGAGTTTAACTTATTACCAGGTAACATGTTCCGTAATACCAACCTATTACCGAGGATTTGCTATCACACTGCATTACTACTAAAACAACTACAAATATTTACAGCAGAAGTTCCGTTAGAGTATATAAAACATTTTACAAATTCGCTAGCACTTAAGTGTACATGGAAGTGACCCTCAATGTATGGGAAATTTGAAAAGTCATCTGTTTCAAAAGCGTAGACCACTTTTGTGTGAGGTAAGAGAAAAAAAAAATTCCCTAAAATATGAGCTCGAGCGGTTGAAGTTTTTTAGAAAGATATTGGGGCAAAATTTAAAGAAAAACGCTCGTAACTACTCAGGAGTCATTATTAGTATTTTGGTAAATTTTCAAGGAAATTCAGTTTTATTTTGTATGGGGACCAATGAAGGGTTGGCGATGAAGGATAAGTTTGTTTTAGAGAAATATTGGGCAGAAAAAAATAGTAGGGTTTGCACATACATTTCACATCCCTATGGGTGACTCCTGAGTAGTTATGAGCATTTTTCTTTCCATTTTACCTTAATTTAGTTCTTTCAAACTTCAATGCGCGTACGGCACGGCAATTTTAAACCGATCGAGTTTAAATTTTTGTGAAATTTTTTTTAGTAGCATAACCTTACACAAAACTGGGTTACGATTTTGGAAAATCGAAAATAAAAAACAAGGACCACCTTAGCGTACATAAAATTTAGTTGGACCATTAAAAATTGGGTGAGATATTTATCCGTTTCAGAAAAAATGCCGAATTCTGGCATCGACTTGTTACAGCTTATTTTTGCATATTTTGATGTTAAGAGTATAAAAAAATGTTTATTGTAAAGTACAAAAATTGTACTTTTAAGAACAAAAATATAGGGAAGAGGGCCCAAGATGGACATTGCTAATAAAATTGTTGCATAAGGTAGCAGAACCTTGTATAGACGCATGTTTCTAAGCATATTCGAAGATAAAATATCTGCTAGTTTTTCTACTTCAAAGACGAAATAAGTTTTTTGTTCGAAAAGTTCTTGAGTCATTTAAGTTATCTAAATTTTGCGATTTCGCACTGGTATATATGTGCTGTATATATATTAATTAACAGCGATATTATAAAAAGAGTTTTTTGATATTCTGTTTTTGTACCAATTTTATGTTACTCTCAAAAAATTACTTCAAATGCCCTAAGATGGTCATTTTCATTACCCTAAGATGGTCCTATATTTTTTTGCATTGGTGTTCAAAGTTGAAGTTAAACTTCTTTCATACACTAAAGAAGTTTTTTCTAACATTCCCATAAGCCTAAAGCCCATGAAAAGTAACGTTGTCACTTCCCCAGAATATATTGCATATTCGAAAGGAAAAAAACGTATTCGTGAATAAGAACAGGTAAAGTCTCAGGTCAAAAAGTTCAAACAAAGCCGAAACAGTATTTAGAAAAAATTCAAATCTACCGAAAATCATATATCCCCTTTAGAGGAAGATGACGATTTTTTTATAATTTGACCAACAATTACATCAGCAAAGTCCACTAAATCCAATATGTTTACATGCCACGACCCAGTAAGAAATTTTCGTGTTTTTAGAAGCAGGAAAAAACAATTGCGCTGATGTAAATGCTTACTATTACACAATACTCAGAAGCAGCAAAAGAAACGAATAATTTTCGTATAAAAATTAACAAACAAAACTTTTGAGCTTACTGTTTTTCCTAACGAGGATGCAGGTTGTAATGCAGAAAGTTTCATATCGTGTACTATAAACGATCTGCACCAATTTTCCCGAGCGGTTTCCGATTGTGTTTGTTGTGTTCGAGTATGTAATAAAAAATAAGTAGTCTTTTAACTGTTTCTGAAGAGCTAGCAAGTGGGGCGGCAAAGAAAATTAAATGATTATATTGTAAGTCAAAAATTTTAACAACAAAATATTAATATCTGTAGAATTTTATGTAAAAGAAATTATGTTTGTATTTTCATGTTATTACTTTTAATAGTAAAAATGTAGTCATGAAATATGATTTTACTGCAAGCCATTAAATCACAGCTTTTTATAAGCGCTAAAATCAGCGCTTATTTTGCCCAAAAGCAATGGCTCCAAGTGGGAATTCGCCATATAAAAATCATAGCATATGTAAGCAGGTTTGTAAGGGATTCTTTTCGGCTTACTCCCTTACAAACCTGCTTGCAGGTAAGCAGTGTTTTTTACTGGGGAGTGTAAGAGATAAATACACTTTAAATGAACCGAAATCATCGGTCCGTGGTATATATGCCAGAAATGTGATTAAGATGATTCTGAATAAAATTCGTATGATATTTCCCTGTATAAATATAAAAATGAGAGAAAATTTTGCTTTAAAATCTTTACATTATATTTGATTTCTCACGTTGCTGGAGAATTTTTGACAACTTTTTTTAAATCAAAATTTTGGATATTTTAAAAATATGGTTAAAAGGTTGTTTGTGTGCAAGATGTAAATGTATCTCTGTGGCCAAAAGATACATTCATTGGGTATATAACACTTCAAGATATCTTATTCCGTTTGGGCTCTAGAGCATTATTACAAAACCATGTACATTAGGCCGGGTCGATAAAAAAAGTTGTGCCGGTCACCCCCTAGAATTAAAGATAATTTGAAGAAGATTTGAAAAAAAAAATTTTTTTTTTTGCCACGCCCCTTGACCCCGCGCATTTGGTTTTTTATTTCCTGTGGCTCCATTTATAGTCCGAACGTAACGTGTTTGTTTTTGGAATGACAACGGCTACATTTTCTACTTTGATCACTTTTGACTCCGACGTCAAATTCTAGAAGTGACTTCTGGAAACTCGATTTCTACCACACTAATTCACGAGTTTTTCTAAACGATAAAAAAGTTTTTTAAATTCCATGAAATTTTGTCTTTTACAGTATATATATTTATTCAGTTGTCATTCCAAAAACAATGATATATCACACGTTACGATCGGACTATAAATGGAGCCACAGGAAATAAAAAACCAAATGCGCGGGGTCAAGGGGCGTGGCAAAAAAAAATTTTTTTTTTCTAATCTTCAAATTATCTTTAATTCTAGGGGGTGACCGGCACAACTTTTTTTTTTGTATGGGGTGCGACCCACTCTAATGTACATCTTGGGTCCCCTGCCCCTATTATGAGAGTATATATTTCCTTTGTTTTATATAACGGTGTCGAACAATTTTACTTTTCATTAAAAATTAATTGCAAGATTTTTTTCATTTTATTTATTCTCATTATATTCTAGGATTTGCAACAATAATTTCGGAAATTCCATTAATTTTTGCAAATTTGGCATATTTTTGGTTTCCCTGGTAATCCCATTAAAAAAAAAGGCTTCAAACTAAACTAATGACCGACAATTTGTTATTTAATTTTATAATCTTTACAACTAATTTATTATTTCCTTATTAAAAAGTAATTTTTAACAAACTAATATTTATTATTTAATTTAAAAGTTTATTGGCTTCTGTTTTTTCTCTCTATTTTGCTAGCGGGAAGTTTTTAATCAATTCATTATCTTGTTTGTTTTCCGCTTCATATGAATTTGACTAATTTCTGTTGTATATCTTTATATATATATTTTTATAATATTAAAAGGTTAATGGTGTTTTATTAAAAAAAATAAATTTAAATACTTTCTCACATTTATTTTTCAATTTTGTTAAACCTTCTTTGTGAATACAAAAAAAAATAAATTTTGTTTTCATTGTTGCATTTACAAATTGCTGTTTGTCTATTTACAATTTTTTTTTATAGCCAATCACTTTAAATTTACAATGGCATACTGTACTTAAAAGCTACAATTGCTGTTGCTGCTGCTTACTGATTGTGGCTGGAGCTTAAATTGTTGCTGATGCTGCTGCTGTAGTTGTAAGTGCGTTTAACTGTCAACTATGCCTCTTAGAGCTGTCAATGAATTTCGATTTTATCTATTAACGTTTTTTTGTATTTCTTAAGACATATTTCCCCCTTTTTGAAAAAAGAAATAAAAAAGTCTTTAACAAAAATATATCCAGTATATGCGTTTTATAACAGTTATTGTATTTAAATTCGGTATTTCTTTTGATGTTTTACAAAAATAAAATTCCAAATTACCAGTAGTTAACATTTGACAGCTATCAATCTATTAATGGGCAATAAAGTAGTTTAGAAATTCAATTCAAATGATTTTTCTTCTTTTATACGGTTTATAACTAAAATTGATATCATTGAGTTGGTTTTTTAGGAAATAGTTTTCAAAGTTTATAAGTTTTAAAAATTTTGGTGTATCACATAAAAAAAGTTGTGTCATGAGAATGAAAATTTAAGCTCTGCCTATTCTGAAGGCTCTAGTTTTTCTAAAACGTTGGGTTCTGATGTGATCTTTAGCCAGATCGAAATACTAATATCAACCTAGCTAATATGTTTGATTTGCTTTATTTTTGTAAATATACGGAGGTTGAAAGCCTGTATATAAAACGAAATAACTAATAAAACTGTAAAAAATATTATATGTATATAAGTTTTTAATTATTAAAACTAGTTTTTCAAATTGTAATATTTGTTCCCTGAAGAAGTCACCCAATGTGGAGACGAAATATTGGAAATAAATAATTAATAAATAAATGATCTTAAGCTCGTTTAAACAAAAAAGAGTAAAAACCAATTTTTTTTTATATAAATAGAACATTTTTGGTCTTCACAGTTTAGTAACGTCATGATGCTTGTTAGGAAAAGATCCTAGCCACGTTTGATTACTAAGAAGACAAGAATGAAGCAAAATTGATGGTTAATAGGTTTTGTTAAAACTTCGGGTTCTAATGAGATCTTTAGCCAGATAGAAATACTACTATCAACCTAGCTAATATGTTTGATTTGCTTTATTTTTGTAAATATACGGAAATTGAAAACTCGTTATAAATAGAAAATAACATAAAAATAATCTGTATGTGCATAAAAACAAAAAACTAATAAAACTGGAAAAATGTTAAGGTTCATTTCCTTTAAATTTTGTATTAAGAATTGTTAGTTATTCAAATTGTTAATCTTAAACTCCTAATAAGCCATGCATAAAGATACGAAAATTACGTCAAAACAACAAAAACTTTCGAAAAATAAACAAATTAACGTTTATTTTACAAAAGTGTTTGTTAATTTGACATTTTTTCGTATTTTTATATATGGATTACGCTACTCAACAAATTTAAACTTTTTGCAGAACCTGGCTGCGAAATGTTCGTTTATTTGACAAAAGTTTTCGTTAAATTGACATTTTTTCGTATGTTTATACATATTTACGCTACTCAACAAATTTTAACTTTTGGGAAATCTATCAAAAAATGTTTTCTCTCATTTGTGGTTTTCGAAATATTGCGGTTATTATATTTACAACATTCACCTTTTTTTAGTTTATTTGGCGTTATTGTACAAAACTTTTTTTTTCAAGAATATACGAATATAAATCTGCCCACATGTATCTTTTATTGAAGAATAATAATGTCGGTGTTTGTTTCAGGATATCTTACCGGTATTGCAACGAAGTTGAAAATTTGTCATGTTTAGTTTTATCCTTTCAAATTTTATAAAAGCTTAAAAATTTTTGTCATCATTATGCGTAAACTAAACATTTCACTTAACTCATTTCTATATTAAAATTGCAAATCCACTAAAAACATACTCAAAAATATTCAGAGAAGAAGGTTATTTTTAATATAAAAAAATTTACACAGAAAAAACTGAAATCGAGTTTCAATTAAAATATTTGTTAATTCAATTAAAAGTTAAATTGAATTCGGTCCTATTAAAGAAGTTGTAGTATCAATTAAAATAGTTTGTAACTATTTAATTGATTTAAGTTTCAAATAAGATTTTAGTCATATCTTTTAAAAATTTAATTGAATATTGTTCTTAATTTCAAACAAATTGTTAGTAGATACTATTAAAGTTTTAATTAAAACTGCAAAAGAACTCAAAAAATTTTAAAAAATTACTAAAATTAAAAAGTCCATCATTTTAGAAAATCACCAAAATTTGAAATAATTAAAAAGTCCGTAATTTTAGAAAATGAGCAAAATTTTAAATAATTCGCCAAAACTTTAAAAAGCCTTTAACATGGAATAAATTGTCAAAATAAATATAATATGCAAAATTGGAGAAAAAATCGCTGATAATTAAAAAAAAAATTCGTCATTAATACAAAAATCGATAAAATTAAAAAAAAAAATCGCAAAATTTAAAAAGTCTGTAATATTTTAAAACATCGCCAATTTAATAAAATTTTTTAATTTTGTATATTTTTTTAAATTTTAGTGATCTGTTTTTAAATTTAGACATTTGTTATTAATTTAGAGTAGATGCATTTAAAATTTTAATCAAAACCGAAAAAAAACTCAAAAAAGTGGAAATAAATCGCTAAAATTAAAAAGTCCATTATTTTAGAAAATCATCAAAATTTTAAATAATTCGCAAAAATTTTAAAAAGTCTTTAACATGGAAAAAATTGCCAAAATTAACAAAACAATGCAAAATTGGAATAAAATGCTAAAAATCGTCATTAATAGGAAAATCGATGAAATTAAAAAAAAAATCTCAATAACTGAAAAGTTGGTATATACCAGCATTATAAGATTTTACATTTTGAAAATAAATAACTAAACAGTAAGAAACAAGTCCTAAACCATCTCTTCCTAATAAATTCTAATTAAATTAGGACTAACATCGCAAATTTAATAATTTTTTTTTAATTTTGGCAATTTTTTTAAATTTTGGTGATCCTTTTTTAAATTTAGACATTTTTTTTTAAATCTTTAAAAAATAGTTTTCAAAGTTTTTAAGTTTTCAAAATTTTGGTGTATTACATAAAAGTTTTGTCATAAAAATGAAAAATATAAAGGTTCATTTCATTATAACCCCGCAGGAAATGTCAATAGTGAAAAATTATTGATTTACTATTGACTGTGTCACCAGTACTACTAACCAAATATTCCCCAGGCAATGTAATTTGCTATAGTCATTTAACATGTACGTGTCATTGAAAATCACTAGTGACATTAGAACTATTGACTAGGTAGTGAATAGGTAGATCTTATGGGACCATATGTAGACATTAGAAACATAGATTCACTAGTGACTAGGTAGTTCTTATGGGACCATATGCAGACATTGGACCAAAGATTCACTGGAGACTCGTTAGTTCTTAAGGGACCACATGTAGACATAAGAACCATAGATTCACTAGTAACTAATTAGTTCTAATGGGACCATATGTAGACATTGGAACCAAAAATTTACTAGTGAGTTAATAAAGTAAAAAGTGTAGACGCTTAGTTGACAATGTCAAAAAAATAGTAGACAAAAGTGGAGACTTGGAGACACTTGACCCCAAGCTTCCTGCAGGGAAGTAATAAAAACTGAAAAGTTTGTGTATACCAAATTTATTTCCAATTAAACATTTAATATATATTATTAAGTTATTAATTGAAAGTAAGTTTGAAATCAAACATAAGTTTAATTGAAATTTTATTGACAATAATATTGTCTGTGGAGTTTTCACAAAATGCAAATGAGAAAAAAAATTTGCCAGATTTTGAGGCAGCCTACCTAAAAACCTATTAGAAAATATGTATTACAAGGACAGGTTCTGCAAAAAGTTGCAAATTCTTCAGTAGTAATATTAACAATATATTTTTAAATGAAGAGAATTTGGTTTTGTTTTTTTGTTTTAAGCTTTTCTAAATATTTTAAGATATTTTCAATGGAACTGCAATTTTATTTCAAAAATATGTTCATTGAAATTTCGAGTTTATGCACAATGATAAAATTAAAAAAAAATTTAACATGGATAAAATGTATAGGGATAAAACTAAAATAGTAAGACTTTCAACTTCCTTGCAATACTCGAGCGATATCCTGATACAAACGCCTACATGATTATACTCAAGTTAAAGATAATTGTGTATAGATATTAGTGTCCGACCGAACAGTTCGGCCAAAAAACTATATTTTATCGGTTTTTTTGATATCTAGAGGCAGTGATGACAAATTTTAGTATTGGAAACATGTTTGTTGAGCCGATTTAATTCGATTTTGTGTATAAAATTTAAGAGAAAAGCCGAAGTTTAGCTATAAAGTTAAAAGTTCGGCCGACGAACTATTTTCGATTTGGCCGAACTTTCTAAGGCCGAACAGTGAATTCATTGCTTAACTACAGACTTTTCTTCAAATTTGACACTCAAAATAGCATCTAATCAGTCCAATACACATTTTTCCATCCGCCAAATTTGTCCATAATGCTTTAAGATACCGAATACAGACCAAATGCATTTTCTGGCCGAACTGTTCGGTCGGACACTAATAGATATATATTCTTTAAAAAAATCATGGTTTTGCGATGAAGTTTTGAAAAAATAAGCGAAATATACGAAAAAATGTAAATATAAACACTGCGATATTTCAAAAACTGCAAATAAGAAAACTAAGTTTCTCAGATTTGGAATCAGCGGTCTATTAAAAAAGATCTGTTTCAAAGCTAGGCTTTTTGGTCGTTGAGTAGTGTAGCATAATTTGTTAGCTGTGCTATAAAAAAGTATTTCTTACACTCTTAACCATCCACGCATAAAATTACGAAAATTATATCAAAACAATAAAATCTTTTGTAAAATAAATAAATTTTTGTTTATTTTACGAAATTTTTTTGTTAAATTTACAATTTTTCGTATTCCTATACATGGTTTGTTATCAGTGTAACTTAAGTACGAGAAATACGAAAATAATGTCCAAACAACCAAAACTTCTGTAAATTAAAAAAATATTCGTTGACTTTAAAACAGTTTTCGTTATTTTGACAGCTTTTTGTATTTTTATGCATACATTATTATCAGTGTAGTAATTGGTATTACCTTTTTGAAATATTCTCATCATTTGGCAATATTTTGATATAAAACTTCATGTTTTCAATAGATTGACATTTTTGATAATAAAAAGTTTTGATCTTTTTTAAAAAAAAAAAAGTTACTAATTTGTTTCCAATCGTATTTCGTATAATAACTCCTGATAAATATTATTCAGTTAGAAAATGTTTATAATTCTAGGCACGTATTCAGTAAAGTTAAGCTTCCATGTAATTTATGAGGTCTAGACTTGTTTGTACAATATTTTCGTTATTTTTAAGGTAAAAATATGTCCAAGCAACACCTTCAACAGGTAGTTTATACAGTAATATGGATTTTTTTTTTTATAAATAACAACTAATGAATATTTTATTAAATGTTTATTTTAATAAAAACAAAAAAAAATATTGTAAATACCACTAGTATTAATTGTTAATACCAAGAGGGGGATATGATTAGAAAAAATAATGAAAAATAAACGTGTTTGTTTAAATTTTTTTATGCAAAGACGTGATAGTTTTAATGAAACTAAAAATAACATAATAGTTAAAAATGGTCAAGATTTATAAATATTTACTAGATATTTTTAAATTATACACTCGAAAAATGTTGTAAATGACGTGAACTTATATGAATTGTTTTAAGTGTAATTGAGAGTAAAAAGATTTTATGAAATTTTGATATTGACTAGAAAAATATCTTATAGAGCAATAAATCGTAATGTTGAGCAGTAATTGTTTTTGGTAATCTCTGGGATTAAGTGGGGGCAAAAATATTCAAAAACTTGAAACCTTTTAATATTTGTGGATGGTCAAATTTATGTTTGAATACATTTTAACCCGAATAAGCACATAAATTGCTAAATCTACACCTAAAAAGGCTTAAACTGTTCGAAAATTATCAAAAAACGCAATTTATCGCATTTTTAATCACGGGTTTCTCAAAACATGGGACATGATGGTGAAATTTGAGAAACACATTTGGAATCAGCGAGGCAAAATCTATTAAAAATCGACTTTTTCGCATTTTGTGACAGTATGCATTTGAAACCTATGCGATATCTTGTGTATGAATCTAATTAAAATTTTTTTCTCAATTATTAAAAAAAAATTTAATATTGATATAGCAAGTATTAGTAATTAGTATGCAGTAATAGTAAATAGAAACATTTACTTTGCGTTTAACAGCTGTTCAAAACATACAACCTCGTGGATTTTTTTTAAAATGGAAAAAAATTAATTTCGAGTGCTCATTACACATTATTTAAAAAAAAAAACCGTCATTCAAACCAAGGAAAAGCTTGATAAATAATACACAGAAAAAACTAAAAACGGGTTTCAATTAAAAATTTTATTGAATCAATTAATATATTAATTGATTTTGCACCTACCACTGAAATGATAGTATTAACTAAAAAAATTTACAGACAGTTTATTAAAACTCCTTCAATTAAAATAATAATAATATCAATTAAAAGAGTTATTGTTTTTCTTTACAACCTCAATTAAAAAGTTTAGTTATATTAAATAAAACTTTAATTGAAACTTGAGAAGAAAACAGTGGTAGTTTTAACTGAAAACTCATATTTTTTTATTTTTGTTATTAAACTTATTAAAAGTTAATCATTTGTGATTTTTGTTTTCTTTTTATTTACAAATGAAATAATATATTGATATAATTAAACCTTTGTTTGATTATTTAATCTAAATAAAATAAAAAAAATAGTTTGCCAAATTTTTAAAAATTTTGTTTACATGTTGTCAACACTGTATGGATATATTAGAAAATTCAATACATTTTTTAATTGAATCAATTAAAAAAATTGTTTAAATTGCCATTGATATTCAAACAATCGATTAATTAGATATTTTTGGCCCATAATTTTTTCTGTGTATGGGGACTCTGCACTATGAATTTCAATTTCAATTGTGCGACCACTGACTTTCGTTGTGGTCGCACAAGTACAAATGACGCTGAACGTTCTGGACGGCCAACTGAGGTCAATACACCCGAAAATGTCGAAAAAATCCACGATATGGTGTTGGCCGATAGAAGAGTAAAAGTGCGTGAGATTGCTGATGCCATAGGCATTTCATATGGCAGTGTGGTTTCGATTTTAAATGATCAGTTGGGTTTAAGAAAGCCAATAAGGTGATGGCAACAGTTTTTTGGGATGCACGCGGGATAATCCACATCGATTACCTTCAAAAGGGAAAACAATAAACGGCGAATATTATGACAACTTATTGGACCGATTTAATGAGAATTAAAAAAAAAACAACCCCATATGGTCAAAAAAAAGCTCATTTTTATCAAGGTAATGCACGGGTGCACACGTGTGCAGTCTCAATGGCAAAATTTCATAAATTGGGCTACGAATTGGTAGCTCATCCGCCATATTCTCCGGATTTAGCCCCCATTGAATATTTCCTATTTCCAAACCTAAAGCAATGGTTCGGTGGAAAGAGATTTAGCTCCAACGATGCAATTATTGATCAAACAAATATGTATTTTGTGGACCTCGAAAAATTCTATTTTTCGGAAGGGATACAAAAATTGGAGAAACGTTGGACTAAGTGTATTGAGCTAAAAGGAGAGACCCATTGGACTAAGTGTATTGAGCTAAAAAGAGATTATGTTAAAAATAATTTTTTTTTTGCAAAAAAAAACTGTGTTTCATTCAAAAAGTTACGGACTTATTGATCCGCCCTCGTATATACTAACTGTGTTTAGAGCTATTATTTTTCATGTACTTTGGTTATATTACTATGTTTATATTTATGATTTTGTTCTAAAGTTTTTTTTATTAAATTGTTATAGATTTTCCAGGATTGGCATTCGACGAATATTGAAATATTGAAAAATAAATTAATTATTAAAAAAACAAGACATCGAGCTCGAATATTTTTATTTATTAGATTAATTTTTTTTTTAATTGCCGAGTTTCATGTAGTAAGACAATATTAATATTTTTGACTTTAATTAATTTTCGTAAAGGCTTAAGAGTCGCTGATTACTAATCTGAAATTATTATGACGGAAATCTTTCTTTCTTAATAATTGGTGTATTGTCGAGTTCAATTAAAATAAGCGCAATAAGGATTCTTAAAATGGAGGATGTTTTGAGTACTATTCATGTTTTGTGTACTATTCGTGTGAAAAAAACATATATTTCTAAGATAATATTTAAAAAATTTCTAGAATAGCAAAAAAATATGCCATATTTAGTGAAAATCAAACAGCAATATATCGAAATCGTTAGTCCTATTTAAATGATGAACAAATGCTTGTATATTTTAAAAAATGTATTTACTCTTATTAAAAATATTTTAAGTACAATATTCTTTGAGTGTATTTTATTATATAAATAATAAAATAAACTGAAAAATATTACAATATTTGTAACTTGTAATATTTTTAATTAAAAACTCTTCTCACAAAAAAAAAAAGCATCAACTTATTTGTCATAAAACAAAATATATAAATATTTATTGAACAAATCTCTAGAGAAACTCTTAAACTTCTATAGTTAAGGGTATGAAATGTGTTCAGCTTACAACAATTGTTTAGTATGCATTGTCGTCAGTCAAATCAATTGTAATGCCAACAATTGTTTTAAAAATGTTGCTGTTCATTTATTTTTTGCACACCTTTTTCATTAAGTACTATTCATAAACTGGCAGCAATTGTTAGCAGTATGTTGGTAGTACTTCATATGGCCAGAGGATATCCGGCTATAAGAAAAAAAGTTGATTACTTATTTAATCTATGATTAATAATTTAAACACTAAAATGGCAAGTGTATAAATAAACATAAAATTATACCATAGAGAAACTTAATAATGCATAAATAGTTATTTAATAAATGTTATTAAAAAAATAAATTTATAATTGTTTATAATACTAATAATTTAATGGAGATAATTAAATGATTTTTTATTAAATAATTTTACATAATTATTAAAAATTATATAATTAACCACATGCAAATATTTTGAATACAATTTTTCAAATATCGCGATATTTTTTTTATCGCAACATTATGGATTTTTTTTTTAAGAATTTAAATCTGCACAAAATTAACTTTAATTTGAGTATAATCATGTAGGATATCGCTCTGGCATAGCAAGGAAGTTAAAAATTTTACTTTTTGGTTTTATATTGATGTTAAAAAATATGAACATTTTATTATTGTGCATAAACTCGACATCAGAGAAACAAGTCGATCGGCGCAAAATCGGCTGCGCCGCCTATTTCTTCAATTTTCAGCCGCCGCTGTTTTAATCGGCTCTCATCGGCTTAAAATGTGAGCCGGCTAAAGCGGCAGCCGCCGAATTTTTATTTGCGTCGCCAATTTTTTGATTAGAGCGGAATAGACCAATTTTGTTACCATTTTAATCAGTCGTGTTTGGTTGTAAAACGTGTAAAAAATAACAAAAATTCACAGAAAGAAGAACAAATTGAAAATAAAGGAAAAATGCAAAAAAAATTAGATTTTTACTTTAATAAAAGTATGGAAAATCTTGAATCTTCTTTTTCGGTGTTTGAAAGGACAAAAATTATTATCAGAAGATAATACGCCAAAATTAGTGTTATTTATAGCAGTGGCTCAGAATGCTCGAACCATTTTGGGCATTTGGAAAAATCAAATAAAAAAGTATTAGAAAAGCAAAAATTTTGCAAAATTTGCTTTGCCACCAAAACAAGTTATGCATATACCTCAAATACTTCTAAAGATGCATGCATAATGTAAGGGAAAATTCGCAGATTTTTCTGAAAATCTTTGATTTTTTAGACATTACATTTCGGGAACTAGATGGAACAAAACTCTTAAGCTTTGTAAGAGTGTTTGTTTTGTAAAAGGTAACGTTCATACCAATTGTCGTTAAATTTGGGAAAAGTGCTGAAAGCCCATTGGTTGCTTGGACATGCTTTAAATGTATTATATCAATTAAAAAAAAAAATTTTAATTATAATCTGTTTTTTTTTTTAACCTAAACGCCGCCGTAGGTAAAGCGGTTGCGCCGCCGCCGCCGAAAATTTTGGGTCAGCTTGTTTCTCTGCTCGACATTCCAGTAAATAAATGTTTGTATTAAAATTGCAAAGCCATTGAAAATGTTCTAAAATATTTTGAAAATAACTTTTAACTTATTTTCCACATGCTTTAAATACCAAAGTAAACTTTAGGTACGCTAAATTTAAACATGAAAAAAAAATTATTTCTCATATATAGTTTTTGAAATATCGCGAATTTTATATTTAATTTATATACTCCATTGTTTTACATAACGTTTTTTTCTATGCTAATTATTTCAAGATATTTTCAATGGATTTTGAAATTTTAACAAAAAATGATACAACTAAACATTAGGGTGTCCCGACAAAGGATGTATTTTCCAATTCGATTAAATATTAGCAATCATGCGATAAGTATTGAGGAGCTGAATACGTTTAGAGGCTACTTTTAGGTTTCGACACGCGATTTAAGATGTCGGAAATGGTATGTTTTGTCCAACAAAAGCTGTCTTACTTTTTATCGAAATAGGGCTAATAAGTTTCGTTATGTAGAGCTTATTATGAGCAAAATATTTTTTAAATATTCATAAAAATGTACTTCAGAACATCTCATTTTAGCACGTTTAACATGAAGACACGATTTAAGGTGTTTAATACAATAGTTTAAATCCCACATATGTCCATAAAATATGAATTTCGAAGACAGATTTTGCAAAAAGTTGAAATTTGTTGAATATTTTTATTAACAACAAAATTGTGAAAATTAAAATAATACGGTGCTACAAAAAAAATTTTTTTTGCAATCACTTTTCACTTGAAAAGTGATACCACATATCACTTGAAAGGTGATATGCAATATACCCTAAAACTTACTAGCTAACGGGAAAAGAGTATTTTTTGCGACTGGGACATTTAAACATTTGTAACTCAGTAATTTTTTAGCCGATTTTGAGTCTTTCGAAGTTTATATACTTTATATTAGTAATATAAATATGTAGAGATTTGCGTTATAGTAATTAAAATTTTCTGTTTTTTTTAACTTTTTCAACTTCTCAGAGGTTTTTTCTAAAAATCTTCTTTTAAAACAACAAGTTAGTAGTTTTACTGGGTAAAATGAATCTTAACCTTAATGAACCTTGTTAAAATCGGTTAAAAAATGACAAAATGATGATACTTTTTCTATATATACAAAATTGATTATTTTTTTCTATACCACAAGTACCACAACTGTGTCAATGTTCAACCGATTTTAACAAATGTATGCTCATTATACTCAGAAAAACACAAACTTTAAGAACATTGTTGTTTTAAAAGAAGATTTAAAAAACACTTAGGCCGAGTTTTTTGGGATGTAGATTATCTTTAAACTTAGATTAGCGAAGTTTGTAAATGGGATACTGCTTCTGAAATGTGGTTTATTTTATTATGTTACAATGAAGGCCAAAGTTCTAAACAAAATTAAGTGGTTCCGACAAGTTTTTGTTAATAAATTTTGGAATTGGCAGACAAAATTCGTTGTCGGTTTAACTAAGCTGAGTTTAATTGACATCCAAAAAACTTGGCCTTAGAAGTAAAAAAGTTGAGAAAATATTTCAAAAATCTTGACATATTTTATAATGTAAAGAAAGTATATACAGTGCCGGACAAAAGTATTCACACAGCAGCAAACTTTATTTTAAATCTTTTATATTTTTAAAATGAAAGCTATTAGGCGTATAAGGTATTCAACAAAATTGTTTATTAACTTATTATTAATTTAAATATAACAAAAAACTAACACTAAGCATGTTGTATTTAAACAAAAATTAAAAATTAAAAAAAAAGATGTTACGAAGAAATTGGTCCATTCTATGCCAAGAAGATTAAAAGAAGTCATAGCAAAGAAAGGCTACTCCACAAAGTATTAAGTCATGTGAAATTTTATTTTTTGTACAAACATTTGAAGTTTTGTGAATACTTTTGTCCGCCTAAAATAATACTTTGAATTCCATATTTAATTTTTTCTTATAATATAACATACTAAGAATAAGTTTTTTGTTGTATTTTAATAATTTATAAGTTAATAAGCAATTTTGTTGAATACCATATCCGGCTAGTGGGTTTCATTTTAAAAATATAAAAGATTAAAAATAAAGTTTGCTGCTGTGTGAATACTTTTGTCCGCCACTGTGTATTTGAAAAGACAAGGCAAGTTTCTTTCAAATACAGATTAATAATTTAAAATCGGGTAAAAAATTAGTGAATTACAAATTTTTTTGTACGTCAGTCGATACAAATATTATTTTCCTGTTATCTTGAACCTGCAATGTTAGTGGATATTTAACCTGACCAACCATCCCGCTTTTGGCGGGATTATTCCGTTTTATAAAGGCTGATCCCGCCTTGATTTTATTTCCCGCTTTTTAAACCAAAATGCCGCATTTTCATATTTTAGTACAATTTAGTACAATAATAAAATCTATTCAAAATATTGAAAATTCATCATGTGTTTACGTTCTAGAAATGTATGGGTTTTTCAATTGAAATAAAGTCATCAGAACCTAAAGGATTTGTTTTTTCGATGTAAAAACTTGATGTAATTGGAGTTTCCGTATTTTTTATCTGAATTTTTTTTTAATAATCCTTTTCATTGGAATTTGCGAATTTTATAAATTCATTTGTTTTTTTTTTAATTAAACACATCCTCTAAAATAATTATTTCGACATTCTATTTATAAGTAGTATGTCGACATGTGAGGATTATTCTACTAACAATATTTTCTCAAAATCCAAATTTTTATATCCTTTCGATACTAAAGAGATTTTTTCCTTAGTATGATAAAAAAAATTTTTAACATAAGCAGTTTTTTTATACAAAAATAATTCTTTTTAATTAAATTTTATATTCATCAACACAAATTGGTTTAAATAAAAGTTTTTCTGAATTAAAAAAATCTAGTTTTAGTAACATATGGTATTTTCTAAAAAAAATTTAAAAAGCCCTCTTTTTCGTCAGCTAAATCCGGCTTTTAAATCAAAACCAGTTGCTCACGTTAGGTGTATTGCAACTTCTCAAACTGGTTTTCTAATACACTCAGCTAGACCTACAACCAAACTAGGTCATTTGACCAGTGATTTTTCTGTGTAGCACAGTGTAATTAGCCAAAATTGTATATTTTAACAATTAAACAAAAGACTCAGAAATCGTTTAAGAATTCTTGAAAATTAATACCATTTCCTATTTTCTGTTTTCCCACGCTTTATCCTTTTTAATAACTCACCATTCATAAAATTGACCTCACCACAACAACTTTTCATCAAGCTTTCTTACAAATTATGAATACAAAAATCCATTAACTACCAAATATCCCATAAAGCTTTTTACTCCTATTTTCAAAGTGATGCCAAAGGTTGACTGGCCAAAGAAATAAAACACATACGGATTGCAAATTAAAATAATTGAAAAGAAAATACCATTATTTTTTTTATTATTTACTGACATTTCTTAAATGCTTTTATCGCTTCCTATAAAAAAAATATCCCCATAATAAAATGCCAAGTTTTTACAACCATAACATAGCGGGCAAATTCGTTAGGCATTGCGCATGTCTTCCTCCAAAAAAAAAAACACAAAATTCAACTTAATAACCACAACGCCATCTGGTTGTCATGTCAGTCAAATAGCCAAACATACTACATAAGCTTTTTACAATAGTAGTAGGTATGAAAAAAGGCGGTTAGATTTTTGAATTTAATTTTAATTATAGGCTGTTAAAAAGCATCAAATATATTATTAGATTTTTTATTTATATGGAAAAATAAAACACTTTCTTTTTACAGGCGTATAAGCAAAAAATTTCATGTGAAGTAGTTAAATAATGCATATGATATTAGAGGAGAAATAGTTAAAAGAGGTTAAGTCGAAAAATAATATGACACTATAAAACACCAAAAATACCTCCTCTTCGCATTCGTTCACAGCATTTCTAAATAATTTCTTCATGTTGAACAAAAATTATGAAATTAGTTTTCGAATATTTGAACTTTTAGATTTCAGTGAAGACCCTGTTTTTAAACAGGTTTGTTTTACGAGAAGTTTTTATTTCAATTTGATAATGTTTTTTAAATTAAAGCAATACATTTTCTAAAGTTTAAAAGTAAATTGTATTTTAATGTTCAAGAAGTATTAAGGAACTTCAAAAATTAAACTTTTTAGTTTAATGACTCTAGTAATTATGGTAAGTGAATGGTTTCGTTTTTTTATTTATTTTTAATAATTTTACATAAACGCGACATTTCAATAAACAATATTCTGTACTAAAGTCGCAACACTATTGAGTATTCCTCGAAATATTTCCCAATTGCTAAATTGTTGTCCATTCCAAAAATTTTTATCCTTAACTCTTTTTTTTTTTGCAATCACTCTTTTTATTGTCAAAATTTTGATTTGTTTTGATAATATTGTATGAAATATTTAATGATTTTTCAACTTTAGTATAAAATAATTTTTGTTGAAGTTTTAGGTGTTATTTAAAAAGCACAAAATCCGCTAGCTGCACTAAAAACTAGAGGTCTTAACTGAGAAATTTCGAATTCTGAATACATATTTAAAAACTTTGAAACGAATTATTTTACTCAAGTTAATGCTAAACTTGAGTAGATTTTAAAACTAAAAAAGTTTTTAATATTTTAAGTTCGAGTCCACGGTATTGGCACAAACGTTCTCAAAAACTGGGTGCTCAATAAAAATAAAAAAGTAGAAATATCTCGTAAACTAACAGTGTTATTTTACAGTTTTTAAAATATATTTGATCAGCGCTCCAACATTATGCGAAAGTTATGTATTTCAAGAGGAGGTCATCCTAAAATTGAAATTTGTCGAATAATTTTTTTTTGATATTTTTAGCAACTATATCACCGAAATATTACTATGAAAATGGAAACAAATTTTTTCGAAAGTATACTTTCGAAAAAATTTGTTTCCACTAAATAATCTTTTATTTGCACTCGAATGTCGGTACTTTAGTATACTAAAGTACCGACATTCGAGTGCAAATAAAAGATTATTTAGTGCCGTCATTATTTATTTATTTATTTTATTTTATTTATTTCATTAATCAATCAATCTTTGATATTTTAGTGCCAATATCTAACAACGAAAGTCTATAGTGAGAGTGGGTTCACAACGATTTGAATGAAATATGGATATGAAGTTTACCGTGTAAAAAAATATTGGTCTCCTTTACAACATATACAATTATTATCCAAAATAGAATGAATCACTCCGACGACCTTCCTTGAAGTAAATATCTGAATGTGTGTACCATCATTTTTACGCCAATTTTAAATATCTTTATACTATTAGAAATCGTAGCTGTTTTAGCACCAATATTGAAATAACATGTATAGTTCTGTTAGTACCAACACCTGATTATTAATCGCAGATATTATAGTCCCTATAACTGAGTACCAAAGGTCTACATATTCTTTATTTTAGTACCAAAATATCATGGATCTTAAGTATCAACTGCTTAGCAATGGTAAATTGCTTAGTACTATTATCTAAGAAAAACAGTATATTTTTTAGTACTAATATCTGCGAAGCAATCGTTGATCTTTTAGTACTATTAACTATACAGTACTAGTGAATGTTTTGTTTCTAACATGTGTATCTCTAACTAGGGGTGTTTGGGGTAGTGTGGTAATAAGGGTGAATTAGTAAATTCTATTTATTTTATATTAATGTATTTTTCGACATTCTACCTAATGGGTCTTGTTGTTAAAAAATAAATTACTATTGGTTTATTTTCATGGAAAAAGTAAAATGTATTTTTGTATAATTTTAATTATGCAAAAATACATTTTACTTACATTTACATATCTTTTATAAACGCGAACCAAATCACGTTTCTCTATGGCTGGATTTGATATTTTATGATGTATTTTCGCAACATGTCTCCTTAGTTTTAAAAATCACATTTACAAAGTATTCTTCTCATACAACATGAATACCCTCTAACATTGCTTTAATTGCTATAAATTCTTTCCTCCAATATGCTATTAAAACTTCTACCCAAATTAGCGTAGTTTAATTAATTTGCAATTTTTTTTCTCGGAATTATGCCAATTTTAGTAAATTTATTCAATATGTTGTGAAGTTTTAATAGTATTTTGGGCGGAAGTATTAATAGCATTTAAGGCAATCTTAGATTATATTTACGTTGTGCTAGTTGAATATTTTTTAAATGTGAATTTTTTAAATAATTTAGGAGACATGTAGCGAAGATACATAAAAACAACAAAGAAAGTCGAAGATGAAAGTGTTTGGGTAGAAGCAATATTGGATGTTCAAATAACAAAACAGAATAATTTACTGCACAAATCTTTAATATACCTCTAAAGCCCGATTACTGAATGTCCAGTTAATATTTAACAAACAGTTAAATTGAAAATTTATATTGGAAACAAAAACAAATGTGTCAGTTAAAGTCCCAGTTAGTTAGTAGCTAACGGGACATTGTGAAAAGGAGGCTAAAAAGCTATTGCTATTAAGAAATATTTTCTAACTAAGCCAGCCTCTAAAAAGGCAAGACTCTCATCATCCTCTCTTATTAGATAGAGATTTTTGCATAATTTGTTTAAACAAAATGACCATAGAGAACTTCGTAAGTTTTAAGAATTCCGTAAACTGCAACACATGCAAATCGGCTGTTCACGTGAATTATTAAAAACTAACAGTCAGTTTTTTCACATGTGTCCATTATGACACAGAATATTTAGGCGAATATTAACTTTTTGGTATGTTCTTGTTGTATTGATACAAAATGCAACTAGCAAATGATTTATTGAACACGTTACGTCTACTAATCACTTTGTAAGATGTGTCTATTGAATAACTGACTTAAACAAATCATTTGTATGCTGTTTTGAAATATCTCGAAATTGTGTGTTACCGTTTCACCCACACTCCCCTATATATATATTTTAGTACCAATATATATTGGTACTTTTTTCATAATTTCATTATGATTTAAGTTTACGCCAAAAAAATATTTTGTATACAAAAAAAAACGAAATTGTCGCATTTTTGGCTTCTTGGGAATAAAATACGCTTGTTTTATGATTTTTTGGATTCCCTGCTTAGATGTTTATCTTAATTTTTTTTTTTTTCAATATCAGAAATCTATAATTTCTTGAAAATGATTTTAGTCTATTTTACCATTACAACGATGTAACATATTCTTATGATATCAAAAAGGCCTAAAGGCATAGAAAATCAAAATCGAAAAAAAAGATCTTTACTATTTAATACAGAGATTTTTATTTTTTATTGCAAATAAAAATATGTCGATGAATGATTAAGTGTGCACAACAACAACATGTGGTCTGATTCATTTAATTGCAACCCATTGGATAGAGAGCAACAACAGTTGCAGCAACAGCACTAGTTTAAAGTAGAAGAAAAATCTCACACAGTAGAGGTAATGAAATAGAAAGAAAAAAAAAATCACTAGCCTTGTTGTTACCTTGGCTGACACTGCAGCAATTGTTGCTGTTGTTGTTGCCAAACACTATTTAGCATTGCGGTGGTGAGATGTCGGTCGCTTGATATAAGCCGTTGTATTTACAATTTGGTCTTCCGCGCTCTAATAACAACAGCAATAACAACAACAACAACTAGACCAAAATATGCAATATTAACGATTTAATGTCTAGAGGGCATTTGGCAACAGGTAGCTTTTATTAGACAACCAACAACAGCAGCATTAGTTGCTGCAGCGTTAGCCGTTTTTTTTTTTTGTTCAACTAAATAACTACTGCCGCCATTAAGGCTGTATTGTATAAAACTATTGAGATGAAAGAAAAAAACTGTTCATGTATAGTAAACACCATCTAATGTGGTGGTTTACACAATGCATCCAAAAAGTGCTTAAGTTTAACACTGATTTTTTTTTCTCTAAATTTATTTCAATACACTCTTATACTATATTTTTTTCTCTCTAAAACATATGAGTGATTAATATGTTTTTAGCCAGCAGGAAAATTAATGCAACAAGCGAAAGAAGTCTCAACACGCTTTTACTTAAACATTGAACAGTGTTATTTTTGCCAAGAGAAACACTCACAAAATATGATGGTTAAACTATAATGGGATTTAAAAAAAAAAAAACTTAATTGAAACTTCAAAAGAGTTTCTGGCTAATATTTTTGCACAATTCGAACGTAATTTGCAAGTATTTCGAATTAGCCGCTTATAAATATATTTTCTCAATGCGCACAACGCATTACAGAGAAAATTCGTTCTTTAGTCGAACGATTCGTATGTGGAACAAACTTCCCGCAGAAGTCTTCCCTGTTACTTACAATTTAGAAAAGTTTAAATCAAATATCCACAAACACTACTCCCTCTTTCCTCCTTCCCATACCTTATTTTCCTGATCAATACAATGCACTGCATGAGTAGGGGGCATCCCCTGAGTATTGGTTAAATTATAAAAAAAAAAAAAAAAAAAAAATACTCAGGGAACTTCTGCTTTAGAAATATGTAGTTGTTTGGGTTTTAATACAGTTTCTTTATTTTCAATGTAGATATCAGTCATTGGTGAAACAAATTTAATTTTTTACTAACCTTGTAGTTCATTAAAAAAAAAAAAAAACACATCAAACGACTGTTTTATGATTTTACATTAATTTTTTACAGTAGTTCTTTGTTACTTCAAAAAATAAAAAAAATAAAGGTTTGTTTATTTTTTACGAACATGTGGTTCATTTTTACCACAATTGTTAGTAATAGTTTGAACATTAAAAAACAAATGACAATGTTAGTTGAATTTACTGAAATGTAAGTCGAAATTTCTTTAAGTGAAATTTCATTTGTTTTTAAAGTACAATTGCAGTGGTCTTTACCTACATAGTATTCTAAGTGTACCTTTGCCATTATAACGGAGTAAGAAACCACGCTAACCTCAATATCGGTATGGAAAATTTAACACTACGATGCCATTAAATTTTATTATATCTAGAATATAACAATATAAATTGACGTTTCGGTATTTTGGCGTTATTTTTACTTTAGCTCAAGATATTTCAGAGTCAAGACTGTAAAATAGCGAAATAAGATCGGTTATACAAGAACACACATGTCTTTGATAGAATCGCTCTTTCAAATTTATCGTTTCGGTCTTGATGTAATTGTGGTAGCCAATTGCCTTTATTATGAAAAGGAATTGAATGTCAACCCTGTGTTCTTAATTTTATTAAAAACTTCTTTTAATTTTTGTCCTGTTACTGCAGACACTTTCTGAGTGTATTATCTTTTAATTTTCTTCTTTATTTATAAGCAAAAATCGGAAAATTTCCATTTCATTATTGTAAATTGAACATCCTAGCCCAGTCAGAAACCGCCAGTAGTACAAAAAATCAAACACTGGTATACCACTGGCTGGCTGAGGAATTGTAAATTAATTAATGCCAGAACACTTGTTTAAGTCACTTTACTGGCGTTTCCAAAAAGAGTTTTGACGGTATTTGTTTTACAATAATTGTAGTGGTCTACAAAAAAATCATTGGCATAGAATTGGCTGAGACCACTATGCCAACGTTGGGATAAAGTGTTTTCCCAATGCTATTCAGTCAGGAATTACCAACGGCTCAAAAGTCTAAACACTGTTAAAGCATTTGATTTATAAAAATTATGGTGCTAAAGCATTTGATTTATACAAATTATGATGCTTTGTGTAAAAAAGTTTGTAGTCGAAAGATTCAGAGTTTAAGCCCGGTTTAATGCAAACATTTTTTATTCTTCTTCTTAACCTAAACCTTTTTAAACTAAATTTGTCAAATGCATATTAATTAAGAATAAATTGCGACTGTCTATAAGATGCTTAAAATAACACTATACTAAACTACATTACAAAATTAGCCCTGTGGCAATGTCTCAACATAAACGCAAAGTTGGCTACCCTGAACTTAAAAATCATACGTCATTCTGGTAACGTGGTGAAATAGAGACGGAGGAGATTAGAAAAGAAACAAAAATCTAAAAATAGAATGTTTGTGTTTGTTAGGGGTTGTCACTTCGGATTATAATATACAAAAACAGAAAAGCTAGTAGGAAAGAAAACTGCAATTTAGCTGCATTACATTTGAGGCCATACTTGGGTGTGATCGCTAAGCGGTCATGACTTGGTATTGTTACGTTTGTAATGTAAAAAGAAACGCAGGTTTGATTCTTACAGCCGACAGGTTGTTGAAAGATTTATCACATAGTGACAACCCAGCAAAACGTTGTTAATGGGAGAGATAAAGTAATGCGTTACCTTGTAATGTATACTACTTACCTGTATCATTATTTTTCAACATAAAGTACTGAATTACCGATAATGGGTGACATAATTAATTACTTTGTAATGTATACTACTTATCTTTAACATTATTTTGAAACATAAAGTAATGAGTTACCAATAATTGAACACTCGTGTGTTACCCTGTAATGACACATAATTACCTTGTACATTATTTCAAAACATAAAATAATGACTTACCGATCATCCATTATATAATGCATGAAACGTAAAGTAATACTTCAAATTTTTTTTGAAAATCTGTATTCAGACACATTACTTTGCGATTTTTTGCAAGCATGAGGGTAAGTTGTATATTTTTAACATCACAAACGAAAACTCGTAGCACAACAATTCATTTACATTTTAAGCAACCCATTATTATATGTGACGATAGCTCAGTTGGTAGAGTTCTCGCCTAACAACCACAGACCCCAAGTTCGAATCTCACCGCTGACACGTCATTTATTTAATTTTAAAAAATTATTTGTAATATTTTTTTTTTATAAATTAGTTTTTATAAAAATCTATTTATAGACACATTACTTTTCCGAATCTGGTAACAATTGAAGTAACCAGTTACTTTACACGTTACTAGGTAATGATGGCACCCATTACTCTTAGGTTCATCGCCTGAAAAATTCATCAGTGAAGTAAGGTGTATGGTAATGCATGGACGATACATTAATTTAGCCATTATTTGATGTTGTGTGGTTTTGCAGGGAATCTGACAATTATTAGACACAAATAATAATACAATTTAAATGGAAAATCACTGATGGCACCTGTCCATTAAAAAGGCAGAAGCTAGTCTAGTCGGATTTTTATTTTATTGTTTATAATTTTTAGAGAAAAACGTTTATTCTTCATCTTTACTTCAACCTTTCTAATTTTTTGTTGTTGTTTTTTTATCCTTTTTAATATTTTTTCCCAGAAAATAATTTTTTTTGTTTCTGGGAAAACTTTTTTAAGACCAACTTTTTTTTTGTTTTCTCAACATTGGCAAGTTATATCCGTCAAACCGTATACCAATGCTGGCATATTTGAGCAGCCAACTGTTACCCAGCAGTTATCATTCACTTACGTTTTAGGCCATCAGGTATTAAATGTCTCGTTAGCTCAGTGGTTAGAGCTGTTGGCTGCCAATCTGGTGGTCAGAGTTCGAATCCAGGCGGGACCAACCAAATTACACACGAATTTTTTTTTTTTGTAAATTATTTTGAAAAACAAATTTTTAGACCATCTTTTACATGGTTTTACCAACAACTTGCCAACGTTGGAAATTTTGTTTAACCGGCACTTGACCGACACTTTTTGAACAGACGCACCTTTTGTCTAATGATGTTATCATTTTGGGCTTGGGAGAGCACTTGTTGGCAGTACTTATACCACTTGCTAAAGTGCCTTGAAAGCGTTGGTCCGTTATTCGTTTTTTTACTGGGAATACTTGTGGCTTACAAAAAAAAATTTCTTTTTGCATTTCGTTTTATTGATAAATGTTTGTATTATTATTTTATTGGCCATGTAAATATCATTTAGTTTTCTTTTCTTATTTTTACCTGTAAATTTATTGTTAGCCATATGTGTTAAGGTTAAAAATTACAATTATTTTTAGTTTATATGATTACATTAAATATTACATCGTATAAGAAGACATCGACACGGCTACCAAATGTTTATTATTTTATTTTTTAAATTGTGAGAAATCTAACGGCCAAATGTTATTAAGTCGTAATTTGTATGCAATTGGACAGGTAACATTAATGGAATGTGTGAAAAGAAATCGATTTAATTTCTAAAAATTTACATAATTTTTTTAAAAAAATGGCACCCAACGAGGCTAAAAGTGAATATGGCTAAAGGGAAGTTTATGTGAACATGTCCCTAAGCATGCACATAACTAAATTTAGATTGGGCACCTTACTATATTTTTAAGGAAAGTTTATGCACTCGTCCTTATTAAATTCTGTGGCATGTCAAACTAGGTGAACAAAACACAGTTCGACTGTGATTAGAGGATTTATTCTGTGCGTAAGCATCAGGGGTTGACTATTAGCCCAATGAAATCAATTGTACACTCAAAGGAAAAGCTTCATCATATTTATGAAATGTTTTATAAATTTTCGTAAAATGTAACATTTCATAGTATTTATGAAACATTTCTTTATCAATTTCATAATATTTATGAAATGTTTTACAATGTATATAAAGCATATTTTATAAGGGGGGATTTTTTTAGCAACTTTCTTTTTGGCAACACTGTTTTTGGCAGCTCAGCTGTTTTCGAGTAACATGTTACTGTTAAACATGTCAGTTTGGTCTATAATTTAACCATGAATCGACTTACAAACGAACAACGCTTGCACATTATTTAATTTTACTATCAAAATTCATGCTCGGTTAAGAAAGGGCTTCGTGTACTTCTTTCAATTTATGGTCAGTTTGGGCGACTTTCTAAAGCTGCTATTCGGAATCTTGTAAATAAATTTCGCACCAAATTTACATTATTGGACATTAAACCACCAACACCTGACAGAGGAAAATATCGCAGCTGTATCCGCCAGTCCTGTGGATAACCGTGAATTATCGATTCGGCGCCTTTCGCAGCTATTGAGACTCTGTTACTCCACTACGTGGTAAATTTGCGGAAGAATTAGGGTTCAAAAAATTTTAAAATACAGCTCGTGCAAGAATTGAAGCTAAACGACCCTACCGCAACGGTTAACTTTTATAGAATCGGTGTTGGCAAAACTGAATGAAGATCCATTTTTTATCGGAAATTTGTGTTCAGCGACGAAGCTCATTTCTGGTTGAATGGATATGTGACAAGCCGTATTTCGTATTAAGAGCAACCAGAAGCATCGCAAGAACTGCCAATGCATCCCGAAAAATGCACTGTTCCTGCGAAGGCAGGAACGTTACTGTGAATGGCGATCGCTACCGTGCGATGATTACAATTTTTTTTGCCCAAAACGGAAGAGCTGGACTTGGGCTACATGTGGTTTCAACTAAACGGTGCCACATGCCACACAGCTCGCGAAACAATGCTCAAATTGAAAGGCGAGTTCGGTGAACAGTTTATTCACGTTTGGGGCGATTTAACGCATTTAGACTATTAGTAAGGATTTCAATATTTTTGTGTAGAAAAAAGTTCATAGAGACCACGATATAGTCATTATAATTCTTGTTGTTTCTGAAACGTTTTATAAATATTGATGAAATTGTTACATTGGGCGAACATTGATAAAACTTTTTCCTGCTTTTCTCTGGGTGTAGTAACGAGTAACCAGAATGAAATTTAGTTAGTTACTTTGGACGTATGTTGTATGAGAGAAACATGTGTGCAAACTGATTTTGAGAACAGAAGCTGAAGTCTTAAACTACATTCACACTAAATCCCAAAATACATACTTATTTTCGAGTTTTTCAAGTTTTCGACTGGCAAAATCCATACAAATTTTAAATCGAAAACTTAAAAAATAACAAAAATACGAATTTTGGGGTTCAATATGAATTTTGTATTAGGTGTGGTTCACAGATGGCTCGAAGCAGAGGATAATGACACGGATGCCTTTGGAACCATTTTTTTGCGTGCTATTCCAATAAACAAATACCACTCCATATTTCAGGGCCAGTAAAAACATGCCCGGAGAAAGCCATCAGAGCTATGCCAAGTATTCCACTATTCGAAATTTACCTTAGACATCAATAATTCTGTGACAATCACGATATCATGAACCGCGGAATGAATTTTCTTAGATACTTTGATACTATTTTATTTAAGAGGATTGTGTAGATTAACTGATTTTGAGAACAGAAGCAAAAGTCTTGAGTGTGGTTTACTGAAGGCACTAGCAGCAAATAAGGACACGAGTGCTGGTGTCTTTGTAACCGTGTTTTTGCGTGTTCTGCCCTTGTACAAATACCACTTTATTCTTCATTCTTTACTGGTCCTAAAGTACATTTAGATTCTTAATCAACTGGATAGAAGCAAATCGCTTACGCATAGGTGTATTCCTAACCACGATGACAGCATTGGTGCGAATTGTCTGGCCATTTGTGGGGCCGTCGATACTGTCATTGGATACCATTATGGAATATGCACAATATATGTTATATTGAATCTTAGGTTGTAGATTGAGCTAGAATTCTCTAGGTACTGAGAAAATTCCCTTCAGCTAAGAGATTTATTTTTTTTCCCCCAATATAGGAGGACTCTGGCATTGGGACAATTGAAAACAATTGGACACTGTTGTTTAAAGGTTTTGTTAGTTGGTGTCTGAGACGTTGAAACATGTTCTGTGTTATGTTATTTTATAACATGGTCTTCTCATTGGAGTGGTAAAATTGCTCATAACTCAAATCGACAAATAACAGGACTAACGCAAAAAACAGGGTCAGTGAGCATAAAATATGGGTCCGTTCATTTATTTTTTCCTGTTTCCCGTTCCTGCTTTGACCAGTCTTGTGCTAAGCATCGGTCACTGGATAGATAACGGAGTTCTTTGAGACCGGTCCTGCTTCCACTAGTTAAGGACCTGGTCACGTGAACGGCACTTTCGGACCGGTTTCATTTGCAGTGGTTATGGAACAAGGACTTGTAGTGAAATTACCTCTTTTCCTTCGGAGCGGTTTTGTGATAGGAGACTACTGTTTCTGGAGTCAATCTGCCAATGCATTCTTGTTCAAACTCAAAAAGTCGAAAAGTAAAATTCGATGAAAATTCATACACTGACTCATAATAAGTCAGGGGGAAACCCAAATGATATTTGTTAATCGGTTCATGTTTATAAATATTGACCCAATAACTGTCCATTCAAAAAATGTTGTTAATGCTTGTTTTTACGCTATAGCTTATAGGGACGAATCTGTTGATTTGAATTAAAATCGGTCTTAATTTGGTTTAGTTGCCATGTAACCTATTTTCTCACAAATAAACATTTTGCAAAGAAATTGTGTTTATTATTAACCATTGATTAGACTTATTAAACTTTTGTGGACACAATTTCACTTCGATCCATTCATGTTGCGGTCTTTACAGCCTTTTTTTAAAGGTGTTTAAACCAAATTCTTCTGATTTAATAATCTTATTTTTTTCTCTTTTTTCCAGAATCATACTCCATGGCTATACGACAATGTCCAATGCTCGTGAATTGGCATTGTTAGAGAAATGGTCGTCAGATGGTGCTACAATTATACCACCCCTTTCATCGCCCACCTCTCCTAAAGCTACAAAATTTTGTTGCTGTCCCAATCGTCGCCGCTACAATATTAAACAACCCAAATTAACTACCACACTACACGTTCGTAATATATTCGTCGACAATGATTTTAACTTTATCGATGACCCCACGATTAACGACGATGACGATAATGACGCTAACGATGATGATAATTTAGAATCATTAAATGTTGAAAACACAAAAAACTATAAAAGAGCCGAAAGTTGGCCAAGTGCTAAACGAGCAACACAAAAATATAATAATAATTCAAAATTGATAGAAGTAGATGTACATAAAGAAAATCTTAAGAATTATAAGCGGGATAACGACTATGATGATATTGTAGAAATTGTAGAAAATAACAGTAGCGAAACGATAGCTATACAACTTAAAGCTAAAGAAGTTCATGATCATCATCATAAAAACGATAAAGAGAAAGAACAACAACAGCAAGAGGTAAAAGAACAATGGCGGCATAATAAAAGCTGTCATAATAATCGAAACTATTGTTTAACGAATGAACACGAACGAAAGTTGAATAGCAGCGGCAGTAATAGCAGATGTTCACAAGAAATCATCACCCACAAAGCAACATCAAACAAAGAGCAACAACTGCAACAACATTTAGAACAAGAAGCAGCCGAAGAAAAGAAAAAATCAACTGTCAAAAAGTCTTTAAAACAAAGTGGCAATGAAGACAGTAATGCAGCCACAAAAACAGATTCAATACATTCAACGACAACGCCAACAACAATTGTATATAAGAAAAAGTGTGAGAACTTTAAGAAGACAAACTCAGACTTAAAAACTGCAACAACAGAAAACGAACAAATTTTACCAACAACAGCAACATCACCATTATTCCAAAGACTTAGTGAAATAAGTGAATTAAAACCTAGTTTAAGTAAGGAAAGCAATACAACAACAACTACAATAACAGAACAACATCATCAACAACATTGTAATAATTGTCAATTTTGTTTTAATCAAAACTGTAGTAAGTTTTCACAATTACAACTAGGCCTTCAGCAAAATAACATAAGCAACGACAACAACGAAAGTAGCAACATTAATTCAATAGATTTTAATAAAATGACAATAACTACCACTACCAATGTGGCTAATAATCGTAAACTTAGTATAGGCAGTAATAACAGCAACAACAATAATAATATTGCTGATAAGTGTGATACAATACCACAAACAACATCTAATATATTAGCAACACCATTACCTACTTTAGTAACAACTTCAACAACAACAAAAATGCCAACCAACTCAAACTCTACCCCGACAACGACAACACCAACCTCTCCAATACCAACACGTTCTAACACTCCTTTATCACCTTTAACAACAACTGTGATTAAAACTACAATGGTGAAACGTAGTCCTGCTAATGAGTCTATGACAGCGGCCATAACAACGACAGCAGCAACATCACCAGCAACGACACCAACATCCGCCTCATTAACTTTAGAAAAATCTTTAGCATTTACTAATAATGTTCAAGATGTTGCTAAAGAGAAGAAACCTGCGAACAACAAGTGTTTGACAGATTCAACTACATCTATGACAACAACAACTACGACCACAACAACAACATCTTCGTCGTCATCACCATCATCTTCAACTCCTTTAAGTGTTAAAGAACGTATTGCCGCTTTAGTAGCTGGAAATGGTAAGTTTTTTCCACTATATTTTTTAAGAAATGATTAATGTTTATTTAACTGGTTGTTTTACAAATACTTTAACAGAAAAGTACGTTTTTAGAGAACTGAGTTGACACCAGCTTTGCGGTTAGGAGTACAAGGTTTTTAGATAAATCTTATGATAGAAAATGTGATTTATTGTAGTCTCTCCACATTCGGATGAGCCACAGTTTAAAACTTGTAGTTTCCAGGAGAAAAATTTGGTAAAATTTGTCCATGCTAAAATGGAAGACTGTTAAAATAGTTCTATCTGACGAATCACATCCGACGCTAAAAAAGTTTTTTTTTTTAATTAAGTTTCGTAAAAAAAACAATGATCTGCGCCCAACGCGAGTAAGTTAAATCAACTTATAGTGTATATTTAGCCTGGGCCAACCTAAAGTTTAGATTATAGTACAATGGAAAGGACCTGTTAAGATTATTTCCATTTTAAAAGTTAAAATATAGTTCAGGCTATGAAATATGGAACGAAATTTAAATCCATCTTTTATTAGCATCTCCCCGGAAACTCTTGTAAAACAATAAAATTGTTTTACAAGACTGAGTCGTTCGGGGGCCAGATACATAAGGATGTTCTGGTTTTTCTTCGGAAGATGTTTGGTATGATAGAGGACATGTCAAATAGGAAGAAGTGAGCTAGGTGGACGGTTTTTACAGATTGCAGGTTTTAACGGACTATATGACCGTTTACTTGGTGTTGGTAAACGGAAAATTCGTATTCTTATAAGAACTATAGCTGGGGAGGAGCTATCTGGATGTGGAAAAAGGGGAGACAATGCAGCATATGCGTTGCGAGTATTCAAAACTAATGAAGAGACGAATCAGATGTCTGGGAAGCTGTTTATTCGGTGATCTGTATAGTCTACTGGATGTGTCTCTGGAAACCTTTATGGTTTTTCTTATGACCCTTGCCTAATCCAGGGAAAACTAAAACTATTCTTGGTTTTGGTAAGCGGGAATACAGTTTGTTATAATCTCTCACTGCGAAATAGAGTGATTTAATGTGCGGATAACTGCAGATGCTGTGGAGAAAATAAGGAGGTTACAGTGCAGCATATGCTTTGCGTATATTCGAAAATAAAAAGCTGCGACTCAGATATCTTGGAAGAAGGTTGTTGAGTGATCTGCACTTTTGAGGGAATCTTGATTTTACGACGCTTCCTCAGTATCCGGAACTGAGAAATCGTGAATTTAGATATCTGAAAAAAGTGTTCTAGGTACCCTGTATAGTATTCTGGATGCGTCTTTGTCTAGTCTCGGAGACTCTATAATAGATCCTCGATTGTTCCAGGTTTTTGGTGTTGTGGTTTTTCCAGTTGAAAGTGAAGGGTTATCGCAATGGGTATTATAGCATTCGAGTATACTTGCCGAATGCAAATAAATATTCCACATCTTAACAACTGGACCGATGTGAGCACAAAAAATCTATATTTATAAAAGAATAACGTTTCCGACTAAATCATCTTCGCCCCAACTATACCGCTGGAGCTAAGAACTTTAAATATAGCATGTAGCCGCTAACGTCCGCTAAGATAGGATTTTTATAAATCCCTGCGGGTAGAGGCAAAAAGGGGAAAGTCTCTACCATGCCGGCCTGCCTAAACCCATTTTGTCCGAAACGTGAATTTGCGATCCTTCAAACAAGACCAAACTTAGTGAAAAAAGGATTAAAAGGGGAAAATTCTCCCGCGGCCTGGCTTAACCGCAAATGAGAGAATCTCGTGAGTTGGGTCCACAGTCATCCGCTTAGACAGGATTTTTGGAAATTCCTACTTCAACCGGATTTTTGTAAATTCCTACGGGTTGGTGTAAAATGTGTGACGGTCTGCCCAAACTTCTTCTTCATTATACAACCTGAAATTGTATAAATGTGTTACTTGCAGTATTTACTAATTCAATGATAAAGTTATTTTTAAAATGTTCGCTAGAAACAATGTAAAAAGGGGTCGAAATTGAGAAAGCTTTTCTGTTGCGGCCTACCCAATTAGCTGATGATAGAAACTTAAGATTTGGAAATTAGGTTCCTTCTCCCGCATAGACATCCGCTAATACTAAATTTTTAGAAAAGTGGGTTAAGTTTACTCTCTTTGCGGGCTATACTCCCTAAGACAAAAATACTTTGGTGGCCGAACTTTTAACATTATAGCTAAACTTTGGCTTTTTTCTTAAATTTTATACACAAAATCGTATTAAATGATCTCAACAAAGATGTTCCAATAGACTGAAAATATAAAATCAACTAATCGATTTCCTTCACCCCTTCCCCTAAATATAACCTCGTCCAAATATATGACAGCTAATTCCAGCGGATCTTAAAAAATCGTGTTTCAAAATATGAAAAATATTCGAAAATTTGAAATAAGTAGTCGTACTTAATATTCCATATATTTTTAAGGGCTTATGCTACGGGAGCATTTTGAAGCTACTTAAATTGTGGTTTTACTAGGACACACAAATTATTCACTTCTGTATGCCAAAATGCAATATTTTCAAAAAACATCAGTTCAAAAAGCTGTATTTCAAAAAACTTTTTTTTTTAATATTATAAAAAATATATGTTAAATAGAAATTACTACCCTATGACGGGTCCAAATACCTATATGGTGCTCCTAAGATATCCTGAGTTATGAATATAAATTTGAAAAAATTTAACTAAAAAGCGAAGAACTCAGAAACTTGCAGGAACACCACACATTTGGTGACTGTATAGGAGACTAATTTATAATTATTATATATTTTTCAAAAATGTTATAAAACCAGTTTTTTTAAATATAGCGTTTTGAACCACGGATTTTGAAAAAATTAATTTTACCGCCAATAAGGGAATTTTTTTTGTGAAACACGAAAACCACGATTTAAATACCTTGGAAATGAGGTATCAATGACTCATTTAGCTTAAACCCTGTAAAAGATGGCAATTATGTGCAACAACTTTGCAAAATTTTTATTTTTGTGCTTTTCCATAAAGTATTTTTTTATGTAAATCTTTTTTTCTACTATATTTAGTACCTTTTTTTTAGATTTTTATCCATAACTTTGAATCCTGTAAGAGTTCCATAAATTAATTTTGTAACGGCATAGTTGAATAAAATATAATTAGCGTACATTTATTGAAAATTAAAAAAAAAAAAACAGTTTTTTAAATACACCGATTTCAACCGCGGCTTTTAAAAAAATGCATTTTACCTTCAATATATAATTTCTTCTCTTATTTTAAATAAAGCACGGCAACAGTGGCTTTAAAATGAGCTATCAGTGAATCACTTAGCTTTAACCGTTACAAAGATATGGACGAGTAAGTTCGACTAGTTTTGTTAAATTTTATATTGTTTATATTTTAAGACGCTATTTCCACAACCGTTAGAGCTAACAACCCAAAACTTGTACGATGCCATATTTACACGACACTTACCTTCCACAAAATTCATAATTATTGATGGTTTTATAAGGATTGAGTCAATACCAAAATTTATCCTCATTACCTCTAGATACCAAAAAACCGACGAAATATAGTTTTTTGGCCGAACTGTTCTGTAGTATATTCAATTCTAAGACTAGACATTTCCATTAAGTAAAAAACGTCTGGGAAAAAATGGCGCCCAATGAGAGTTGATATGATGAACAAATTTTTGTATTTTCAAAACCAATAACATTAGAATCATTCTTTTCAATGGGCCACTTTCCAATCTGAAAACTTATTTGCCATTTCGATTTTGCAAAAAAGGTTGTGGAAAAAAATGGCGCCCAACACGAGTTAGTCCTATTATACTAAGAGCCAGGCAGACTGATATCTTGCCATTCACATTTAGAGATTATAATCCATGATCAGCTATTACAATATTTTTTTTATATAATTTCTTTATTTGAAATTTTTATCCAAAAACTTTTAAGATATAGAACCAGCTGCGGTTGATTTTTTATTTTATATTCTTTACAATTTACATTTAAATTATTTTGCTAATGTTAAAACTTTTATCAGATCTCATTTAAAACCAATTGTCCACATCCCATAAATTCTAATCAGTTTTAATGACATGTAATTTGTACATGTGTTGTGATTAAAAAAAAAACGCATTTCTATTCTTCTCCTTCTTCATAGGAGTACGTACATTTAAATTACTTCTTTAGAATCCCTTTTTGATTACATGACAATAAAGTAGTTAGCACAAATTTTTTTGTATAGACGTTAAGAGAAAAATATATCATACACATAGAGAATTTTAGTGGACGAAAAATAAAGAAAATTTGCTGTACACTAATAAAACTGTTCGTCATAAAGTGAGCGAACAATTTCTTAAAATTAATGAAAAGCTGCATACGTTTTATAAAACTGCACTTAAAAAAAAGTTAGTAAAATTTTTCTGGGTCAGCAAAATGTTAGTCGGGAGGTGATTGCAAAAAAAAATTTCTAATGTCAGCAAGATCTTAGTAAATTCAGCAAAAGTTTTGATAACATTTAGTTGACTAAAAATTCAAAAATCTTTGCTAAAAATAAATACAATTTTTGCTGAATATTAATAGGTTGAAGAATTTAAAAAAAATTGTATAAAATTATACTATATTTAATTTATTTGCTAAAAATCCTCAAAAAAAATTTGTTATTCTTTAAAAAAAAAATAAATATGCATTAAAACATATGAAAATGTCCATTGACGACATGAATTAATTTAATATCTCAAAATATATTGAAATAATTATATATAACATAAACAAAAATATATTTCAACTATTTATATGCATGGTTGTCTAAATGATGACAATTTGGACTGAAGCTAAGTGCGGTAGATAATTCTAGATGCAAAGCAAAAAAATAACAAAATTTGCCATACACATGAACAACCCTTTTTTTGCAATAAAGAAAGGAAATATAAAAAATTACCTAAGATGTGTGTCCTTGTTTTTCGCTTAAGTCTGTCTGCCTAAAGGTATATTAGTTTGCAATTTTTCCACATTCCATAAATTACCAATATAAAAATTAATTTACAAATACACATTTTATTTTATTAAATTTAAATATTTTTGTTGTCTTTAATTTAATTGATCATTAATTTCTTTGACAAGCCGGAATCAACACAATATTTGAGTTTATTAGATCAAAAATTTATATGAACACACATTGTTGGCGTACTTTGAATAACATATAAAAAATCTTGGTTGATTTTTGTATATGTCTTACAAGACTTGTAATTTTATAGTATAATTTTCCTCGCCTCTACTACTTCTTGGCATGCCACGCCATCTACTTCTATTTTTATATTTTTCAATATTGTGTTCGTCCACACTATTAATGTGCTCATCACATCTTTTTAGCAAAATAAATTAGTAAAACATTAGTTCAAAACTGTTAAGTGCTGAATAAATATAACTAAAATTTTGTCTTAAATCACAATTTTACAAAAAAAAAATGCTGAGAAATAGTATATTTGATTTACAAGACATTTTACAAATTTTTCTACTAACTTATTTTTTTTTGAGTGTAGTTTTCTAATAGAACTGGCTTGAATAAGTAAAAGAAACTCTTAATACAAGAAACTATATTTTTCATAAAATTTTATGAAAACTTGTATTAGTTTAATGAAAAGTTTAAAAGGACAAGTTCTAGAGCAACTTCATTGCATCCATTCACAGATTATTATATATTATTTCGAGAATTATCTCAGTGTAGAGTCAAGTTTTACATGAACATGTAAAAACATTTGTTGCATCCAGAAAAAATTTTAATCAAAAGCCATGGAACGAAAGACTTAACAATGTATTGTATTATGCCGCCACACTTGTACTTTTTTCCATTTCTTTACAATTATTAAGTACACTCAAAAAAAATTTTTGTACATCTAAAATTTTGCTCAATTTAGCTAGTTTTTTGTTGATATTAGCAATTTTTCTGCAAGGATACTCCCAGCAAAAATGTTGCTGACTTTTTGGTCTTTTTTTTTTTGAGTGTAAAAGACACCACCACAAACAAGAAGATCAGCCTTGTCGTCTTTTTCTATAAGTTGTTTATTTGATGATAATTGTGAGAGAACAAAATAGGCTTACAAAATTCAAACTTTATATACGAGGTAGGGCCTTTCTACAATTTTATACAAATCAAATGAAGTGCATACGTATCATTTAGTTATTCAAGCCTCATTTGCCTATCAAAGAGATATAAGACGGTATTGTTGTTGGGTCTTATAAAAAGAATTGATGTAAAGCAAAGTCTTATAATGTGTGACGGGTATACGGCGTTTAGAGTGGTTTAAAATCTAATAGATATTCCGGCGCAATAAAGAAAAAATCCGAAATCGAACATTTATAGAATTTGCAGTCTTAACATCTTCTCTAAAGAAATTTAAGGTCCTAAGTTTTGTATAGAGGCAATGGGGGATTCATAATACGTTTCGTATTGGGTGTATAAGTCGAAGCGTATTTTCAGGTACGGATATTAACAATTGTTGCCCCCTTTTAAATATAATACGTTTATTTCTACTCAGATTTCACCATAATTTCTTTCGAAGAAAATCAGTTAAAAAGAGGACTAATTTCTTTTCGTTTAAAACAGTTGTATTTTTTAGTTTATTTTCAACAGTTGAAAATTTAATTGACAAAATCGGTAAAAACAATAGTTTGTTTTTATTTATTTCAATACTTAATATAATATAATAACTTTTTGTGTTACATAGAAAACTTTAACTGAATATTTTAACTATTACCGAAAGTCTGTTTATAAAAATGCGATGTTTAGACTATAAACGACATTACATGAAACCGACTAATGATTTTTTTCTAAATACAAAAACAAATTTTATTGTAAAAGTGTTATTTAAGTATCTCATATGTTGAACATAACCCAGCAAACGTTTGGGCTCGGAAAAGGTTATCATTGAAGAGTTAAAAATTCCACTATTAACATATTAGAAATTGTAATTATTTATGGCTACTAAACATTTTTGAGAGACTTACAAAATAAGTTCAAGCCTTAACCCTGCAGTACTATCGTTATCCAACTTACGCCATTACTATCGTTGGGCGTAATCCACCCGTACTTAGTAGTATCTGTCATTCATATCAGTTAAATTCAATTATGCAAATAATATATTTTTTTTCAATAATGAACTCCAAAATACAGAATAGTCAAAGTAAATTATCATATAAAAATTATAATTTTTCTGTTAATTTAGAGAAAAATTTGTCATGATCTAAAACCGAACAAATAAAATCTCACACATAAACTTATAGATCAACGATAAAATTCACAAAAAAAAAAATAATTTTATAAGTTTGGCAATTCATTTGTTTTAAATAATATTTTGTTAATGTACATATCTCTTTAAACAAAACTAAAATTCAGCCTTCTGGGTGGATTCCACCCAGACAATAGGTACTGCAGGGTTAAAGAAAATGTTTGTATTTAAAAAAAAAAAAAAAAAATATAATAATTTTAAAAAAACTTTATAAAAGTTTTAAAAAAACTTTAGAGTCTTTTGAGAACCATTCACTTTGGCATCTCTCAGAAATGTGTTGACTGGGTAGAGAACTCCAAAAGGAGAAGTTGTGTTGCAAAATATAATGATTTTCTATTTTATACTGAAACCATAGTTTTTTAAAGGTGTAATACAACAACGATAGATAAATTTTTGCATTATCTTTACTTAACTTTAATATATGGAAATCTATTAAAATGTTAGTTGTTTATAAGCATAAACTTAAATCAAATTAAGTGCACTTTGCATGTGTCGGTATATCTCTACATAAGTCCGTCCATTGGATTTAAATCTATTTATATACGAATGCATGGGAGACAACTAACTATTGCGTCTGCGTGCAGTTGCTGCACCCAAAAACAACACCTATATTTGTGTTGTTATTGCAATGGTCTTTTGTATATAGTAATTCTGAATACATTATACATACATATGTAAGAATTGTCTGAATGAGAACAAAACGAGTCAGATGTTATGTCTTTGTTTTCCCATCGGGAGGTCATTTTATCGGGATAGTTTTTAATTTTTAAAACAAAAATTGAAGAAAACAATTTTGTTTATAATAAAACAAACTGCAATTTATTTACCCTTAACGGGGTTAAAAGGGTTGGTAGAAAATAACTTAAAGTTTAATCAGATTGATGGAATTGTTTCGTAAATAGTTTTTCATAGGATGTCCCTTAAAAAACGATTAATCGATTTTTATTAATTTGGTTTGGTTTCAACAGGACGGCGCTACGTGCCACACATCCGAAGCTACACTCGATGTTTTGCGCCCTGTTTTGAAGATCGCATTATCAGCCGCAGAGCTGATGTCGTTTGGCCACCTCGGAGCTGCGATTTGACACCGTTGGACTATTATTTGTGGGGTGCCGTCAAAGATAAGGGTGACGCCAACAAGCCAGAGACAATTGACGCTTTAAAGGACAATATTCGTGAAGCCATTGGTGAAATACAGCTGCACACAATCGATAATGTTCTTAAAAATTGGACCGATCGTGTAGGCTACTGCATGGCCAGCCGAGGCAGCCATTTGAGTGAAATAATTTTCCATTATTAACCGGAAGGATTGTACTTTCAAATAAAAAAAGAAATTTGAGAAAATATTCAGTAGTTTTTTCTTATAGCATTTTCAAAAAAAAAGTTATTTGGCGGACCCTTTACTTTAAAAATATTTAGTTAATCGTTAGCTAGATCTCTAAAATTGCCTTAATTTGATACCCACTTTTGTATAGTTTCTTTGGAACAAATCCCAGTGTTCAATTCGAAAAGATATATCAAAAAGCCTTAAGACTTTCGGAAATCGTAGCTACGTGGGTGTTTTTCTTTGTCGATGAAGCCTCTTTCTGAGAGCTCTTTTAAGACTCAGATATATGAGCATTATTGAAAATTTCTGAATTTTTGCGCCATTTTGTATTTATATTTAAGTGAGTGTTAAAAATTTTGTAAAATATTTACAGTTAGGCTCATAAATAAGAGTCAATTAGGATTCACTGACTGAGAAATTTGAGCGTTCTGAAAATTTTCATTATAGTCTTTTTATGAGTCATAATTTATGAGCGCTCTGAAATGTGTTGGCTGGGATGTTTTGTACCCCACCTTTTTAAACCTTAAAAGTAAGTGTGGTACGATAAAGAATTGCGCTTGTTCGTTAGTTTTGAACACAGAGAAAAATGTAGCTATTTGCCTACTGAAATTCCGTTATAACGTCTCAATTTAATTGTTACAAATTTCAGACAGTTGGTAAAACTGAACATTAGGTTTCACAACAATGTCGGTTAATTCAACTGAATTTTAGTTCCAACACCCAAAATATTCAGAAATCTATTGTAAATATAGTTGTATTAACTAAATTACTAAGTTGTTACCATTAAAATACAGTTTTCAATACGGTTGGCACTTTATTTTTCTGTGTGCACATATCCGAATTTAATCAAAATCGTAAAGAAGTCATTCTGTAAAATACAATTTTCAAGTCGGTTGGCACTTTATTTCTCTGTGTGCAAATATCCGAATTTAATCAAATAATCAAAATCTGAAAGAAGTCATTTTGTAGTGGGTCTTTTTTGGTCAAAAGTGGTAACATTAACCTTTCATAAAATAATTATTTTTATCAAGTGGAATTTTTTTATAAAAAAAAGCTTTATGTTTTATGTGTATTTTTCTCCCCACACCACTAAGGGTTAAAGATTTAAATAAAAGTAATGATAATTGTAGTCAAATAAAATTAAAGTTATATTTTTCCAAAAATTATGCAAACTTTAAGAAACAGTAAAATTTTGTTCAACTTTTGACAAATTAATCAATTTTTATAATATCCTGGAAAGAAGTCGCTCCACACACAAGCACGAATTATAATTTTTTCAATATTTTTTTTTTCTTTAATTGCAACTGTTATATTGAAAAATTACTAGCGACATCTCCAAATTAGGAATTTTAACAAATTCTTATAGTATATTTAAAAATATATTTCAATGAGTTCAGAGTTCGATATCTGAATTATGCTGAGAATATTAAATGAATAAATGAAATAAAAATTTAATTTCTCAAAATTTCGAATTTAAGGAATTTTTTGTAAAAATACACTTTTTGCAAAAAAAGGGGCCATTGTTTTTAAATGGCCTTCCTAATTATCATATGCAAGAAACAGAATATTGTTTCAAATCGAATCTACATATATGAAATGCGGCGGTGTACTAACTAGGGAAACCGCACAGGGAACAAAATGATATGTAACGGCAAACGATTAAAAGTGAAACACTTAACAAAGGGAACGAAATAGAATATAACTGAAACGAGTGAAAATTGAACACTATACATTAGTTATTTGTAATCGATTTGAACATAAATATGTTTCGGATTTATCCGTATTTTTCTATTTTAGCAAACTTAGTAAACTCAACGTAAACTCCCATATATGATACAGACAATTCGTGTTTTGATATCTAATTTTCTTGATATTTTTTTCAGGACATTTTTCTGACCTTCACAATACTTGAATACAACATATAGTGATAATTCCAATGCGAGGAGAGAAATTTAAGGGACATGAGTTTTTTATTTATCTGCCCAATCTCATATTTACGGGGTATTAAGTGGAGTCAAAAATTACCTATTTTTCGTTTTTCAAATTATTTCATTCTAGTTTAAATGAATACGCAAATTTGATATCTATTAAAAGTTTTCTTTATACATTAAAACTACTTTTCCCGCACATTCAAAACTGGATGTCTGAGTTTTTTTTATAAATTTGTTATCGTTCGGCTTTAATGCAACTCTTCCCGAAGAGTTTTAATTATTACTTTAGTTTTCTAAGTACCATAAAAAAACTGATTTTAGTAAATTTCAGACATGTTTTCATACAAAAACATATTTGGTTTTCAACCCCACTTTTTGATCCTTAATCGTGAGATGGGGCAGCTAAAGAAAACCGATGCCCAACCAATGTCAAATTTTGGATAGGGATGATATGATCACGGGTATATGATGAAGTTAGGGTTAGTCCAAATTTTGATCCACTTTTTCTATATCTCTCTTAGTTTAATATTTCGCATATACTACTGCGATATTATTACCAATAAATTTTATAAGCGATTTATCGCAACATTTCTGAGTTAGTTTATAATTTAACTATTTTCTAGCAAGTTTTCAGTTTGATATGGCGATATTTAAAAAAAAAAGTTGGCAACAATGAATTTGAAATACAGGAATATAATACAGGTAGGTACGCCTCAACAATTTAAACTTAATGGAAGCTAGATCACACACAAATTCGGTGTTTAAAAAAATCCTTTATAAAACAATTCGAAAAGGCCTCAAACGGCATCTCGCCAAAAATACCTTTATAAGAGGGTTAAATTTGTAAATATGGTTTTTCTTCATTGTTGGTTTTTTTACAAAAATCTGTTTTGACATTTAATTGATGTATGCATCAATACAACAATATGGTTGCATACATACAAAATATTTGTGCAATAAACCTAGTAAATGGGGTTATAGTATTAAGAGACTCTTCGTACTCATGGATGAAGTATGTAACGGAAATGATTGCCTTACATTAATTCAAAATGAATTATTTATAATACACGTATGAATACATATGAGCAATATGAGGTTTTGATGTTTAGACTTTTGAAAATGCGGAAGAATCAACTCAAATAATGGGTGATATGTGAACTAAACATTAATGTAACAAAAAAACAATATTTAAAAAAAAAACAACACCAACTGCAGCACCAGCAATATTGAAGTTATTAGGGTGAAAGTTATTTATGAAGGGTACTTTTTTCATCATTTTATATTGGACTCAAAAAAAAAGTAATATATAGAAATAATTATATATAACATAAACAACAATATATTTGAACTACATACTTACATCCATGGTTGTCTAAATGATGACAATGTGGACTGAAGCTAAATGCCGTAGATAAATTTAGAAGCCAAACAAACAAATATCAATATACCTTTTTTTATGCAAAAAGAAAAAGGAAATATAAAAAATTACCTTAGATGTGTGTCCTTCTCTTTCGATTTAGTCTGTCTACCTAAAGTTATATTAGTTTGCAATTTTTCCACATTCCATAAATTACCACTATACAAATTTTGTATACAAATACACATTTTACTTTTATTAAATTTGAATATATTTCATTTAATTAATAATCAATTTCTTTGACAAACCGGAATCAGCACAATATTTGTGTTTATTAGACAATTTATATGAGCACACATTATTGGCGTCCTTTTGTATGAAAAACATATAAAAAATATTCCTTGGTTGATTTTTTGATATGTTTTACAAGAGTTGTACTTTTTAGCATCATTTTCCTCGTCTCTATTTCATCTTAACATGCCGCGACATCTACTTTATTCTGCTTATATTTTTCAATCTGGTTTTCGTCCACACTATTAATGTGCTTATTAGCACAATTCTTTTAACAAAATAAACATTAGTAAAATATTAGTAAAACATTAGTGCAAAACTGTTAAGTGCTGAATAAGTATAACTAAAATTTTAGCTGAAAACATGATTTAGCAAAAAACTTGCTGAAAAAACGTTTTACTAACTTTTCTACTAACTTATTTTTTTGAGTTTAAGTTATTGCCTTGTTAGAATATTCTATTGTTATCGTTAAATTAAAGCTTACTTACAAGGGAAATCTGTTGGCTGGTTCCTACAGATTTCGATGAAATTCTGAAATAAGATAGAGTTATTAAACTTTGGTAATAATCATACTTGCTCTATAGCATAGTTAGAGGGTAAAATGGGTTTCAAAATTGTTCGACACTTTTTTGTTTTAAAACTTATACTATTTTCTTTTTATCAATGGAAAGGTCGTATATATGGGTATAATTTGATACCAAATTTGTATATTGTTTATTTAAAGAAGCTTTTAGAGAAACAATTTTATCTCTTAAACATGAAATTGGGCAGCTAAAAACGTATTCCTTTTTATTTATCGGAGGGTACCCATTAGCGGATCTTCTTTGTTAGTGTTTTATAATGAATCTTAATAGGATATTATCAAAGTTTACCTATTTCGCCTTTGAAGGGCAAAAAACTAGTATTTGGATTTTATATGTAATATGTTCACAATCCCTATTATCGAGAGTGAAAATACTTATTTAGGGAAGGCCCTATAAACTGAGTGCCTCCCTAATTATGTTCCAATAGACAGACTACTACTACTAATAATGGTAATCATAATACACACCCAAAAATGCAAAAAAGAATCAGTATTATTTTCATATTTTACTCCTGGCTTTATTTCACATGCAAATTATTTAAACAAAAAAAGTGGGCGTTAATCTTGCAATGATTTGTGGCATAATTTGTGTTTATTAAATTTACCATTTAGTTGTACATTCATTCGTACAATATATCTATTATAAAGATACAAAATATTGCATAAACAATAGTTTAAATATATTTGTAGTATTAAATTAATATTAACAACACATGTCTCGAAACCGGCTCACGCTCATCGTAATAGTGTTATTTTGCATGTTTTTTGTGATTCATGTTGTTTGTCAGTTATTTTGAAATTTATATTCAATATTAATTGCGATTTAATTTGTTTTGTGAACTTCATTTGTAAATCGTGATGAAATGTTGAGAAAAAAAAAAACATGTAGATATTCTTTACTTTTTTCGCGTTAAATATTGAAAACATTTTGATTTATTGCCTTTCTTTATTTTTAGTGTAATTAGGTTATAAACTTTATTGTGTATTTAGAATTTTTAATGAAAGTTTTTTAAAATTCGAAATTCGTGTTTAAAAGTATTGGTCACGAGGATTAATGAGGTGACTTAAGTTTAGTACACTCAGAAAATAAAGTTAGTAGAAAAAATTTTTAGTCGCACTTTACTATTTTTGTACTAAATTTTAGTACAATTTTTTATTTTAGTAAATTTTTTTGCTATTCTCCTTTTACAAATTACTGATTTTGTACTAATTTTTGTTGGTGATTTTAGCAAAATATTTTACTAACTTTTGAAAACCAGTTGCTAAATTCAGCAAAAAATTTTCTAATCACAAAAGGAAATTTATATATATTGTAAACAAATCAAATTTTTTATTATAACATTATAATTGAAATAATGTTCATCTATAAAAAAAAGTGTAAAGGATTGGAAAACAAAGCCGTTTTATTTTATTTTTTTAATTTTTATTCTGTAAAGTTCTATTGGATGTACTAAAATTTAGCAATTTTTTTTTTGCTGATTTTAGCAAATTAATTTTAAATTGCAATTTACTGAAATTTTACTAAAATTTAGTAGCAGCTACTAATTTTTTCTACTTATTTCACTTTACTGCAGTTCAGCAGACATGTGTTGCTAAATTAAGCAACAAAATAGCTTGCTCAAAATAGCTGAATTTTCCGTAATTACGGCAACATTTTCAGTAACCATTACAGATTTTTTTTTTCTTAGTCTAGATGGTGAGAATTTAAGAAATCGCCGATAACATTTGCCCTCTAATGCGAAAAAAACCACGTCCAAGTAGTCATAAGAATTTAACCCTCAAACTGACCTACACTATTTTGCAATGTATACAGTCCATCCATTGAGATGAAAAAACATTACTTTCGAAACAAATTCAAAAAAGCAAAAAAATCTCGGAAAATTATTTTCCGAAATAAAAAATTTTGCGAAAAAATAATTTCGCTGCAAACCCTTTTTCTTGAACTTATCGGCCGTTTTGAAAACCTGTTTTTTGTTAACATCAAAAGCGTAGTCCATTTTTTACCATAATAATTCAAAAATGTATTCCCTCATTCCAAACTACACAGAGAGAATTTTAGTGGACAAAAAATAATGAAAACTTTCAGTAAACTAATGCCAATTTTTTTTACAAAATGGACGTACGTAAAACTTCTTAGAAAATTAAATTTCATACTTTTTTAACCGGTTAACTGGTAAAACCCATTGTGTTAAAAATTACAAAATGTAAAACTACTGTTGTACTATTAAACCAAATTGCAAAGTATGGGTTTTGCCAGTACCACCAGCAAAATTCTTTGCCAGTTCTGTTTTTACTAATATTACACTTAGGAAATTATGTTGGTAAAGACGACAGCAATTGTAGTCAAAAACAAATGAAATTTCATTTAAAAAAAGGACGACTTACATTTCATTAAATTCAACTAACATTGTCATTTGTTTTTTAATGTTCAAAAAATGACTAACAATTGTAGTAAAAATGAACCACATGGTAGTAAAAAATAAACCAAAAATTTTTTTTTATTTTTTTAAATAACAAAAAACAACTGTAAAAAATGAATGTAAAATCATAAAACAGTCATTTGATGTGAGTTGTTTTTTTAAATGAACTACAAGGTTAGTTAAAAATTTTATTTGTTCTACAAATGACTTACATTTACATTAAAAATAATGAAACTGTATTACAACCGAAACAACTACATATTTTTAAAGCAGAAGTTCCCTGAGTGTACAACTATTAATAAGCTTTTTTATACCCTCCTCCATATGTGATGAAGGTATATATAAGTTTTCCATTCCGTTTTTAATGCAACGAATTATAGGTCTTAGACCCCTTAAAGTATATATATTCTTGATGCTTATTTAATTTTAAGCGATGTCCCTCTTAAATTAATTGATGATCACGGCGCGAAAACGTAATAAATACTGCTCATTTTTACCTTAATTAATGAACATGCTCCCGACGAGTTTGGTATTGAAAATGAGCTATAGTTATGAGTGCAAATTTGAAGGTTCGTTCCTCTAATTTTTCATACGAATTGGTGTATAATACAGTATTTATTATACTACTATAAAATAAACATCATATTTAACACCAGACGCTAACTGGGGAATAATATTTTAAATTCACATCAAATTATTATTTAACCTTAAAAATTTTTTTTCACCAAAAAAAATTTTTTTAATCACAAAAACAGTTTTTCTCCTCAAAAATGTTATTTCACCACAAAAATATTCGTTTCACCACACAAGCATTTTTTTTTTAGATATTATATTTCACACATTTAAATATGATGTATAAGATTAAAACCGTACTGTATTGTTGCTTTTTATATGTGTTTTATGATACGTATTTCTCAAACTAAATTAATTCAAGCTTTTTTAGAAGCACCAAATTTTTTGGATTACCAACGGTGTCAAGTTCGCTTAAACCAATGGTTGGCAACTGTTATCAATCGGGTAACAGGACCATACTGTCAAGATTGTTAATCCCACGTTCTGCCAACACATAACCGACTGTCGCCGACGCTTCGCAAACACTGTGCCGATAGTATTTTTCTGCTTGGGTTGTTTTGCCGCATATGCAGCGGTACTAAAAAAAACCTACCTTTATATTTAATTTAAAAATTATGGTACTTCGATATTTGATGATGTTAATAGCATAAACTCTATTCTTTCATTTGAGCACTTTAATTTAAAATTTGGTTTGTTTTTTTCAAAAGCTATGGCCAATTTTGCAAAATTTGTTTTGCATATTTTGAAATAAAAAAACTGGTTCGAGTGAAAGAAACTTTTAATAAATAAAATGATATTTTTCCAAAAAAAATTTATGAAATTTTTATAGTTTAATGAAAAGTTTCATTGGACGAGTTCACAGCAACTTCATTGCTTCTATGCAAAAAGTCATTAATAGCATGCCTAGAATTCTCTCAGGGTTGGGCCATATCTAATTTTTTTTTTCTTGCACAAACTTTTCTATTATCTCATTTTTATTATGTCAATATCAAAAAGGAGTACCTTGATTGGATACACTTAATGTCCTTCTAAAATTTAATGTTTTCGTTGTTACCATAACAATCTATTAAAAATCAACATTAAATGTCACTTATAATATATTCTAGTTCAATTCTGTAGGCATGTTTAATCTTGTTCCACATAACATACAGGCGTGTCGGCAAAGTAATGGTATTTTTGCACAAAACTAATGACAGTTTGTATAAAGGCATATATGTCCATTAGGGGGACGTTTATTTTCTCTTAAGAGCTGTCAAAGACTCTGTAGTTATAATCTAGTTAAAAACACGTGGAAGTATTAAAGTCGGATGTGCAGAGTTTTGTGTACTCGCCATCCATTAAGATACACAAAAAAACAGTTTTTTAAACACAAATTCAGGCAAAAAAAAAATTAAATTAGACGAAAAGCCAGTTTGAGAAATAAAATTTGACAAAAATATATTTCGCGAAAACATATTTAGCGTTTTTTTAACAGATATAACATTTTTTAAATGAACTAAAAAAAATGTTAGAGAATGTTCGCTAATGTGAGTTAGTCATTAATAAAAACTTTATAAAAGTGTATAAAATAGTTAGGTTTAGTTAGTTTTAGGTAAACTAGCAAAACTTTTTGTGGTCGACAATAGATAGATGTGGCTTTTTTTTTAGCGATACCTATGTATTGTAGCCAAATAGTCTAAGAGTCTTACAAGTTCAACTCAAAATAAAAAAAAATAATTTATTTTGTTTTTTATGTTTTTTTTTTTTAGTTTTTATAATATTAGAATTTCAGTTTTAAGTTTTGAAAAAAATGACTATTATTTTTGAATTAGACATAACTTAAAGTAAAATACAAAATAAAAACTTAAACAAAATTTTAACCCATTAGGGAGCGACAGCCCATTAATGAGTTGGCTTTAGTACTATATTTCTCCGATAGGGGGAGCAGTAAAGCTCCAAACGCAGCAAAAAATTAATATTTAGTCATAGACCCAAGTCTCCACATAGTATCGTCAAAAAACCTTTAGCGGTTTAAGTTCTGTCGTCAAAGGGTTAACTATTGTTCATTAAAACGTTTTACACTGAGAGAATTATCTGTATATCATTGAATTTTTGCTTTAGATCTATGAAATGTCGCCGGAATTATTCCATTAAAACTTTTCATTAAATTAATGCAGTTTTTCATAAACTTCTATGAAAATTTTCATTTTATTTAAATTTTATACGAATGAAATGAAAAACTTTCATTAAAAAAAGTTTCGTATAAATTATGAAGCTTGTTCATAAAATTTAAGAAATTTAGCATTCACTTTGTGGAGAAAACTTTATTATTTTTGAACACTGTTACCAGTTTCTCTGATTCAAAAAGCACCGAAAATTTAACATTTAACCGTTTGATATAATTTTTATTAAAAATCAAAATTATATTTCGTTCGAGGCCATACTCTATATTTCTTTATTAGGATACTGTCCTAACAAATAATCTATAGAGTTTTTGTTTTCAAATTTATTCTTTGACCCTTTCAGGAATGTGTTGATTGATCTATTTCGGGAATTTTCTAGGTTCCCATCATCAGAACACGTTTTGAAAGTGGTAACAATCCCATGACAATCATCAAACATTCATATAAACTAGTTTTCTAACTAAATGAGAACTAATATATGAGCTCGAAGTAAAAGATTATCACCATTGATCAAAAAATAAATTGAAAACTTGTTTGTTATGTGCAAGGTCCACCTCTGGTGGATATTCAATACACGATTTTTGTTTTTTTCCTTCTTATTATTTTTTGTTTCGTTTCCAAACAAAAACAGGGGGAGTAAACTAGACTGTACTTTGTCTTTTATAGAAGTTTGATATCATTTTTATAAAAATAGAAATTATGTTTCTTTCGACCTTTAATTGTGCAATGAAAATAAAAAATATTTAAGTTCGAATATTAGTTCTCATGTAGTGAGTAAACTAGTTTATATGAATGTTTGATGTTTGGCATGGGATTCTTACCTCTTTCACAACGTGTTCTGATGATGGGAACCTAGAAAATTTCCGAAATAGATCACATTCCTGAAAGTGGTCAATTAATAAATTTGAAAACAAACACTCTATAGATTATTTGTTAGGACAATATCCTAATAAAGAAATATAGAGTATGGCCTCGAACTTGAATAATTCATTATCATTTAACATTAAATATAAAATTAAAAATTCTTGATTTTGTCAAAAAAATTACTTATTTCTATAAAAAAAAAAATACATTTATTATAAAATTTTAAACTTTTATATTTTTATCCGATTTTAAAACAGTTTAAAATTAAGAATACATTTTTGGAAAAAAAGAAGAATGTACGAATCGAAAGCATTCTGAGTCAGAGAAATCCGATGGCAACTTTTGAATATACGGTTCTTCAAATTACATAATTCTTTGTCTTTTTTGTTTTTTTAAATTAAACAAATAAAAAAATAAATCGTTTTTTGTAAAATTTGGAAAACAGAAAGCGGGTACGTGTCGAAAATGTTTGAAGTTATTAATATCTAGAAAATTTAAAGTTATAAGGTCAGAAATAAATGGTTTTTCTGTATACTTTGGTGGAATTCATGTTATATTTTATGGTGTCCCAGAATTGTTTTTCGACGAGTTACAAACGGAACGATAAATTGATATATGCCAGGCGTGGATCCAGGGGGTGGGAAATTGGGACATTTCCTTCCTTAAATTTTCAACATAACAATATTGAGGAGCAGAGAGGTTTAATATAAAAAAATTACTTTGACTTCCTTACCTAAAACCTTTTTCTGGAGCCGCTCCTGTATATACCTTCGTGCGCAGTGGGACCAAGGGTTATAACAACAACTCCCTTATTCAGAGGTGTGATGATAATCGGAAAAAAAATTATACATTTTTAATTTAAATCAATTATTTTAGAATTTATTAAAATTAATTTGGAAATTAAAAACAATCCGAGGGACCTAAATCTGGCGAATAAGGTGCGTGATAAAGGAATTCGAAATTTAAGTCGTTTCTTCTGGCCATCGCAATAGTGGATGTGTAAACTAGTGCATTTTCTTAGTGAAACAACACTTTCGTTTTTTCCAAACGCGGCATTTGTTTCCCTTAATTTCATCACTTAAACGCTACAATAAGTTAACATAATACTAGCCCTTGATTGTTTTTCTTTTTTGAAGATAATCAATAAAAATTATACCACGCGCATCCCAAAAAACAGACGCTATGAACTTGCCTGCAGGTGGAACTTTCTACGCCTTCTCCGGACACGATTCTCCCATTCCAGTCCACTGATTTAATTGTTCTTTTGTCTCAGGTGTGAAGTGGTAATCCCATGTCGTATCCATGGTTACGAATCGGCGCAAAAACTCAGCTTTATTAAAACATCTTCACGACGCTGTTTTTGTTCTATTGTGCGCAAATGCAGTACCCATCTTGCGCATAGCTTTCTCTTCTTCAAATTGTCGGAAACAAAGCAGTAGACTCCCCCAGAGTAGAATCTACCTCGACTTTAATATTGTTGGGACTGAGACCTTTCAAATGAAAGTATTGAATTACATAACGGTAACCAAATTATTCCATTTTTACAAATTCACTGTGATTGTTTTCTTTTGATGGCTCCAAAAAAAAAAAAATACTAAACAACGTTACGCCTTGAAACTTAAAACATATGTTTTACACGGTTGCCACTTGTCACCAAAGTATTTTTTTTTCAAACTATATGCCACCATCTATATGTCAGGTCGGCTAATTTTAGGACCGCCCTCATAAATCGAGTTTATTTTTGGGTGCGTATGATTAATATTGTATTTCCATATCACTCATACGTAATAAAATAAAATATATATATACATATTTTTTTTTAAGTAACAGGCCTTCAGTGTGTACTGTTCTGTATAATTTTGTAAATTTTGGAAGTGTCTCACCGAACTTTAATGTTACCTTATTATAAATCCATATAGATATATTCTTAAATTGAGGTATACAAAAAAAAAACAAGATATCGGCATATGTAACACTTTGTTTTTTTAAAGAACTAAACTTGAGGGCATCATTAAAAGCCATCATTGTTAATAATGATGATGATGATGAGAAGGACAATGTTGATAAAAAGTAAAGTTTATAAAAAAAGTTGCTTACAAAAAAAAGGAGACCATTGTTGCATCTGCATATTAAAGGGAGAATATGCAGATATTGTGGTGCAAGTAATGTAACGATGATTATAGTTATTGTGATAGAGATGCTGGCTGTTCTATTAAAGATGATTTACATCTTAAGATCATATTTTGATTTGAAGTTTATTTTTAATAATGCTAGAGGATATTGTTTTGGTCTCAACTGGAGTTTGCTTGTATTAATCGTTAAATAATGAGATTTTTTCTGTTCCTTAACATGACTTTTTCGAATAATGCAACTATTATTGTAGAGCAGGCGCGGATATGGAAAAAAGTTTTGGGGAGGTAAATTAGAGTAGTTTTTATAAAATTCTCTAGTTTCTTTAACCCTTTTGTATTGAAAATTTTCATTAGGGGGGAGGAAGTGTCCCGTTTTTCCAACCGCTGGATCCGCGCCTGTTGTAGAGATTCTTTCTTGTATGCGTGTTTTTATTTCCTAAAGTCAGGATTCTGTTTAGTTGTTGGCAGTTTTGTGTTGCTGTAAAAAAGGTGCGTTTTTCATGTTATGTAGCTGATGTTGTTGTAATGTTTGTCTCAGACATTATGTCGCGTCATGATCATTATGTTTAGTTGTTAAATGGTCTACTCTTTTGTGTTCGTTGTTCTATGGCTTGTTGTTTGTAAGTTGTTCTTGTTTTTTCTAAATTGTGTACTTACTGTTTATGTTTTGGTAGATTTTCTTCCTTTTGGGCAAGTTTTTTTTTTATATATATAACGAGCTCAAAAGCCCGATACTTCGTTACCGGTAGTTTTATATAACGGAATATATTGGAATGGAAAATGAATTATTTTTAAAGAAATTTCTTCTTTTAAAAAATTAGTTTCTACTTTTAAGTAGATTTTTGTGTGATTTCTACCTTAAAGTAATTGCATAGGTCATTAAAGGTGGAACCCCATTTATACCAGGCCTTTAAAAAAACCCAAAAGGTACATTCAATAAATTAAGCCATACCTAAAAAAAATATTTTAAATTTCATAATTTTATCCCTAATTGTTTTTGCTGGACGTTAAGGGATAAGACTTTCTCTTTTTGTCCCTTCCTGTAAAAATTTTCTAAGACCCATTTCAATATTGAAATCCTAGATTCAACGGTTTATGCTATGTGTATAGACAGAAAGTTTTATGCTTTTTAAACGCGCTCCTGGTGAAGTTTTTAAAAATTACCTTTACGCTGGCTGAGCAATCTAGAAATCAAATTTTAAAATCATTAGTTTGGCATGTCGTTTAGGGGGAGACATTCCCCAAATAAACCCGCATTTTACGACATTCTCTTCAAAAGTTCCAAAATATAACTTCTCAGTAAATTAGCCCCTAAAACAGTGAACAGATATTTTTAATTTAAGTATTCTAACTATAGCCATGCCGTCATACTCACTCTGAGCAGGAATTTCCAAAAATCCCGTCCAAGGGTATTGAGTTTACTAGATTATTTTTATTATAGAATGTTTTTCACTTTGGTCAAATTTTGTGAAACTTATTCACTTCTCCGATTATAAGATTTAGTTTTCATTGATAAATTCTGAAATACAATTGTTAAATACAAAATACAATTGATTATTTCTTTAAAACAATTAATAAATTCAATTAATTTGTTCTAAAATGCAATTGATATCACTTTTTATATCAAATCGAATAAAAAATAAATAAACTAAACAAAGACTTGCTCTATAGTAGACAGTTACTCCTGATTAGGCAAAAAAAATCCTCTTTTTTCCCTCGCCGTGGGAATTTACGAAAATCATGTTAACACAGATGTCTACTCGCAATAAGGTCCCACCTACCAAATTTCAAGTTAGTGGTTATCCAGGCAGCCAAGCAGGGCTTTACCTCCCCCGTAGGAAATTACAAAAATTCGCTCTTTAAATCTGTTACAGAATTTCAGGTTTCTAGATTATTCTGTTTGGCCATGCCGCCAAGATGCAGACTTTTTCCCCCTACTACTCGAAATAAGAAAACCGCATACCAAATTTTAAGTTTCACGTTTTAGTGATTTTGTCTGGTCGCCAAACGGAGAGTTTTCTATACTTTATTTTTTTTCACGTTAGTGGCAAGAATTCCAAAAAGCATCATATCAGTGATCTAGTTCATATTGAAAGAAACATATATTTTAGCTTAGCAATTTCTGGCCAAAGGAATTTGGGCAAACCGCCAAGGGGGAACTTTTGCTTGCACTACCCGATGGAATTTCCAATTTTACCATTTTTTCCGCTCCCCATAGAAATTTTCAAAAATCCGCTCCATACAGATGTCTACTAGTGATAAGGTACCCACGTACCGAATTTCCAGTTCATCGCTTTAGTGGTTAGGCCAGGCCGCCAAGGTGACGGCTTTCCCTTTTTGTCCCTCCACTTAGAAATTTCCACTCTATACAGGTGTCTACTCCTGATTTGGCACTCACATACCAAATTTTAAGTTCTTAGTTTCAGCGGTTCGGCCAGATGCGAAGATTTTTACCCTTTCTACCCTTACCCGTGGAAATTTCCGAAAATCCCGTCAAGACCGATGTCTACTTTCGATAAGGTATCCACTTACTATACTTCAAGTTCCTCGCTTTAATGGTTTAGCCAGGCCGACAATGGGGAGACTTTTCACCATTTTGCTCCTTCCCGCATAGAGGTAGACTTTTAACACCTTTTCAGCCATTATTTAATCACGTGTTTGTGTAAAATTCGAAAATGTAACATACCAGTGAGGTGGGTCATATCCCAATTAACACATTTTGAAAATTTCAGCTTTCTAGCACAAAGGCTTTGGCCAGACCGCCAAGGGGAGGACTTTTCCCCTTATTGCCCTAACCATATTTATTTCCAAAAATCCCGTCTTAGCATATGTCTACGCTGGAGGATGGATCGTATAGGCTGGGCGATAATAATTGAGTCAGTGAGTCAGTCAGTCAGTCAGTAACGTTATTCTTTTATAAATATAGACGATATAGTGAATCAATTTTACATTACAGTCAATAGTTATATAGTGAATCAAGGGTACATTACATTAAACTTTCTGCAAGCACCCAAAAATAAAGGTGTTACCTACTTTTGAAAATCGAGTATATTCAAGTTGTTATGCATTTGGAATTTTTTCGATTTGATCTCAATGTGTCGTCATATATCAAATGTTCTTTAATTATATTTATCTCAGAAAGTATTTAATGGATTAAAGTTCAATTACTGGATTCTCTAACCTTTATGACAATACGATATTGAATAGAAGTTAAGAAAGTTCAGGGTTTGTCATATGGGCACTTTTGTAAATATTTTGTGATGCAGTTCTTGTGAATAGGCTGTTTTATAGTCTTAAAAATGGAAATGGTTCCCTTAAACCATGACTGTGCCCTATAGGGTTAAATCAAAATGCGTGTAAGTATATTTTTCTTAGATTGTATTGCCTATACACCACCTATTTTAACCTTAAGAGGCGTTCAAAAATTAATCTTAATCTTTTTTAAATTACACTACAATGTTGCTGTTGTTAGCATTTTTTGGAAAGGGGACTTTTTTTTTGCAAGTTTTTGTGTTTTGTTAAAGTGTGTAATCTTTTGCTTGTAAAATAATGTATTTTCCTTAATTTTTTTTTGGTTTAAATGTGTGTGTTTGTTTTTTGTTTTGTCCGCATTGTATTTTTTTTTTTGTTGTCGTTGGCTCATGTTATTGTTCAGTCACCAACATAAAACTTGTTGTGGTAGTCCTCAATTAGTAATGTTTTAAGATGAATCGTTTTGTTTAGTTGATATGAAGTTGAAGATAGTGGCAAAGATTTTGTTTAGCTAACAACAGAAAATTTGTTAACTGACGATAAACTACCACAGAGATTTTGGCTATTGTTGCTGTTGTTGTTGCTGCAATCAAAAGAAAATATATGGGAAATTGGTTTGTCGTAGAGTGTAAGAAAGTTTTGTTTCTGGATGTTTTATTCACACAATACATAAAAGTTGTGTTAATCTGTCAGCAATTACACTGTACAACACATCTTTTAATTCCTATGCCAAATGAATGCATTAGGTTAGTATAGTAAAACCCCCAAAGGGTTTCGTCCTGTATGGGTGCAGTCAAATTGCGGCTTAAAATTTACAATTTTTTCGCTAGTGTAATAGTTCTTTTGATTTAAATTTTGTGTTCGAATGTCCCCAACCGAATTTTAAGAGACATTTTTTCGTATAATATTTTAATCCTATATCTGCAATTTTCATGGTTCATTTTAGTCCTTTTTTCAAGAATTACTAAAAAAAGTATCCTAAAACGTGCGTTTAATGGGTTAAAATTTTCTGTGAATATGTTCTGTAGCTAATTTTACTAGGAGGTTTCAAATATGAAAATGTCTTGTGGACATGTTAAATCACTGAAAAGGTGACTCGTTATTGAAAACAATCGTAATTTGTTTCGAAAACTGCCCAGGTAGACATTGCCAACCGTACCAAACAACTAGTACTTTCAAACTACAGCTAATTTTGTAAAACCCACCGTGCTAAAAATTATCAAAGGTACAACTAATATTGTACTAGATAAACACTATTTTGTTTGCAAAGCATGTTTTTTTGGCAGTACCACCAGCAAAATTCTTTGCTAATATTGTGTTTTACCAATATAACAACTAATCAGAAGCATTTTAATACCGTGTTATTTTAACGACATATAGAGAGTCGCAATTAATGTTTAATTAATATACATTTGACAAATTTAATGTAGAAATGTTGAGGTTAAGAAGAAGAATAGACGTCTTTTCTCTAAAAAATTATAAACACTATTAATTTTTAAATCAGACTAGACTAGTTTCTGCCTTTTTATGGACAGGAGTCATCAGTGATTTTCTATTTAAATTGTTTTAATATTTGTGTCTTATAATCGTCAGATTGTCTCTATATTATAAATTTTTCAACAATAAGAATCAAACCTGCGGTCTTCTTACACTATTTTATTATAATTCACACATTTAAATATGATGTATAAGACTAAACTGTATTAATTTAATTTAACATATTTTAAAAGCACCAATGAATGAATTACCAACGTTATGCCAACGGTGGCAAGTTCGCATAAAGCAACGGTTGGCCACTGTTATCAACCGGGTAACAAGACAATGCTGTCATGGTCGCTCATCCCACGTTCTGCCAAAACATAACACACCGTTGCTGGCGCTTTGCCAGCACTGTGCCGATTGTATTTTTCTGCCTGTGTATATAAAAATAAGACTGTAAATTAAAATTATTAAAAAGCGAAACATTATAATCCTTAAAATACATTAGTTTAATTTTTTGCTAATTTAAAAAAAAAAATAAAATTAACAGAAAAAATACAGGATAAGGGGTTAAAATTCCATTCAAATATTACATTAGGCTTTAAAACATAAATTTAGAAAAATTAACCTAACATTGTTAATGGACTGGGCTGTACGTGGTAAATTAAAATTCAGCTTTCTAGTGATTTAACATGATCGGAGGACGTTTTCGTCTTCGACTTCTCCTAGTAACATTTGCTGCAGAACATATTTATAGAACATTTTAAACCCATAAACGCACGTTTTAGAATCCTTTTTGGTATTTATTTTAAAAGGGACTTAAATGGCCCATAAAATTGCAGATATGGGGTTAAAATGTTCTATGGAAAAACTTTTCTTAAAATTCTGTTGGGGAAATCGGAACTGAGAACTATTACACTAGTTTTTGAAAAAAAAATTAAACTTTAAACGGCCATAAAATTTTGACTGTATCCACGCAGGACTAAACGCTTTGGGGGTTTTACTATACCAACGTAATATAATCGTTTGGTATAACAATCATACACTCCCAAGACCATGACCCTCATTTCGTTCCATAGTGTCATCAATTGGAAAAATACTCACAATAACTTTTCCATAAAAGTTCAGCAGTTATATAAAAAGTTATTTCGTATAGTTGTTTCAATTGAATATTTAGTTAAATTACCAAAGAAATAAATTTTATAACTACTCTGTCTGACGGACTTTCGGTATTAGTCGAAATATTCAGTTAAAATTTTCTATTTAAAACAAAAAGTGGTTTTATTTTATTGAGTATTGAAATAAACGAAAAAATCTATTGTTTTAACCGATGTTGTCAATTATTTTTTAACAGTTGAAAATTAACTGAAAAATACCATTGTTTTAAACGAAAAGTAAGTAGTCCTGTTTTTCAACTGATTTGCAATAAATTTAATGGTCTTTAGTGGTCTTTACGGAAAACATATTGTGAGTTAACTAATGAAGTTTTTCAGAATTTCTATAATTTTAAAGAAACCCAGAAACTATTTTTTTTTCTCGATATCAGACTTCTTATTGATCACAGATTTGTCCTATAAAATTGATTTTTAAAAACTAGTTCCACTTTTGATTTTGTTACTTTTCTACACCGTTTTTAAAAGTTTAATAGCGTATCTTGTTTCCCGGGCAAAATCTTAATAATGTTGCTGTTAAATATAATTCCATGTAGTTTTAACCAGGGACGTAATAACATTTATGCAAAAAATTGTTTGGATGTTGAATATTTATTTTTAAATAATTTTTTAACTAGCATTGTATCATTTATATTTTCAAATTAAATTGAAAACATTTCAAAAACATCACTTCTATTTTGTCGATAATAATAAAAGTTATTTTGTGCTATTTTTTACAATATCGGTAAATAACGATTATAAATAAAGCTTAAAAGCTCGTTAACAACTAAATGCAACGGTACAAGTATCCCCGTATTGTCAATGGGTTAACTCGGATTCGCTTTTAATTAAATGCAAATTACCCCGCATATTTCATCAACGTATTGAGCACAGCACAGGTCTGTTTTAATTTTTATTTTATTTACAATTTAAAAAAGTTATTACCAATAAAAGACTTTCCTATAGTATTTTAAAGTAAAAATCCAAAACGTAACTGGAATTTGATGAGTAAATTTAAAAATTAACACATATTAATGTTCGCAAGAAGGCATAATTTTTGTATGCAATATCTTTCTGTATATTAGTGCATTATGTAAAAGTAAGTTTTGTTCGATTTTTTTAATGATTTTTTTTTTAAGTAATAGTTATTTTTGGTCTCTGATTTTAACTTCTTAATTTACTTGATGTCTTTGTACTGCGTTTTTATTAAATTGTAAAAATTGCCCCATAAATCATTGTCAAACTTAAAGTGTCATATAAATTTTGAGACACAAATAGACATTTAAACATTAACAAATTCCTATTTGAAGCAATTACCATATTATTTTAGTTTTTTCATAAATAGTGCTTGATCAACAATAACTATATTTTTATTATATCCAGGGACAGGAACTGCATGCACTTAAAAATGTTTGTAAGCCATTTTAATTAAATTTTAAAGTTAATTTGTATTGTTTAATACAAATGTACAAATAACACAAAATTTTAATTATTTGTAAACGTACGCATTTAAAAAACCACTAAATTCTGTATCACTTTCTCCCAGTTTGCAAATAAAATTTAAGATAACACTTAAAACGGCTTGAGTAGCTGGGTCCTCTTTAGTATATATCCTGGACTGGAGCAAAAATATTAGAATTAAGAAACAAATTGAATTATGAGAAGTTCTATAACAATTTAGTTTTGCGATTATTGCCACCTTGCCGCAGCCACAATTCCAAATTGCTAACACGAGACACGTCAGAAAATCCCATATTGACGTCTTTTACCGTCATGTCCAAATAAGATATTGTTGACGGTATGTGCCGCCCCGTGCCAGCGTTTTGTATAAATGTTACGGCATATGCGGTCTTGTTCGCGAATGTGTTAATTCGAAAAGTAAGTCTTAGTTGGCACTAAATTGTTTGCGTATGAGTAACATTGATTATATATTAAATATATATATCATACGCACCTGAACACTAAAGCCATTCTAGTCAAAAATTCATAAATAATATGCATATAATTCTCTGTAATTAGTGCAGTTAACATTTACAAATTGTGTTACTGGCACGCTTGTCATAGCTTTGCCAGCTCTGACCTAAGTTATAATCGGACTTCTCTGGTTTATTTGAAATTTTTAGAGGCATTTAGAAAATTGTTTTTCCCTTAAAAATGTTGTCAACTAGATTAGTCGCAAAAATTTAAGTTTTTTTTTTTGAATTTTTATTGTTGATCTATATAAATTGTATGTGAGTTGTTGGTTAGTTCGGTTAAAGATCATGAATATTTTTCCATATTAACAGAAAAATTATAATTTTATTTGTGATAATTTACTTTAATTAACAGAAAAAACAATTAGAAAAAAGTTATTTGACACCTGCATGAATGGAGTTAACTTTCTAGCCCGCAACGGCCTTCATCAACATTATTCGTGCCTTAAAGTGTTAAATTGTAAACATCATCTATTTAACTCAACTAGTTAGGTTAAAAATAGGCCGTAACTTAGTTTGAGTATGACGAAATTTACTGCGAACTTATTTTCTATAAAGCTATGTTTAGTTGTTAATTATTACCACAGTTTTTTAAATTTATTACAGATCTTTTTCGTGCCGTGAATTTCATTAAATTTTCGCTATTTTTTTTAAACAATTTTTTTATAATTTTTAATTTTTATATTACCAACACTCCATGAACTTACTAATTTTTTTGCTGATATTAGTAATTTTTTCTGCAAGGACCCTTCCAGCAAAAATGTTGTTGACCTTACTGACTTTTTTTTTTGAGTGTATACATTTGCCTGAATAGTTATACAAAAGAGTTTAACAGGGGGCAATGTTATAACGTGATTTAAAAGTACAAATGAAAAACAATTAATCATGATTTTATTAACAACAATATTAAAAGTATAAAATCATATTTACACCACTCCCTTATTGGACGGCATGCAAAATATTTTCATTTCATTATATTAAAGACTAGATAGGAAAAAGAATTTTCCAAAAATGTTCAATTAAATATTTGTTTAAAATTTAATTTAATTTCAATTAAATGTTTAATTCTTTTCTTTTTTTATTAAATGTTACAAAAAAAAAAATTTAATTTTATAGTTAATTGTTTCAATTAAAATTTTATTCAAAATGTGAACTAATTTCAAAATGTTTCGATAAATTTGTTTAGAGCTTTTAAGTCTCATAACCTTTTTACTCAAAAATTACTGTTAAAAAGTTACATGAATTAAAATTACAAAAAAAACCAATTCAATGTTATATCTTATAAGATATTAAAATACCAAATGCCAAAGCTTTTCTCCATTTGAAATTTTTTAAATTTTAATTAAAATTTTTAATTGATATAATTAAAACTTTAACTGGTTCGAATTCAGTTAAAATTCACTATATACATTTACAAATATTTTAATTCAAGCTCTATCTTTTTTCAGTTACTATGATGAAAATTTTAATTGGTCCAAGTTCAATTAAACTTTTAATTCTATTTACAAATATTGTAATTAAAATTCGATTTTAGTTTTATATATTTTTGTAAAAATTAAGAAACAATTGAAGGTAAACATTTTAAGGAGATAAAAAGTTTTCAATGCAAATTAAGATAAAAATTGTTGCAAGTTAAAACAGGTAAAAAAAATTTTCAGGTAAAAAAAATTTACTGCTGAATAAAATTTGATGTTCAAAAATTTTTTTAAGGTAATTTTATAAAAATTAGATTAAAGAAGAAAAAAAAAATAGCGGAAAAATAGTGTTTGAATAAGTATTTTACGGGGCGTGATTGTATTTTCAACAGTAAAACATTTAAGTTCTTAATAAATTATAAAATTTAGTTTTAAAATAAAATTTATGAATTTATTAAAATATTAACTTAAAAGCTCTATAATTTAAAAGGATCATAAATTCAACACAAACATTGAATAAAGGTTTCAAATAAAAACCTAAATTCAAAAATTTACGATTTTCACACGCCTTTCCAATAAAATACACTCATAAATCTTTTAAACTATCTAAAAAAAAATTCTTAAACAAACCAATATTCAAATCTTTAACACTGTTTAAAAAAAAAAAACTTTATAAATTCTACAGAACTTTTTTAGGACAAAAAAACAAAAAAGTTTAAAAAAAAAACATTTAACCAGACAACATAATTTTTGCAATCGTTTTTTACAAATCAAAATGATTTATTAGAATCAATGAATTGTTTTTATTTACGAAGAACTTAAGAGCACGCAAAATATAAAAAAGGTCACACTGACCTATAATGTAGACCAAAAGGAAGAAAAAAAAAACATTAAGTTAACAATTGTATTCGAAACGGCAGTAACGACTATAAAAGAAATACTACTTAATACCCAGAAACACTACACATTACCAAACAATGGGTAATGTATCGCCCTTTGGCCTTTCTTTACTTTACCTTTCTTCACTGATGAACTTTATATGCGATGAACATAAAAGTAATGGGTGGACTCATTACCTTTGGGGGGTAAAATAACTAGTTACTTATATGGTTACATGGTGAGCAAAAGCAATTTTTCTATAGATATATATATAGATAATGTAGGTAAGGACCATTGCAAATGTAGTTAAAAACAAATGAAATTTCACTAGAAAAAAGGACGACTTACATTTACAGTAAATTCAACTAACATTGTCATTTGTTTTTTACTGTTCAAAAAATTAACCACAATTGCAGTAAAAATTAACCACATATGTAGTTAAAAATAAACTAACACTTATATATTTATTTTATTATTAAAAAAAAAAAAAACTATAGTATAAAATGAATGTAAAATCATAATACAGTAATTTGATGTGGTTAATTTTTTTTTTTTAATAAGAGTACAAAGTCCTGTAAAAGTTATACTTTCAGCAGTAAATCAAAACTGTTAAGGCAAAAACCAGCAGAAACTGAAATGTGGCTTATCTAGTTTTTACAATAAGCCCTTCATATGTAGTTAATAACGAAATTTCTTCTACAAATGACTGTTTTTCACTTAAAAATAAAGATACTGTCATACAACTCAAACAACTACAAATATTTACAGCATAAATTTTCAAAAAAAAAATTTATAGCAAATATTATTTTGAATTAAGTAAATAACGTGTTCGCGCTGAGAATCGAGCCTGAAGGTCTATGATTGTAAGGCGACAACTCTACCATTATTTAATGTTTGAGCTATCGTCACATATAATAATGGGTTGCTTATAATGTAAATGAATACATAGATTTTCATAAAAATAAATATAAAAAAATGTATAGCAAATATTATTTTTAATTAAGTAAATAACGTGTTCGCGCTGAGACTCGAACCTGAGGTCTCTGATTGTAAGGCGAAAACTCTACCAACTGAGCTATCGTCACATATAATAATGGGTTGCTCATAAAGTAAATGAATTGTTATGTTCGGTGTTTTCGTTCGTGATAACAAAAATATATCACGTTGTGGTGTAATGGTTAGCGCGTTGGACTTTTACACAGAAGATCCCGGGTTCGATCCCCGGTGCCGGCAACATCAAAATAATATGTATGAGTTTTTTCTATCCCTCATACGTATCGCAATGTCCACCTTCGGTGTTCCCATAGCAATTAACCCCACCGAAGTTAAATAATGAATCTGGGCTATAAACCAAAAAGCTTCAATAAGTTCGCCAACTCTCCATCAGGTGGCGAGCAACAATTGTTCTAAGACTTATCATCTCGTGCAATTACAGTGTTGCCATGTCTGAAGCCCTTCATCTTTCCCCATCTTTCATCTCTATACTATCCCTTTCCAAGAAAACAACACACTAAATATAGGAAGTATTTCCTGAGTGTTGCCTCTCGTTAAAAAAGAAAAAAAATATACCATACCGTCATGCTTAAAAAAAACGCTAAGTGAAGTGTTGTATAAATTTCTTTTCTTTAGCGAATTAAAATTACACACTGTTTGAATGTTTGTAAGACACTGAGCTTGTTTATTGAAAAGTAAGTACTTATAAACTAATTATAATAATCTTAAACCTAATCTAGAACTAATAGCTACCTACTGGCCGCACACATGCGTATCAGTTCTTAGAGCAATAAAAGACTTTCTTTTTTATCTATGTTTTATTACCATCCTAAACTAATAAATGGATGATAATAAAATCTACGCACATAATCTGCCTGTAGGAGATTGTCTTATCTTTAATATGTGTTTCTTTGTAACAAGGGATGGTTAAATACTAATGAGTATTACGGAAAATTCCCACATTTGGTTTCAAATGTGTTATCATAAACTAATAATTTCATAATTATGCTATTAGGAATTTCCAATATCCCTTATTCTAAAACACATATTAAAACCCACATGTTCATATTTGAACATTTTGCGGCCGGCGAACAACTATAATACCTGCCCTATTTCGGCAAATATATTTCTTTACAAAATAAATGATTGTTACTACTATACAAATACTTATTATAATCAAAGATAGATGACCAGTTGCATGATGAAAATTAAGTCCTTTTAAGTGGATGTCTGTTGCTTTTAACCTTTTAATTTCTTCTTTCAGAGCAGTGATTTCAGCGGAATGATTTATTACTATCGAACCCAGCGGTTTTATGAACTGACTGGTGTTGTAACTGATTTCATTAATTAGATGGGTTCCAAAACTTCCCTCTATGGATTTACTTATGTCAGAGCTAGCAGGTAGAATAGTTTTTCCCTCTTGACCAGAGCAACCAGGATTAAAAGTTAGGACTCCTTGCTTCGGTAATTTAATTAACTCTTGATGCTGTGGGCCGCAATACACATGCAGTGTTGAATTCTCGTTCGTTTTGAATAGCCACTTCTGTTTATTGTTAAGCTTTACCCAGGTGTGTTTATTGATGATTTCCATGAAATGGCAGTTTACATCTTTGTGTGGTTTTAACGGAGCCACTTCACACATATTGGTGTTTGCATCTTGCCAAGCCCAACCACCCTCGCACAAATACTCTCTATCATTAACCTCTTTGCAACCATGGAATTCTAAATCTGACATCAGATGAAATACGTCTGCGTCATAACTGTATACCAAATAGGGATTTGGAACTGATGCGATTACTATGTTTGCTGCCTGCTGCACAGGTATGGGAACAACCTTGAACACGTTTGATGATCTGGAAGAAATTAAAGGAATATTAGTTTTTACTACCATCTGGTCATCCAGAATAATAGCTTTGGCTTTCATCATCTTGAGAATGGTTGGTAATTGATTTTCCTTCGAGCCTGGAAGCCTCATATTTTCGGGTAACCATTCCTTTATTTTTGCTACTTCACGACTCAGTTGGTCTGGCTTCAATAAATCTGGGCTAACTTTCCCATGATTAATATCCATCAAAAGGCGAATAATCTGGGATTGCGCTTTCTCAACCTCTTCCAATTGGGCTTCTATTTGCCTAGCGGTAGCAAAGAATTTGATGGACTCTTTATAGACAAACATTTTTTCTTGCACCAGCAGCGTGATGTTATCTATTCTTGTCTGTAACACCTCAAACTTGTCACTTACTTCCTTAACGGAATTTTGAAACAAATTTATAGTGGAATCAACCGTTGATGTTTGGTTTTTTATTAGGTCTTTAACATTCTGTTGATTTTCTAAGAGGTTTCTCATATCATGCTCTAGCTCGTAGCGATCATCATTGTCCATCAACCCAAATAATAGGTGGTAAAATGACCCAATAAAATTGATGCCTCTTTTTTTGCGAGGCATATTGTTTAACGAAAACAATTCATTAGAGCCTTGCACTATTCCAATGCGCTCTTTCATTAACGATACCATACTATTGCATTGCTCTGTAAACTCTCCCAGTTTACTGCAAACTGCTTTGCTTTTATACGTTAAATTAGCTACTTGATCTAATGATGCCATGTACGGTTTTAAATCAAAGTATATCACTAGATTCCAATTTGATGTGCTTACACCGATTGTGCCCAGGTTATCTAAATAAATCGCTGTCTTCTCGTTGAATGGAATAATTTCAGTTTTTGTTGTTTTGTTTATAGCTGCCACATTCGCAAATATACACATTATCAACACCATCATTACCTTGGACATGCTGACATCAATACCCTTGGCAGTACCTCTTGCTCTTGTAATGTATGAAGTCGACCGCTGCACTTCTTCTTCGGTCGCTTGTACGGGCTCCAGCGGACAGATTTTTGTGATTGGACGCTTTAAGGTTCCTTGCTGAACTTTTAAAGTTACCACTCTTATTTTTCTGTCTTTACCAGTATGTGTGTCGATAACTCTACCTAACGGCCACCTTGCTGGAGACGTATTTTCATCTTTAATTAATACAACCTGGTCTCGGTTTATATTTGGCATAGCATATTTCCATTTTCTCGACATCTCTTCAAAAGTTAGTTTAGCTTCTCCTATAACACGCCGCAAGTGATGTTTTACAGATTTCACAGCCGCCTCCCAAATTCCTCCAAAGTGAGGAGCTCCCGGGGGAATAAACTGCCATTTTATATTGTCACCAGCTAACACTTCCGCTACTGATGAGTTGTTTTTAAGAGCATCTGCGTAATCTTTATCAATTTTCTTAGCTGCACCCACAAAATTAGTTCCGTTATCGGAATATATATGAGCACTTTTTCCTCTTCGGGCAAAAAATCGTCTAAGCGCTGCCATAAATGCCTCTGTTGACAACTCGCTTACTGCTTCAAGAATATTCATACATTCTTCTTTACTATCCGCTCCAGTCATCAAGTCGTCCATATAGAAATCATCTTTTATTATTAAGTAGATCTTTTGGTTGTCATCTTTACTTTCATTTGCAATTTCTAGCAAAACACGCTTAGCCAAAAATGGTGCACAAGCAGTTCCATACGTCACCGTTTTAAGCTTGTATTCTTCAATTGGTTTCTTGACATTTCTCCGCCACAATATTGTTTGATATTTTTGATCTTCATCGGCCACTTTTATTTGCCGATACATTTTTTCTACGTCAGCTGTCAACACATACCTCCACAATCGCCATCGTATTAATATTTCAAAAATATCATGCTGTAATTTCGGTCCAATATGTAGCACATCATTTAGACTTCGCCCGTTGGATGATTTTGAAGACGCGTCAAATACCACTCTCACTTTAGTTGTAGCATGATCTTCTCTTACTACTGCTTGATGTGGCATATAATATTTACCAGTATTTTTTTCAATGAGTTTTTCCATGTGGCCCAAGTTCACATATTCTTCCATGAACTTATCATAATCCACTTTTAATTTTGCATTAGCGGCTAGTTTCCTCTCCAAGCTTAGTAATCGGGCTGTTGCAATCTTCTTCGAGTCACCTAGTTCGCACTCAATTTTAAGCGGCAACTTTACAACTAATCGATTTTCTTCGTCCACTTTTGTTGTTGCTTTAAATAGATTTTCACACTCATCATCTCCTTCATTATTTGGAATATCTTCAGAAATTTCTTCTAATTCCCAAAAGCGTTCTATACCTCTAGTAACCGCAACTACTACTTTATTTCTTACACGTGGAATATCAAGCGCACCGCATATTATCCAACCAAGAGTTGTTGCTTGCCCCATTAGATCACCATGTTTTACTATGCCTTCCTGCATTATTTGTTGATATAGCCTTACGCCAATTAATACATCAATTCTATCAGATTTATTAAAGTTAGGATCTGCTAAGCAATAGTTGTTCCATTTACTCATATCTTCTTTAAATGTTCTCTCAGGAAGATCAGATGTAATAGAACTCACCACCAGTGCTTTTGTGTGATGAACAGCGTCACTTTTAAACCTTGGACTTATAGTGATTTCTACTTCTCCCTTAGACACCCCAACCATCGATTCAAACATACCATATATTTCTGTTTTTACCTTCTTTCTAGGTAATTGCAGAATTTGAATAGCTTCTTCAGTAATTGATGAATGTTGAGCACAAGGATCAATCAATGCTCTCAATATTATTTGCTCACCAAGAGCAGATTTTACCTTAATTTGTGCTGTTGCCAATAATTCTTGGGATGTATTATCTCGAGTTACCATATTTGTTGATCTTGGACTGCTTTCTGGCTGCTCTTTCTTCTTCGTCTCAAACTCTGTATAGTGTAACAGAGTATTATGCTTTTTTCCACACCTACTGCAGCTGCTGTTATATTTAAAGCATTTCTTATAACTTTTGTGCGATAAACAAAGATCACACATTTTCTCTTTATTTACCCAATTTTTTCTGGATACCAGAGGAAGCGCTATGAATTTTTTACATTCTTCTGTAGTGTGACCTGGCATCAAACAATACCGACAATTAAACTGTATTGTTTGGAAGGTGTGCGACTGCCTTGCCGGAGCTTTATTCATTGCACTGCTGTTTTTTTTATTTTTAATGGCTTCTTGCGCTAGATATTGCTGCTCCAAGAACCCCATTACATCCTCAAGTGTTTGTATTTCTTTGGTTTTTTGCACACTTTGCTCGTACCACACCAACCCTTCTCTGTCCAGCTTCCTTATTAAATTTCTTGCTATGAAAGGATTCGCATCTTCAAGCGACACACCCATTGCCTTTAAGGCTTGAAGACATTCGGTTGTTGTGTCTAATAATCTTTTTAGACTAGTCGCATCTTGACTATTAATATTTGGTTGATCGAATAGTTTATCAACTATTGTTGAAAATAGCAATCTTCTATTATTGAATCTATTTTTCAAAATTACCCATGCCGCTTCATAGTTTTCATCCGTAACTTTCAGGTGTTGTATCATACGGCCGGCCTCTCCTTTCACTATACTTTTCAGTCTATACAGCTTCTCTACATTCGGTAGTGGCTGTGTATCCACCAACTGCTGGAACAAATCGTGAAATGCTGGCCACTCATCTATATTGCCAGTAAACACTGGAATTTTCACCCGCTCCAATTTCGTCTGAGATGTTGCACCAACATTTCTCTGTTGGTCAGCCTTCGATGCCAATTCTTCCATCATGGCATCATATTCTCTTCTCACTGATCTAAATTCGTCCTCAATATCGTCATATTCAGGATCTTCTATCATTATGTCGTACAGTTTCTTCAAATCTTTAAAATCCCTCGTTAACCCATTCTGTTTAACTTCTAGGACAGCCGCCGACAACTCATCTTGCGATTCTTTTATTCGGTCTAACTTGCTTTCAAGATCGTTCTGAAGGATATAAAATCTCTTCCTCTTTCTGTCCACTGCACTGCTAGTGCTTCTTTGTATACTCGTATTTTTCTCTCTCATAGCAGCACCTTCTTCTTTATTTTTGTGCACTTGCTTATTTTCAAAGCATTCCACTTTTAATATCTCTTCCTTCTCAGTTTTTGCCGCATCGACAAATGCTTTTAAGATTGTACTAAGCTCTTCATACAACTCTTCTGTGTTAGCATACATGACCTTTAACTCGTCATTCTCTGCCTCCTCTGGAAGTAGACTGGCATGGATTTTCTTGTATGAGCTCCATGCCTCTTCAATTGTTGCCCTATATGATGTCACTTTCTCAAGCCGAATTTGCTGGACATCAATTTTTGGCCGAAGGTTGGAAATTTTCTTAGCTAAACCCTTTAGCTGATCCATTGCCTTTTCTAGTTTTACCATAGCTGCTGCTAATTTCTTCCTTGTTTAGCTGCAATCGATGAACCTCGTCTTAGATTTTTTTTTTTCACACACGAATTTCGAACTCCGTATGTTTACTTATTTAATTTTTTCTCTTTCGAAGGACCACAAATGTATAAATTTCTTTTCTTTAGCGAATTAAAATTACACACTGTTTGAATGTTTGTAAGACACTGAGCTTGTTTATTGAAAAGTAAGTACTTATAAACTAATTATAATAATCTTAAACCTAATCTAGAACTAATAGCTACCTACTGGCCGCACACATGCGTATCAGTTCTTAGAGCAATAAAAGACTTTCTTTTTTATCTATGTTTTATTACCATCCTAAACTAATAAATGGATGATAATAAAATCTACGCACATAATCTGCCTGTAGGAGATTGTCTTATCTTTAATATGTGTTTCTTTGTAACAAGGGATGGTTAAATACTAATGAGTATTACGGAAAATTCCCACATTTGGTTTCAAATGTGTTATCATAAACTAATAATTTCATAATTATGCTATTAGGAATTTCCAATATCCCTTATTCTAAAAACACATATTAAAACCCACATGTTCATATTTGAACAAGTGTATATAAATAGACTTTAAAAAAAAATAATTTAATAGTTATTTTACGTTTATAATTCATGCACTATGTAAGTGATGAAATCATTATTTAATGTTTTGAGGTAAAGTAAAAGGTAATTCGGTATAATTACAGGGTACTCCATGAGTGTTCAATTATATGTAGATCCATTATTTATCTTTCGCTGAAGATAATGAGTTTGCATTACTAAGTAATGCATTATGTAACCCTTTATTGGTAACTCATTATTTTTTGTGGGAAAATAATAAAATTATTTTTTGATTAATTTCCAATAATTGAATAACAAAATTAATTTATAATTTATTTGTTTTTTTTGACAAAAATAATGCAATTTGGAATTGTTCAAATATTCTCTAATTCAATTGAATTAAAGGTGAATGATTGACATTTTTTAAATAAATTTCAACTAATTGAAAAAAAAAAATGTAATTAAATTGTTTTATAAATGTATATGTATGTGTCACATGTGTTGATGAACTATACATACCTCCCTTACTTTATGACTTAGATCATAAAATAAACCTCACAAAAACTTAAAAATTTAACAAAACTCTTATTTTTTCTGAATGGAGCTATGTTTTTTCATACATATGAACCATTTGTATATTTGAATATATATATATTTTATTCTTATATATAAGTAATTTCTAAAATTTTTGACACCCGTTGAAACTGACCTTTAGAAAAGTATGGTTTAGTTGTAGTGTCAAATATTTTTTCGGCCTGAATCTTTAGGTATAAAAAACACTTACATGTACTCAGAACATACGTATGTAGATCAAAAGATCTCTCAATGTGGCAAAACTACCTCATGAAGAGCAGTTTCCCATCTTCAGCTTTGGTACACAGAAAAAAAAAATTGCGCCAAGTACACATTTTGTTGAATAAAAAAAAATAATCAATTACTTTTTTAATTGATTCAATTAAAAAGTAATCAATATTTTTGTTTATTTAAAGTAATCAATATTATTTAAAATATTGATTACTTTTAATTGAGTCAATTAAAAAAGTAATTGAGTCAATTAAAAAAGTAATTGATTATGTTTTTTTTATTCAACAAAATGTTTACTTGGCGGAATTTAAGAAATATTTTTTTGTGTGTATGAAGACAACTTTAGCTTTCATGACCTGTGGGTGTATGATAACTTCAGGCACGCAGATAATATATTTGCCAGATGTACTTCAATCAGATCAATGCTTCGTTGTAAAAGAGCAGGAAAGACACATCTGGTCATGCGGTCTTAAAAGGAGAAAATATTTTGACAGTTCTTCTAACCATGTCGCCAGTTATATTATATTTGATTAGAATTTCCTAATCTTTGAGACTGTCTACCTGGTTACATAAAAGTTTCCAGGAGTTGCGCTTTGCCGTTCGAATTTTCCCGTTGTATTCCCTGAGCCTACTCTTACGACGTGCTCTATTCAGATTTTCCCCACCTGTACGTGCCACCCCCTTGATTAGCCGCTAAAGTTCCGGCGAAGGCGGAAGTGTCGCAGAGTTAGACGATAAATAATAAGATGTTGTAAACAACCTCCGACTACCGTGAGTGGGTATCGTATCATCTTCCTTTGACAGTTTCGGAGCAAAATCAAAGATTAAGTTGGTAGTTCGGGTTATTTAATCCAGATACCTTGTGTTTTACAGTCCAAGATTTCTGCAGCAAACAAAATTTTCAAAACCTCAAAATAGCATCCTTACATAAAGTTTTTAGTTCTGCGAATTTAAAAGTATTTAACCCTCAAACCGGTCTTAGCTTTTTTTTTGCAATGAAATGCAAACCACTTGCTCGTCACGAAAATTAAACAATATGTTCTTCTACCAAAATCCTTTTCGTTGCTTATTTTAGGCGATATGGGTGAAAATAGGTTAAGAAAGAATCTCAAAAACTAGTCCATAAAAAAAAATACTTTAGACATAAATTATTCTCCTTACCCAATTAAATATAATTAAATACAATAAAGCGTCTAAAAAGTGTTTTCTAAAATAATTGCAGATTTCTGTTTAAGTTCTAAAACATGAAAAAAATGTTTTTGAGTGTATTTTTATATTATGTCCAAAGTAGGGCCTACCAAAAAAAATGGTGTGTTGTTGAGCCTCACTGATATCTGAAAGCAAAACGGAAAATGGGGAGTTGGTTAGTATGAATGCCTTTATCGTGTCATATTCAATCAAAACTAAGGGAAACATCAAAATTTATTTTTCAAAGGCGAACGTTTGAAAATGAAAAATCGATTTGTATTATTTTTTTGTAGTCTAGTGTAGAAGACAAATAGTAAACAGTTTCTTTGCAGGTAATTGAGCGTTTAACGATAGTCATCGTCCAAGCCCTAAATCATCAAACTCGGTTCTGTAGAATTTGAGTTTGAAAAGCGTGGTTTCGAAAAAAAGAGTCCAAGTTTTAAGTTAAATTTTCTGGAACACATTGAATGCCTTGTTTATGCAAAAAAATCCTTTTAGGATAACATTATGAATATCTATGCTAAACAAATATGCAAAAATATTGAAAAAATGTTTTAAAATCCAGAAGAACTCTTTTAGAAATTTTAGTGTTTGTTTTCACTTAACCCTCTAACCGTTCTAAGCTTTTTTGGACTGAAATTTGTATCACTTCTTCGGCAAGAGAAATAAAGAATGTTTTGTTCTAGCGAAATTTTTTTCGTCGCCTATTTTAGGCGATATGGGTCAAAATAGGTTTAGAGGCTATCTCATAAACTAAGCCATTAAATTTAAAAAGTTAAGGCATAAATTATTCTTCTTACAAAGATATAACAACAGTCCAAAAATTAGCCCTTTTGTGCTTTTAGATAAAAGATATGGCGATTTTCGTTTTTCGAAAAACGCGAAATTGAGCGAAAACGCACCTTAACTTTAATATATATTGACGAAACTTTGAAGATTTGATAGTGTTACCAAATATAATATTTCTGCCAACTTTCATAAAAATCCGTCTACTCGTTTTCAAATTAAGATGATGTTCCTTTATATGTATCTTTTACAATCCTGTATGTCCTTGGACCAAACTTAGAACATTTTCCAAAAGTTTAAGCTTCAATCTTCCTTTGTGTGGAATATGAATGGTTTAATGTTAACAGAAATGTGTTTTAAGAACTTTTAAAAATTGTGGTTATTTCAAAATATTTATTTTTTGAAATTACCGAAAACTTTAACTATAACGCTTTCTCGCTTCCAAACCGTGACATGTGCACAAAACATTACTTCGCAAAATATGTGGCTAACTTCGTTCTCTATCGATATAGCTTACATTTTTATAATAAAACACTTTGTTGACGAACTTATGGCCAATTGAAAATACCCCGCCTAGAGGCGGGCTTGCCGGTTAGAGGGTTAAAGCGCCCTCTAGTCGAAGTATTAGCAACTAGAGTTGAAACTTTAACAGCATATAAATCCTAGATGGTTGAAGATATTTCAAAAAATTAAATTTTGTATAATATTGTGAACAAATCTTTATTCAAATATATATGAAAAATGTTCTTTATGCGTTAATCGATTTTTAAAATTTTTTGTAAAATAATCGTGGTTTTTTGACCATTTTTTAAAATTGTCATATGGTAACCCTGGCGATAAAATTTTAATAAGTTTAGTAGTATTTTAATAAAAACCATCCATTATTTATGTTTTAACTGAAATCGGAGTACATTTTGTAATATTTTAGATTTTGTGTATTTCAAAAACTATACATTCGATGAACTAATTTGTAGCTGAAAAATATATTTCCATATTTTTTCATTAACATAACTATCAAAAATATAAAATATTACGCTTTTTTATATTTTTAAATCATTTCTGAAAAAAGTTTTACCAAAGAAAGGGTCAAAAATTTATTTTTTCAAATTATAATTTGGCAACTCTGTATAACAATTTTCCACAATTTTTGGATAGTTTTAAGGCTTTTAAATCACTTAAGGTTTTAAAAACACTTAAAAAAATATAGGCGTTTAAAAGTACTACGTGGAAAAGGAACACCGTGCAAAAATTAGTTAATGAGAAGGGATTTAGCATGCTTAAACATCGACTAGCACATACAAAACAAAAGTTGAAAATATTTTGTCTCAAAGTGTCGACAATTTTTGAAACTTCTCATATATGTATATGAACCATTTGTATATTTAAATATTTTTATTTTTATATATGAACGTATACAATTTTATTGCTCATGCGTGCGACCGATGGGGATCAAATGATAAACCCAACGAAGATCCCTCAAATTGTTCCAGTACAATAAAGCAACCAAAGTAAACCATAGCGATCATATTGTATTCAATGAATATTTGTATTTTTTTTGTTTTTGTTACGGTTGCTCGTTACACAATTTCAATGTTAAGATCGTAAATCTTATGGCCAAACAAGACTCAAACTGAGTATTGTGGCAGATCATACAGTACAGCTCAAATTCATATAAAAATGTTTTATAAGGCCAACTGACCGATCGGCTACAATATGAAAGAAAATTAAATAAATTTCTCATATGAAAATCAAAAAACTTGCCTAAATGCGTGCTTTGCTGTTAAACTTAAAATGTTAAACTTAAAATTGTTTAAAGAAATCAACAACTACATCAGCAGCAGTAAAAATTGTTGCATTGACTGAAAACTAAAAAGAGCTTGGGAGGTCTGCTTTTTTTTTTTTGGTAAAATTTCTTTTAAAAGAAATGAATGAATTGTAAATGTTAAAACCATACTGATATATGGTTATAAACAAAATATCAATAAAAAAATAACAAAAAATCAATTTCTTTTTTATATAAAAAAAAACAAATTATTAACTTTCGCATGCATCATTTTCACTTGCAATTGTTTTTATAAACAAAATGTTGCTTTACTTTTTTTTCGCCTCCCCCCCAAACAAAACATAAAAAGAAACAAGTTAAATATCTTGAAATTTTAATATATTTATTTATGAATTTTCAACACCTTTCAACTTTTTGAACAGTTTATAAAAAGAAACCAATCACCACTTTATTGTATCGCAAGAAATTAATACAAAATTGTTTTTAAATTAATTTACCACAATTTGCACTTAACCAGCATGTTCAGGTTGTAGTAGTCGTAGTACTTATAGCCATCTGAAAACTGTAACCAATTAAATAAATACAATGCAAACAATTTTTTAAAATATATAAACTTGACTTGGTCTTTATTAGTGCAGAGCAGTAAAGGGGTACCTCTTGCCCATTACACCCCCATCCCCCACATTGGACTAACAATTAGTTATAAAAACAATACCGGGGTGTGTCTATTCACGTGTTAAATGTGATTGATATTTTTCGTTTAACTATAGTATACACAACTTCAGTATTTTGGCGTATTATTACATCTCAGCCTTGTCGTACAGATTTTTCTTAAAAAAATATATTTTTTTTTTAATTATTGTTCGTTAAATATGACTACCCAAAAATTTGTTTGCTAGAACTACTAAGCGTATGATTAATTTTATTACAAGTATTATGTGATTCATCATACGTCGAACAAAAAAAAAAAAATTTTAATATATTTAAGATGTACAATATTCAAATAACTTCAGTATTTTGGCGTATTACATCTCAGCCTTGTCGTACAGATTTTTCTAAAATATATATTTTTAAATTAAAGAGAAATTGTTCGTTAAATATTGGGTCCGCCATCTAACGTTTTTTTTCAACTAGTGCTTATTTCGTGAATGGTAACACTTAGCTCATGTCTGATTTGACAGATAATTAGTTTTATCCTTCCGCTGAACGAATATGGTTGTGTATACGCTTGAACAACGCTGGGAAATATTGCGACATTGCGATTGGCAATATTTGGCTGGACGGCGCTACGTGCCACACAGCCGAAGCTACACTCGATGTTTTGTGCCCTGTTTTTGAAGATTTGACACCGTTGGACTATTATTTGTGGGGTGCCGCCAAAGATAAGTGTTACGCCAACAAGCCAGAGACAATTGACGCTTTAAAGGACAATATTCGTAAAGCCATTGGTGAAATACAGCTGCACACAAACGATAATGTGCTTAAAAATTGGACCGATCGTGTAGGCTACTGCATGGCCAGCCGAGGCAGCCATTTGAATGACACTATTTTCCATTATTAACCGGAAGGATTGTACTTTCAAATAAAAAAAGAAATTTGAGAAAATATTCAGTAGGTTTTTTTTTAGCATTTTCAAAAAAAAAATTGTTATTTGGCGGACCCTTTATTAATACCCAAAAATTTGTTTGCTAAAACTACTTAGCGTATGATTAATTTTATTACAAGTATTATGTGATTCACCATACGCCTAGTAGTTCGAACAAAAAAAAAAATTTAATAGATTTAAGATGTACAATATTCAAAGAATGTTTTCTCCAAAACGGAGACGAGCTACACAATAAAACTTTCTGGATAGTTAGAAAAATACCACAACTTGTTTATAAATACAAAAAAAAATTAAAAAAAAAAAAAACAATTTTGCCCGATTTTGATATAAAAAAAGTTGAGTTGAGCAAGTTTGACATTTTTTAATCAATTGGGATTTTTTTCTTTTTTTTTTTCTTTTAACTTTGTTCTTACTTACAACAGTTTGTTGGAAACCATAAATAATTTGGTTAGTAAAAGCTGCATAACTTTATAATTTTTAAAGTAATTGATACAGGAAAGATACAATTTTATTCACAATTAAAATTAAAGTCTTTTTTGGAATAAATTTAAAAATAAATGTTTTAGAAGAACAATAAATAAATTTAACTTAAGCACTCATTTATCAAAATTGTTATAAATATTAGAGATTGTCAGAATAATATAAAGTTTCTTTGTTTTTTGGGATATCATCACTTTTTAAAATATGTTGACATCAATAAAAATTCCGTTATTGTATTTTTCAAATTTCAACTGCTTCGACTGGTGAGCGTTGTCCAAAAACGCTGCTTTATTTATATAAAAGTGCTTTTTTTTTTTTTATTAATTAATAATCATATAATTACAAATTATATACTATTACCCCAACCGAGCACTAGCTACTTCAGCGCGTTGTAGCGAAAATAGACCAGTGCCTCTGGTGGAATCGAACGCACGACCCCCGCACTGATAAGCCAGCACGCTACCAACTAGCCTACCGGGGCGCACAACGCTTTATTTATATGAAAGGTTGTTTTATTTATATGAAACCTTTCGATTCTACACCTCGTTTTTAAAGTGCACCATTTAGGAAATAGAGTGGTCGGAAAAAATACAATGTTTTCAAATAACTTAAAAAGTACTGTTTTATTACACACAAGCTGAGAAAAATTGTGCAGAAATCGGCAAAATTTCCGGGAATTCTCGGGTTAAAAACCCCACACTCCACAGAAAAATATATTGTCAATCAAAATTAAATTAAAATTTAGTTTGATTTAAAATTCACTTTCATTTAAAAGTTTAATAATATATATTAAATATTTAATTAAAAATTACCATAAGGACAACGAAGTAAAAAAAATGCCAAAATTAAAAAAAAAATTATCAAAAAAATTGATCAAATTAAAAAAAAAAATTAAATTTAACAAAATTGAAAAAAAAAACTCCAAAATAATAATAAATTGGAATAAATTAATAAAATAAAAAAAAATTTCAATGAATTAAAAAATCGCCGAAATTTAAAAAAATTACAAAGATATAAAAAATCGCCGAAATTAAAAAAGATTGCAAAATTAAAAATGATTTCGAGACATGATCGTTTTAAATTTTATTTAGGTGATTTTTTCCAATTTTAGCGAGTATTCCAATATATTCGTTGTATCTATGTTTCTCGATTTTTCAAATATTTGCCAATTTTTGTCGATCTTTTTCAATTTCACCGATTTATTTTATATATTGTCGTTGTTTTTTTAGTTTCGCATATTTTTTTAATATAATAGAATTTTTTCCAATTTTTGCCAACTATTTTAGTTTTTAATTTTGACGGTATTTTCAATTATGACGATTTTTGCAAAATTAACGATTTTCTTAAATTTCGTCAATTTTCTTTTTAATTTTGGTGATTTTTTTTAAAATTTTTCAATTTTTGAGATTTTTTTTTTTCAAATTTTAATTTAAGTTTTAATAGTATCGACTACAAATTTGTTTGAAATTTAAAACAATATAAAAATAAATTTTATAAATAACTAACAAAAGTATAAAATTTTGGAGTTCTACGATAAAAATAGCGCATTTATTAATAAAATTCGGGTCTGAATGTTTTTGGTTTACCAGCGTTTTTTGGTTGCCCTGTAAAATATTAAAATGGCAAAGTTTATTATGGAATTTAGATGACCATATCTTTATAAAACTTAACTATTAGTCTTTCCAAAACTGTCAAAAAGTAAAAAATCGATTTAAAAATAACTAACAAAGGAGATATCCCGACGCTGACCCTCAGATCGTAATGAAACTTGGGTATGTTGCAGAGGGTGAAAAATAAGAAACACCTATATTTGCGATTTATTCATGAGCGGTAGTTGGAAGATCTCTCTAATGGAGTCAAAAAAATATTGAAAAGTTGAGATATAACGACGCTGAATCAATTAATATTTTAATTGATTTTGCACCTACCACTGAAATGAACTCTTTCAATTAAAATAATAATAATATCAATTAAAAGAGTTATTGTTTTTCTTTACAACCTCAATTAAAAAGTTTATTAAAATTGATTAAAACTTTAATTGGAACTTGAGAAGAAAACAATGGTAGTTTTAATTAAAAACTCGTATTTTTTTATTTTTGTTATATGCCCCCCACTAAATAAAAAAAGAAATGTAGGTTTGTAAATTGAATTGACATTTAATTTATAATAAAATTAAAACTTTTTAATATAAAAATGTATTATAAGAAAACAAATAAAAGTAAAGACAAAATTTTTGTTTTGATTGTCTGGTCTTGAACTTTTTCTTGTAATTGAATTGCTTTCTTAAAAAATCACACACAACTTTAAAATGATAGTTTAATGACACTTATACTTATTGAAAATTTAATTATTTACAAAAATAATAGCTTAATTGTCCTTTTTCAATAAATAAATAAAACACGAAACTAAATTAAGTTTTCGTGCGTACACGAATATCTCAACAAAAAGAGTGTTGCAAACTCTAGGGAAATAACTACGATTTTGCGTGTATTTGAAATCGGTAAACTATTCAACTTATTTAAAGTTAATCATTTGCGATTTTTTTTTCTTTTTATTTACAAATTAAATAATATATTGATATAATTAAACCTTTGTTTGATTATTTAATCTAAATAAAATTTTTAAAAATTTTGTTTACATGTTGTCAACACTGTATGGATATATTAGAAAATTCAATAAATTTTTTAATTGAATCAATTAAAAAAATTGTTTAAATTGCCTTTGATATTCAATCGATTAATTAGATATTTTTGTCCCATTATTTTTTTTGTGTAATGAAACTGGTTATGTTTTAGAGGGGGGAAACAAGAAACACTTATTTTTTTTTTTTTTATTTTATTCATTAATAGTCATATAATTTGAAATTATATACTATTACCCTAACCGAGCACTAGCTACTATGGCATTCGGCGCGTTGTAGAGAAAACAGACCAGTGCCTCTGGTGGGAATCGAACCCACGACCCCCGCACTGATAAGCCAGCACGCTACCAACTAGCCTACCAGGGCGCACAAGAAACACTTTTATTTGGGGTTTATTCATGGTGGTTTCAAAAGAATATAATATAAAATATCAAATGAATATCAAATGAGCGGTTGTTGGAAGATCTCTCTAGTGGAGCCGAAAAAATATTGAAAAGTTTTCCATCAGAAAAGTTTCGAACAAACTTCAAACCCATAAATATTCGATTGGGTACACAGAAAAAACCAAAAACGGGTTTCAATTAAAAAAATTTTTGAATCAATTAATGTTTTAATTGATTTTACACCTATCACGGCAATGTTACTATCAATTAAACCTATTATTAAAATTAAAAAGAAAAAAAAAATTATAAATAACTTCTACAAAAAAAAAAAATACGATACTCACAAAAATAGTGTGTGATCTATACGTTAGTATGTGTGTTTTTTGCAATGCTGAGTCTGTTTGCGTGTGTGCTTGTTTTGTTTGTTAACTTTAAATGTATTTGGTATTTTATACTGAAAATTTTCTATTTATGCATACAGTGTATGAAAAAATTATATGATAATTGCGTCTAAAATAAAATATGTATTTATATATTTAAAAGTCAATAAAAAAATATTTATTGATTCAATTAAATATTTGTTTAGAAAGAAATTAAATTCAAATCAAATCTGTAATTTGATATTTTAGGTTGATAATTTGTTCTGTGTAGGTATGATTCATATCGAAAATTTCTCGTTTTTGTCCGCTCTATAACATAACCAAGTTCTATTGACTGCTCGGTGGTCCGCGTCGGAAGACCTCCGTAGTAAGTTGTCGTTTTTTAGTCTGCGAAAAAAATTTAAAATTGTCAATAAAATCTTTAATTGTAATTGTCATATTTTAAGATTTTTAAAATAAAATTTTTAGTTGAAATGACTAAAAGTTTAATTGAACATTTGTTCATTAAATATTTACAAACCACTTTAATTGATAAAATAAATTCCTTAATCGGTTCAAATTTGTGGATATAATCCACATAAAATTATTTGTTTGTGTACAATAACACTGAATTTTATGTGAAAACGAATAATATTTTGTGGTTTCGGTATTCAGAACACCCTCGAATCTTGATTTTAAGGTTTTACATAAATCATGCACTAAAATATGATGACAAATTTTCAGAAATCTAATAATTTATGGTCGTACTAACTAAATTTATAAGTTGTTACCATTAATATACACTTTTCAATTCGGTTGGCAATGGTGTTACATTAGCATCTAAATATGTTTATGAATGTCTTGAAAATTATTGTTTATTTGCTTGTATTTTATGCAGTTGTTTTCTTATTACTTTTTTGAACTTTTTATTCACTTTATTCCTCTGTGTGTAAAGCACGATTTTAAAGAAATAAGTCTTTTGCAATACATCAAAATTTCATTAGGATCTAAATGTTCACCCCCAATACGACCTTCCTTGTTGGGCATAATTTTAAGTGCACACGTACAATATAAATGTATTTGTTTAACAACATAAAAATATGTTAAATGGGAACAAAATGATTGTCATAAAGTGTCACTAATGAATGTAAATTATTTTTAGTGTTTTTTTTTTTGACAAAAAATTTATTAAAATGTCTACAGTATTTCAAATAACAACAAAATGTTGTACTAAAAAGTTCACAAAAAGTAAGAAAAAAAAAACAACTGCATAAAATACAAGCAAATAAACAATAATTTTCAAGACATTCATAAACATATTTAGATGCAAATGTAACACCATTGAAATATACCATACAGAAAAAAAGGTTAGATATAAATTACAAATGCAAGGAAAAAAAAAGTTGTTAGAAGCAACAAAAGTACATTCATGCAGACTATGACAACTTAAAGTTAACTTAACTAGTTTTTTTTGCGCCAAATTAACCCTCTAATGATACAGAAGATATTGAAATAACTGTTCGGTTCGAAGGACCATAAAGTAAGTTTTATGCATTTTTTATTACGAACGAAACTTTTCCGTTGTTTTGTTTACGAGTAGTGTTTGTTTACCTTGCATACGGAGTTTGATAATTTCACTCCAAAGGACAAACATTTTTATATTAAAGAATTTTAGAAGAAACTACAGGTTTCGATTGGCGTTAATCCGAATATTATGTTAGTCTCCATTAGTTATTTTATAATCTGAATTAATTGCAACTTGCAAAATAAATTTTTATTATTAGTTTTGAATAAATTTTTTAATTCAGTTCAAAATAGTTTATCTTGATAATACGGTTAGAAGGTTCATAAAAGTCTTACTAAGATAAATTCATAATATTTGTGAAATAATTTTCTAAAATCATCTGATAAAATTTGTTATTAAAACAAAAAAAATTCTCAAATAATAAAGTTACCATTATCTGGTTAATAGAAACATGTTGCTGCAACAATACTTTAGTAATTGCGACAATTGTAAATGAACAACAACAAAAACGTGATTATAAAATATTAAGTTAGAAGAAAAAGAGCTAGAAAAGCTAAATTATGAACTGACATGTTTATTAGATAAATAAATAGACTTGCGAGAAAAAAAACAATCTTATACTGCGTTTAGATTGTTTTAAAAGTTGAAAGATTTTAAAGAGGTTACTTTAACATATTTAATTACAGTTAAAAATTTTGAGTACAGATAAGTCTGAAAAATACAATTTCTAACATAAAATTCTATAACAAATGATGAAAATAGACTAGGCGTCAGTAGGGCCCGATCAAGAACGTTCTGCTTACAATGTAAACTTTGCAATGAGTGAGCTTATTTGGCCTATGTATGTTGGCTGGCTAACAGCAATGTTATATTTTTTGCGTGTTCAAATAAAAAAAAAAAAAAAAAAAATCAAGAAAATTAAATAAGAAGAAGAAAACAATTTTAAAAACACCAACACTATAAAAAAATATATACATCGGAGTTTGCTTATACTGAAAGCATTTGATAACATATTCCATATAAAATAATGCATATATTTCTGGGACTGAGAAGTTCATGAAAATACATGTTTGTTGTTGCTGGCTGGAGGACAATTTAAATTATGAATATAAAATATATTATATTATTGTATGGTGATTAAACGAGATTATAAATGCATTAACTTTCAAGCCCTAGTAATAACGTTTATAGGGAACATTTTATAAAACGAACTAATGTTTTGGGCCCTTTCGCGATTTTCCATACAAACCTTTACAAACTTATAACTAGGGCGGACAAGCGCTTAAAAAAGCTCGAAAAACAGTAAAATATGCCGATTAAATAAAAATATAAACTGTTACATTTAAAAATAATAAACCGTTAAATTTCATTACTTTTTATTAAAATCGTTAATAAAAATTAAATTTGATCTTTAGAACTTTGTCAGTCAAACAAAGTTGCAATAGAGAAATTATATTAATTTTAATTATTATTTTAACAGAAAAAAACCTAAAATAGGCTTGATTTTTAAAGAAAAAAGCCTATAAAAGCTTAATTTATAAAGAAAAAAAAAAGCCAAAAACTTGCTAATATTTACAAAATAAGCTAAAATAAGCAAATATCAAAATATATGCTAAAAAAAGCTCTAACAAATATAGCTTAACATTTTAATAATCCAGCTTATTTTTGGTTCCCATACTAAAATTCAACACATACAAAAATCAAGATTTTAAAATTATAAATGTGCTGCAAATCTTTGCAACTTTAGCGTTTTACTTCCAACTTCACTAAAAAGATTAAAAATTTGTATAAAACGTTATGTAATGGAATAACTGTTTTAATATTACAAACAAAAATTAAGAGAATAAAAATTAAGAGAATTAAAATTAAGAGAATTTAACAAAAAATCCTGGCATTTTATTAATCTTTAAAAAAATGTTTACCACGCTTAAAGCGAACGTTCGTTACAACCGTACTGAACTGTATATGAAGTGCATAGATATGCCATAGATTGACCGTTCATGGGATAGGTCCAGTGAGTTAAATTGACCAATTTGCTTGCTGTTTGTTTATTTTTACTTAAATAGGAATACTTTATTAACATTTCATCGAGGTATTTTCTTTTTAAAAATCACAAAAATGTCATGAAATTCGCTTCACAAAAAAAGCGAAATTAAATTTTTACAAAATATTTTAAATTCTTTATTTGTGAGTGATCAAGGTAATTTTTTAATGGAGGATTGGAGCATCGAAAGTGTAGTAGGCGGTAAATATTTTACTGGTCGCCTTGGGAGAACTCACGAAAATCGTAAAAACTTAAAAAAAAATTATATTCTCAAAGTGGTAACCAATCACTGTATAGGTTCTTTGAGGGCAATTGATTCCTAATTCCCCGTAGCATATTTTCATTTATTTTAACACTGTATTAAAGCTGTATAAGAACTTTTAGTTTTAATTATGTTTAAGCTGTAGTCTAAAAGCTTTAATAGCAAAAAGTTTTTAGTGAACCTTAAACGTTAATATAATTCTTGTATTATTTGCTTATAATTTCAGAACAAATACAAAAACAACATGACAATTTTATTAAATCAAAAAACCAGTGCAATAAACCTAAGAAATTAACATCACAAAACATGACATGTCAACAGCAGCAACCAACAAGTGCAATTAATACATTACAACATCATATGCTGCAGCAACAAAACCAACAACAACAACAACAAGAGCAACAAACCATAGTTAATAATAATTATAGCAACATGTATCGAAAATCGAAAACTAAAGAAAACTCATCATTATTAAACGATGAAATAGATGGAACAACAGCATCTCAAGTGTTGCAACAAGATATAAATGACAATATTAACCACAAATCGTCATCATCATCATCGTCTTCTTGTTCGCCTATATCTGCAACATCATTATTAAAATCCTCAAAGCCTGGTTCAGCTGCTACAATACCACGATGTAGTCAAAGTCTAAGCAATCATAATGCTGCCAATAAATACGGAAGCAATAAACAGACAACATCATCATCTACTGCTGCAACAACAGCTTCTACTACAAATACCATGACAGTTGATAAACAGCAAAATATCTTAAGTAATAATGCCTCTTCTCCATCACCATCATCATCCTCAACAACGTCGTCGTCATCTTTCGCTTATAAGCTGCCAAATGACACATCAAATGATAAAAGTAACAACGTTTTAACAACATCAGCTCGTGATTGTAGCCGTAGCAAATTAGCTGCTTTGGATAATTTGGATTTGGCGCTCAATTTGTCTAATTTACCATTGGAAGGTGATGAAGATGATGATCCATATTTTGAGCTACAAGAATATTTAGAACGTGTTAAGGTAAGTTATTTTTAAAAAGTAATTTTTTGTTACCTAGTGTAGGAATTTGTAATAACCCAGCAAGAATTTATTTTATATTTTATTTATTTATTTATTTATTCGATTTCAATCTCACTTTCAATTAAAAGTTTAATAACATTTATTACATTTTTAATTAAAAATTAATTTAGTCCATACAAAATTTTCAGTTTTTTATAATATCTATTAATTTTTTAACTAAAATTTAATATAGTAAACACAAAATTTATGCAACATATTGAAACAATGCCAAAATTAAAAAATCCAAAATTTAAAAAAGTCTCTATAATTAAAAAAAATAGCCAAAATTCAAAAAATATAGACGAAATTAAAAAAAAAAAAATGCAAAAATTTCAAAAATCAGCAAAATTGAAATAAATCGCTAAAATACAAAAAAAAAAACAACATGACCAAAATTTAAAAACCAATGTCAATTTTTTGACTACTTTCAAGTTACTAACGTTATCTCTAAAATACCGTTACCGTTAAATTAAAGCACCGTTATCCGTAAAATACCGTTACCAATATAACTAAAAAACAGTATTCCTAAAATACCGTTACCAAAATAAATACTCTTAAAATATCTTAAGTAATAATTAAATTCCGTTACCGAAATAAGGCAACTATCGTTAACGCAAAAACTGATTTATCGTTAACTCTAAAATAACTTTACCGAAATAAACGAAACTAACTTAACCATTACCGATACCCTCATCGAATCGGTTACCAATAATAGTAATTAGTAATTTTTTGTCCTAAAAAAAATTTATAATTTTTAAATTTAGATTTTTATTACCAATAAATTTCTGCCCTTCTGAAATCAGCAATTTTAAAAATTTTCTCTTGATTTTAACAAAATATACTGTTATTTGCTAAATACGGCAAAAATTTTGTTAATATTTTAATTTCCTTAGATGTTTTTAGTCTACAAATATTAAGTTAACAATTTTGTTAATTTTAGCAGATTAAATTGCTAAAATACAACTAAAATTTTGAAAAGTTCGAACTAATTTGTATTAGTTTTTTATGCTATTTTTACAGATTTATGAGTTTTGTTTTAAATTTTGGCGATTTTTTTTCAATTTGGTGACATTTTTTAAATTTTGGCGATTTTTTTTTTCAATTTTTAGCAATTTTGACAATTTTATCCGAATATTCTGTATTTTTTTTTGGCGATTTTTTTTTTAATTTGATGATTTTTTCTAGTTTGAGGCAATTTTTATTAAAGTTTTAATAGTATATACTAAACATTATTTTGAAATTAAAAACAATAACATTTTAATAGATATAACATTTTAATTAATATAATTAAAATCGTAATTGAAACTAAATCAATTAAAAAGTTATAATTTCCTTATAGAACTGAATTCAATTAAATTTTTAATTGATGTAACAAATATTTGAATTTAAATACGATTTTAGTTTTTTTCTGTGTGGTTTTTTGCTTCTGAAAATATTATATTTTCTATTAAGATTGAACTTTTCTTAAACCAATTGTTGTTTTCCCCAAATTTTAATTTTTGATTTTTCCAATATTTTTTTTGCTTTAAATACAACGAATTTTACCTTTCTTTGTCTTCTCTGTCTTTGTTCGACATGCGATTTAAACCGATACAAAAGATATTTGAATGTGTATATAAAAATGCGTTTGTTTAAAATAAGAAGAGTTTGATATCTATGTAATCTATGAATTATAGGTAGAAGTGTATAAAACAAGTTGTTCAACAATTCTATTATTAAAGAGTGTATTTTTCAGAAATTGTGTAGTAAAATTGAAATAAATTCCTTTTTTTTTAATAATATTATTAGAGTAAACTAATTTTTAAAATACCTTCTGAAACTAGCGCTGGGTAATTTAAAATGTATTACTTTTGGCGCCATTTTTATTCTTATAGCATCAACATATTTTGTGTTGTAAGTGTAAATTAGCCATAACTATGTGTGAATTTGTAATTTTTTTTGACATTTTTTCACACTTACTATTTTAATCGGATTTTTAACGCATTTGTGAAAAATTCTGTTTAGATTTTTTTTCTCAAATTTGTTGCTTGTCATTTTGTTTATTTATTTATTTTTTTTTTTTATTACAATCATATTTGTGTTTATGATAATTTCCTAACATATGGTTTTCTTTAATGTTTCTCATATGTCACCATCACTAGCAACATACCAACCAGCACTGACAGCAAACATCATGGACTTTTGTTGCTAAACACTTGTGTTTAACTTGTGTTTAACATGTGTAACATATTATTTGTTGTTTTTCTTTTTTATAATATTCCAATCAGAATTTTTCTTGTGTTTGAAAATATTTTTCCATTTTACCAAACCATTATTATTTCATTTGTGAGAAAAATTTTAAAAATTTTTAGTCGTTGATACTGTTAGAATTTTTAAAAGAATTTCTATAAGTGTCTTAGAATAATTTGGGCAAAAGTTTAAGAATTTGAAATATTTCAAGAACTAATATTGAAAGAACAATTTTCAACTCCTTGGCAATACCACTGTGATATCTTGACACAAATGCCGACAGGATTTATACTCAAATTAAGTACAATTTTGTGTAGATTTATGTTCTTCTGGGGTTAATGATGTTAATATAAAAATCGTGATATTTTTAAAACTTCAAATGAGAAAATGTTTTTCCAGATTTGGACTCACAGTACATAAGTCTATTAAAATAGATGTGGTTCATAGCCAGTTTTTTTGCCGTCGATTTGTGTTCGTCGAGAAAATCTCAGACAAACCCTCTATTGAATTTATTGTTTAGCTTCATCCAATTATAATTCTTTAACAAAACTCCTGTTTTAATATCACTTAAAATTATAGAAGTACTTGGAATTTATCGGACGTGTTTTGTATACCAGTTAAAGCGTCTCCGCAAGCTCTAAAATTTCTTTGAAACAATTCACAATAAGCCAAAAAAATTAAAAATGGGGTCGCTTTTTAACCCCTTAACATGAGATGGGGCCGCTAAAAAAACTAAGTGTCATTAAGATCGGAGTGAACTCCCCATCGGTCGGCTCCCCTTGTCAGTTCATAATTTAGTTCTTAAAAACTTAATAAGTCTAAAATTTTTATATACATTTTTGGTCTACTTCTGTAGACAAATTTCCCTTACACAGATAATACATTGGTTGGAATTCCATTGTAACCAACAAAATTTAATCCTTATTCAATAATTTTTATTGTAATTACTTAAAATTCATCATCAGAATAATTAAACTATATTGTAAACAGAAAATATATAAAATTAACCAAAACACAGTCACATCATTCAAACTATTGGCTTGCCTTATCAATATCGAGAAAAAATATTATCTTCTAAATTACCTTTAACACCAACAACCAACCACTTTTGGAGATTTTATCCCTTCCCTATGGGGAATGGGACCGGTCCTGCGTGTGCCACAGGATCCGTCCCTTCGTGCCAGAGACCGGTCCTCTGCTAAACCCTACCCTATGTAAACAACTGGCAACTTTAACATGGGCTTGTCATAGGAGGTGGTCATTTGTCCGACTTTAAACCACATAGTCGCATGCCACAGGACTAACCAAAGATGGGCATAAAGATGGGCATAAAACTAAACGAAAACTAAACAGCTTCCAATGGGTAAAATTCTGGCCAACTGGTTTTTTATTGTTAATAACCATTCTGGTTAAGTGGTATGTCCTCCCTTTACCAGTCACAGGATTGGTAATTTAAGGACAGTTGACACTGCTTGTGGGGTCAGTATTAAATGATACCAGTCCTGTGATAAGTCCTTCTTTAAACAGTCACTTTTAGCTCAATTGACTCTTCATTCCCCATAGGGTTGCATCACATATTTGCTCTTAAAATCGAATATTAGTTTCGCCTGCAAAAAACAATCACTCTATCTAAAATATAAGTTTTCGTTACTCATTTCTAAATAATATAAAGTTTTTTAAAAGTTTTGGTAACTCTTATGAAATATTAAGATTATCAACCCAATTTCTGTTGTACATACAAATCTATTTTTAGACTTTAATATTTAAACTTGAAAGAAAAAAAAATATTCAAGGTAGAAATTTAAATTTAGTTTAGGCTAGAGGTAAAGTAATTGCCTGACAAGCAGAAGGTCGCTGGTTTGAGCCCAGTTCGCGGCATAAGAATTTTTTATTAATAAAATAATTTTAAAATAATATAAATTTTTTTTATGGTTTTGGTAATTCTAATAAAATATTGAGATTAGCAACCGAATTTCTATTGTACGTACAAATCTTTTTTTAAGACAAATATTTAAATTTGATACTAGATGAAAATGAAAATTATTCAAGTTCGAGGCCATATACTCTATATTTCTTCATTAGGATATTGTCCTAACAAATAATCTATAGAGTTTTTGATTTCAAATTTATTATTTGACCCTTTCAGGAATGTGTTGATAGATCTATTTCGGGAATTTTCTAGGTTCCCATCATCAGAACACGTTTTGAAAGCGGTAACAATCCCATGTCAAACATCAAGCATTCATATGAACTAGTTTACTCACTACATGAGAACTAATATACATATGATTTTGAAGTTAAAGATTATAACCATTGATCAAAAAATAAATTGAAAACTTGTTTGTGTGTATGTCTACCTTTGGTAAATATTCAATACACGTTTTTGTTTTTTTTCCTCCTTTTTATGTTTTGTTAAGTTTGTAAACAAAACAGGGGAAGTAAACTAGGCGGTACTTTGCCTTTTTTCACAAGTTTGTTATAATTTTTATTAAAAATAAAAATTATGTTTTTTCGACCTTTAATTGTGCAATGAAAATGAAAATTATTCAAGTTCGAGGCCATATACTCTATATTTCTTCATTAGGATATTGTCCTAACAAATAATCTATAGAGTTTTTGTTTTCAAATTTATTATTTGACCCTTTCAGGAATGTGTTGATAGATCTATTTCGGGAATTTTCTAGGTTCCCATCATCAGAACACGTTATGAAAGCGGTAACAATCCCATGTCAAACATCAAGCATTCATATGAACTAGTTTACTCACTACATGAGAACTAATATACATATGATTTTGAAGTTAAAGATTATAACCATTGATCAAAAAATAAATTGAAAACTTGTTTGTGTGTATGTCTACCTTTGGTAAATATTCAATACACGTTTTTGTTTTTTTCCTCCTTTTTATGTTTTGTTAAGTTTGTAAACAAAACAGGGGAAGTAAACTAGGCGGTACTTTGCCTTTTTTCACAAGTTTGTTATAATTTTTATTAAAAATAAAAATTATGTTTTTTCGACCTTTAATTGTGCAATGAAAATGAAAATTATTCAAGTTCGAGGCCATATACTCTATATTTCTTCATTAGGATATTGTCCTAACAAATAATCTATAGAGTTTTTGTTTTCAAATTTATTATTTGACCCTTTCAGGAATGTGTTGATAGATCTATTTCGGGAATTTTCTAGGTTCCCATCATCAGAACACGTTTTGAAAGCGGTAACAATCCCATGTCAAACATCAAGCATTCATATGAACTAGTTTACTCACTACATGAGAACTAATATACATATGATTTTGAAGTTAAAGATTATAACCATTGATCAAAAAATAAATTGAAAACTTGTTTGTGTGTATGTCTACCTTTGGTAAATATTCAATACACGTTTTTGTTTTTTTCCTCCTTTTTATGTTTTGTTAAGTTTGTAAACAAAACAGGGGAAGTAAACTAGGCGGTACTTTGCCTTTTTTCACAAGTTTGTTATAATTTTATTAAAAATAAAAATTATGTTTTTTCGACCTTTAATTGTGCAATGAAAATGAAAATTATTCAAGTTCGAGGCCAAACAGGGGAAGTTTACTTCCCCAGGGGAAGTTTACTTCCCCTGTTTTGTTTACAAACTTAACAAAACATAAAAAGGAGGAAAAAAACAAAAACGTGTATTGAATATTTACCAAAGGTAGACATACACACAAACAAGTTTTCAATTTATTTTTTGATCAATGGTTATAATCTTTAACTTCAAAATCATATGTATATTAGTTCTCATGTAGTGAGTAAACTAGTTCATATGAATGCTTGATGTTTGACATGGGATTGTTACCGCTTTCAAAACGTGTTCTGATGATGGGAACCTAGAAAATTCCCGAAATAGATCTATCAACACATTCCTGAAAGGGTCAAATAATAAATTTGAAAACAAAAACTCTATAGATTATTTGTTAGGACAATATCCTAATGAAGAAATATAGAGTATATGGCCTCGAACTTGAATAATTTTCATTTTCATTGCACAATTAAAGGTCGAAAAAACATAATTTTTATTTTTAATAAAAATTATAACAAACTTGTGAAAAAAGGCAAAGTACCGCCTAGTTTACTTCCCCTGTTTTGTTTACAAACTTAACAAAACATAAAAAGGAGGAAAAAAACAAAAACGTGTATTGAATATTTACCAAAGGTAGACATACACACAAACAAGTTTTCAATTTATTTTTTGATCAATGGTTATAATCTTTAACTTCAAAATCATATGTATATTAGTTCTCATGTAGTGAGTAAACTAGTTCATATGAATGCTTGATGTTTGACATGGGATTGTTACCGCTTTCAAAACGTGTTCTGATGATGGGAACCTAGAAAATTCCCGAAATAGATCTATCAACACATTCCTGAAAGGGTCAAATAATAAATTTGAAAACAAAAACTCTATAGATTATTTGTTAGGACAATATCCTAATGAAGAAATATAGAGTATATGGCCTCGAACTTGAATAATTTTCATTTTCATTGCACAATTAAAGGTCGAAAAAACATAATTTTTATTTTTAATAAAAATTATAACAAACTTTTGATACTAGATAATATTCAAGGTTTAAATTTAAAAAAACATATTTAAATTGGGTTTTGGCTAGAGGTTAGAGTTTAGGCCTGACAAACGGAAGATCGCCGGTTCGAGCCCAGTTTGAGGCATATAATTTTTTTTTATTAAGAAAGTAAATTTTGTTTGTAGATCATTATAGTCCATAAACATAAAATATTCAACTGTTACAATAAATATTCGAAATATTGCAAATAAATGTCGGTTGTTACAATAGTATTGAAATTTAAGAATAGTGATAGTACGTGTAACCACAAAAATTCGGTTGCAACTACAAAACTGTTTTCTGTTTGCACTAATTTTAAATTTTATATATGAAAAGTAAATGCGCGGTGTTCTTTAGAACTCATCGCAAAATTTATATTTTTGTAAACTTGTACTTTTCTGCTAAACAAAGAAAATTTCCGAATCTCAAAAGCTTTTCATTTAAAAAAAATTAAAATTTTTGTTGTACATTTTAAGTACATAAATATTAATATTTTTTTTCTATTGACTTCACTTATTTAAACATTTTTTTAGATATATATTTTTTTTAAACCTGTCTCATATGCTTGTTTTTTGTTAACATAATAACATACGTAAATCTTTAATACGTTTTGTATTTTTCAAATTATTTACAATTATTTGTCAACTAATCTCTTAAACAATATTTGTTAACAATTTATGAATACTTTTAACGCAATTTTGTTAAAGTTTATCACCCACAATAATAGACCGACAACAGACAGACACATGAAAGTGTTAAACCTCTACCAGCTACCAAATTGCCATCTTAACAATTTGACTTACCCAATGGTGGCATACCATTACTCCCGACCACATTACACCACACACGTATCGGAAATGTTTGCGATTTTAGGCAACACCAAGAGCGGGGTGGGGGAAAGTATAAAAGAAAATCGGCTTAAACAAGGCATTAACAATCGCAAGAGTAGTAGTAGTACACATATGCATAAATATGACACCAAATGACAAAACTTATAAAACGATTGTAAAACAACACAGGGAACAACACACATGTTGTTTGCAAAAAATATAAAAAAAATTTAAATAAAATAAGTACGAAAAAAATTTAAAATAAAAAAAAGAAATTTTTTTACAAGCTGATATTTTATGAGCACATTACCCTCAAAATGCGTATGAGTTTAGTTTGAAAATATAATATACTGAGAGAAAAAATGGTGATAAATATGACTTAAATTAAAAATACATTTATTAGATGTGTCAATTGTCTGACTCATATCGCAACGCCGTTTAAAATATAACCATTTAAAACCTTAAAAATATTTGAAAAACTGTCGAAAATACATTATACGTCTATGTGCTGACTTTCGAGTCGTTTTCAAAACGCAAAATTTTTTGAAAACGCATCATGAGGAAATTGGTGTTCTTAAAAACGCTCGTTTTTGTATATTTTAAGTTTTGTTCCAAAAAATAAATCAAAAGCTTAAAAACTTAATTTTAATCATCTCTTGTATTTTATCAAAACAGAAATATTTTTTAAAAATACATGCAACTTGAAGAGATTATTTTCATTTTTTATTTTAAATTAAAAAAGCTATTAAATGATTTCTTTTTGACTTCAAATAAATAAAACCCACTTCAAAGAGATTTTTAAGAGATTTTTAAAAGACTTGTTTTAAATTGCAGAAGCTATTAAAATATTACTTTTTGACTAAAAATAAATAAAAACATTTAAAATTTTTAATACTAAGTGTTGTTTTTATTATTTAACAAACCTTTCTAAGAAAAAATCCACATTCTATTTACTTTCGACAAGGTACAACTGCTAGATTTAAAACGAGCAAAAAAATTGCGATATCGGAATCTGTATTGCGATATCGTTTGACTTATGCTGTTTCGTTTTCTGGCACATACACGATAATTTTCTAATACATTTATTATAGCTGGTTTGCCGTCTCGTTTGTGGGCGCTGTGGTGTAATGGTTAGCGCGTTGGACTGTTACACAGATGGTCCCGGGTTCGATTCCCGGTGACGGCAACATCAATTTAGAAAAATAATATGTATGAGTTTTCTATCCCTCATATGTGTCGCAGCTCCCACCTTCGGTGTTCCAATAGCACTTAACCCCACCGAAGTAAAATAATGAATCAGGGCTATGAACCAAAAAGCTTCAATAAGTTCGCCAACTCTCCATCAGGGGGCGAGCAACAACTGTTCTAAGACTTATCATCTCGCGCAATTGCAGTGTTGCCATGTTTGAAGCCCTTCATCTTTCCTCACCTTTCATCTCTCCACTATCCAATTTCCAAAGAAAGCAACACATTAATAAATAGAAAGAATTTCCTGAGTGTTGCTTCTCTTTATAAAAAACAAAAAAAAATTGATTGAAATTTGAACAAACCTAATCAGCGAACAGCAACATATCTTCCACCAACATAGATCCCACTAAATTTAGCTTCACGAAACCGTTGAGACACATTTACTGGTTCACGAACCCCCCCAAAAAAGTTGTTCATATATTCAGAAATGCAAAAGTCTTAAAAATAAAAAAATATTACAAAAACCAAATAGTACAGTTAAATTCGATTAAGATGTACTCCGAGAAACCAGACAAATTAATTCATTACAATCCAGATTCATATTTTCTGGAGTAAAATATCTTTTAAATTGTTTTTTTGTCCACAAAAAATTTAAAAATGTTATAACCTTTTTAAAATACTGTGAAACTCTTTTATATGATTTCATAAAAAGATAGTTTTCGATGCATTTGAGAAAAAATTTTTGTGTGTTCGATAAAAATTCAAAAGAAATTTTAAAAAAATTGGTAAAATTTTGGGAATTTAGTTAGTATTAAAAATTAAAAAAAAAATTTATTAAAATTTGTATGTGGGACTTTCAGAAACAGTCCATCTTAATCGAGATATCATTTTAAGAAAGTTCGTGTTATTAGATGCATCGAAACGTTAAAATTAGTTCATGATAACGTAGGATTCATCTAAATCGACTCGTCTTAAACGAGTTTAACTGTACGAGACTTCTAGAAAGAATCATAGTAAAACACTAAAGTAAGAGAAAATATATAGACATTCTAGTCTGTACACGAACAATGTTTATTAGTTAAAAATGTTTTATTTTTGATTTGAATGAGTTCAATTCTTCCAATTTTGTTTTTTACTACTCTTCAAGTAAATAAAATAATACGGGTAATGCGCTGATCTTTTTTCTTTAAAAATTATAATTTGGCTAAATCTTCTACCACTTCTACATTGGTCCTCTGAAGATTTTTGGTGACGCGAAATGAATCGTGTGAGGACCTGTATTTAGATAAAGTCTGCATTAAATTAGCGAGCGGATGAAGACATTTTTAATTAATAAATAAATATAGCACGGTTTTTTTTTTTAAGAAAAACCAAAAGATCTTGAACTTGAAAATTCTTGCTTACATGATAATTTAAAAATAAATATAAAAAACTAAATGAACTTTGAAAAGTTTTAATCGAAGCAATTATAAAAATAATCAGCGAGAGGTACTTATCAATTATGGTGCATAATTATTAAAATCACCTACTTATTTAATTAATGGGCAATTTTTGGCGAGATTGATTTTTTCTCACCCATCGAGTAAAGAAAAAAAAATAAAAATTTCCGGTTAAAAATCAATATATCGCTCATTTACTTCAAGAACGTCACAACTCAAAAAACATGATTATTGAGTTAATGACGCGGAATTATTCGTTATATCACGATTGTGTAAAAAAGTCGTATCGATATCTTGTATACTCACCTCTGGAGAGAAATTATGTCGTTATTTTTTCTTCAAGGTGGGAGTAAATTGAAATATTTAAACTCGTTTACTACAAAATCAAAATTTTTGACTTATGACATTATTTCAGTATATGAGCGATATATGCATTATGAAGTGTGTCGAGGTCATACATGTCCATATGCCACCATATAAGATTCATATATGTTCATAAGAGTTTATATATCATCATACATATAAATATTACCTAAATGTTCGTTAATGTACACATATGACCATGTATGGAAATGTATAGACTTGTATGATTATATATGTAAATATTACCTTAATTTTCGTTAATGCACATAGATGAACATTTATGATTCCTCATATGAACATATAATAATGGTTTATGAACACATATGAATCATGTATGGATACATGTGGGCATATATGAAGCATGTGTGTTGATGTATGGATCCATATATGTCGATTTTGAATTTAATTTAATTGGTTTTTATAATTTGAATTATTAATAAAATTAAAAAAAACCATTGTGAAATTATATAAATTTGTTTTTAAACAATAATTTTATCGGAACTTTTCGCGGACCCCCTGGAGTCCCATTTAGGATGCGTTGTTCGAGATTAACAATTTTATTTAATTTAAATGTCATTTCAATATTTTATATATTACCAAACTTTTTTTTGTTAAGTGTATTAAAATTGTCGTTATAAAAACTATAAATACGATCATGTTTATAAATTGCATTTAATGAAATACTGCAAATGAATACGGCGTGAAATAATGAGTGTCATCACCTTTTTCTATAAATACTTAAAAATCTGATTGCATTTTTTTTTAATGGGAAAATAAAATAAAGTAAATATTAGAGTTACACTTCATTCTCATTTAACTCAAAAAATAAAAAAAAAAATGTTAACATAAGATACATGAAAGATTTGACGCTCCTTAGAAAAAGGTTTTAAAATGTTGTCATAAATTTCCCTTTACGCATGTGTGACTTTGGTGTCTTAAATTAGCGAAAGTTTTTTTTTTTGCCAAATAAAATATAAAGTTCAAGAAACGTTTTAAACATCCTCCACAATTTCAGTTTTTAGCAAATTATTTCAAATTTTTTTAAAACATCTTTTATACATGTGGTATAAATTCACAACAAATATACCATCCTACACTCATAAAAAGTGTTTTTATTATTATGACAAATAGGCCGTTATTTTTATATAAATTATAATTCATATTTTGAATCACGTGTGAAGTCTAAGACACTTCTTGGAAAATTTTATATTTTATTTGCTAAGACATGTTTTTGCGTTAAGTTTTTTTTCTGCAAAAAGTTCAATTAACTTAAACTACAATTTGTTTTTTTTTTTTTTTTAATTTAAACTCATTATAACTAAAAGATTTGCGTTGGCGCGTATTTGTGGTTTTATTTTATGGCCTAGATTTGAAATGAAGATTCGTTAATGGTTGTTTGTGCAAGTTATCTTTAGGAAACATACAATTAAAGATGCGAAATTCTTGAACTTTTTTCAAACTTCAAAGTTTAAGTTTATTGGTTAACTTTGATTCGGAGGACATTTTTAAATAGCGCATTTCTATCCCAGCAAAAAATAGCGCTTACCCAGTAGCGCTTCCCGAAGGCATTATTTGATAACGAAGCGCTTCCAAAGCAAATAAAGAAGGCATGATTTTTGTTCGCGATGTCCCACTTGGTATGTCTCTTTTGAAGCGCTTCTTTCATGTGCTCTTAGAAGCAATAATTTCATGCCTTCTTAAGCGCTTTTTGTATGTTGACAACAGTAGTGCTTCATGGTATGCATACTTTATTGCTTCATTGTAAGCATTATTCACTGCTCCAAAGAAGGCATTCTGGGAAGCACAACAGAATGCCTTCCCTAATTGCTTTATAGTATGAAAGGCGGTGCAGCGCTACTTTGCTAGCATACAAATGTAGTTACTGCTTACCAAATCCTTCCCTAATTGCTTTATGGTATGCAAGGCGGTGAAGCGCAATTTTGCAAGCATACAAATGTAGTTACCGCTTACCAAATCCAGGTTATATTTTGCTGGGATATGGAGCTTTATATAATATTATCTAATTTAGTATGATCCCATAATTAATTATATAAAATTGCATCCGAAAAATTACCCGATTAAATTGTATCACATTAGATCTAATTGTATCATATTATATTAATTAGATACAATTGTAAGTGATTTGATTTGACAGTTTTGTCCGAATTTTTTTTCCTCAGAATGACTTCTTTCCGACTTTAATTAAATTTTGATATATGACAAAGGGTACTAAACTAACGAACACGCGCAATTCTTTATCATACCAATTTAACTTTAAAGGGTTAAAAGGCGAGGCAAAAAGTGGTTCCAGTTTCGTTTGTTTCGTTTTTTTTTTACATTTATTCTTGTCCTCTGTTTTGTCCGAATTTTTTTCCTCAGAATGACTTCTTTCCGACTTTGATTAAATTTTGATATATGACAAATGGTACTTAACTAACGAACACGCGCAATTCTTTATCATGCCAGTCTAACTTTTAAGGGTTAAAAGGCGGGGCAAAAAGAGGTCCCAGTTTCGTTTGTTTCGTTTTTTTTCACATTTATTTCAAAGAAACTATACGAAAATTTGTGTCAAATTAAAGTACCTTTTAAAGATCTATCTAACGATTTGCCAACAAAAAATTAAAGTGGTATATGTTTATTTGTTTTTCCTGGGGCCATTTGGGACCCCACCGTTTTAACCCTTAAAAGTAAGATTTGTACGATAAAGAATATATTAAATTGTAGATGGACATCATATAAATATAATCATCTACCATCCATAAAATATCATCAGAGAAGACAAATTTGCCCTTTTTTCCTTTTTTTTTTGCATTTTTGTTGTAGTTTTTACTCATATTTGCTTAGTTTGCCACTTTTTGATTTTTCATTTTGGGCTTTAAAATTTTCTTTTTCAGATTTTCATCGCTTGAAATGCTTTTTTTCTCAAATTTGTTTCTCTTAAAATGTAAATATTTTTAGTGTTTAAATTAATAGTGTTTATAATTTTTAGAGTAAAACGTTTATTCTTCTTCTTAACCTCAACATTTCTAAAGTAAATATTTTACTTTTTCGTAGTTTGGCTATTTTTTTTTTTTTTTTGCATTTTTTTCAATTTTTGTTTGCCATGCACTCAATGGATTTTCCATTTTTAGTCTTCTCTGATGATCTTACGCTAGTCCATTTTTAGTTGTGACTTTTTTTTTTTCATTAGCATTGGAATTTTCATTAGCAAAAAAATTTCATTACCATTTAATTGTAATGAAATTTTTTGGCATTAGCATTTGTCTTACTAATGCTAATGAAATCACACCTAATTACAATTGATCCAAAAAAGCAGTTGTTTACAAAAAAAAAGTGAGTGTAAATTGCTTTACGTAGGAATGCAATGAAGATCGATAGGAATTGTAATACTACACACAGAGTAAAGTTTAGCTATTTAGCCAACTGAAATTTAGTTACTAGGACTAAAATTCGGTTATTAAGAATTTCATTCGTTTGGTATAACTGACCATTAGCTTTTACAACAAAGTTCGGTTAATTCAACTGAATTTTTGTTCCAACACCAAAAATATTTTGAAATCTGATGTAAATATCGTTCTTCTAACTGAATTTATAAGTTGTTACCATTAAAATACACTTTTCGATTCGGTTGGCACTTTATTTCTCTGTGTGTACACTGTATATGGGAAACAAAACGGAACGATGAACTAACTTCCTATTATCCGAATATGCTTATTTGTATTATCAAGTAAATAAGTAAAAATAAATAACTCACCCTGTGGCTGTTTTATAACAATTGATCACTCGGGATCGCTCCCGGACCTAGCCAAGTTATAATATAAGGGTGTGTTAATACTCCTATGTTGCTAACTTTTTGTCAGTTTTGCCCTATCATCTTAGTTTCGGAGATACTTGCCATTTTAAAAAAATCGCCATTATATAAAATGGCTAGAGTCTCGAAAACTATGGGAGATATCGCAAAACGGACAAAATTTTTGCAAAACTTAACAGAAATCACTCGTTCCGATAATTCAAATGGGTTAAGTGTTCCGATTCCACTCGTTCCCCGATTAATTCCATATGGTTACATTTTAGACCAATGTTCCTTCCATTTTATTATGGGAGTAATTAAATTGGTATTGTCACGTACGTATTTCAGTAAACAAAGAATTAGGATACCCTGTAGCTGTTTCATAAAAAATTAGTCTCGGGATCTGTCCTGGACCTTGCCTATTTGTATTCTGAAGGTTAATTAATACAACCGTGGAGCAAAAATTTTCGCAAAACTTAACCTACGTAACACGTTAAGATAATACAAATGTCTATTATCGGACACCCTGTGGTTGTTTCATAAAAAATTAATATATCGGGATCTTTCCTGGACATATTCTATTTGTATTATGAGGGTTAGTTAATTATTCTGGGAAGCCCTGATTTCATCGATATTCACCATTAGTTTTTCGAAATTGTATTTGTTTCCTATAACTGATGCATTACTAATGGTAATGAAATTTAAAATTATTGATCACGTTAAACAATGAAATCAAATGAATTTAATATCAATTCTAATAGTGAATTTTATCGTTGATCTATAAGTTTATGTGTGAGATTTTATTTGTTCGGTTTGAGATCATCGATTTCTATTTATAGTGTGTTTGTTTTTCTCTAGTCATTATCATAATTGCCAGTTTAACTTTCAGTTAAATGACAATTCTTTTCTCTAATGTCATCATATACTATCCTTCTACATAAGCAAAGCATATCAACAAACATTAAAGATTTTTTGTTAATTCATATGTCGAGCATATACATTAAACGATTTCTACACTGTACCTGGTGAGTGGTTTAATAGTGAATTTTATCGTTGATCTATAAGTTTATGTGTGAGATTTTATTTGTTCGGTTTGAGATCATGACCAATTTTTCTCTAAATTAACAGAAAAATTATAATTTTATATGATAATTTACTTTGACTATTAGAAATGAAAATAATTTCATTATTTCAATGAAATTGTAATGAAATCGTCAATCAATTAGTTCATTCATTTAATTAGTCCCATGTATGTAAAAAGTTTATTTTTTACAACAAATTTCATTATAATCCGTTTTACCTGTTTCCGACCTAAAAATATGTCCTTTAATCGTATTCTGCCGGTTTCGTATGCTGATATCAGGTTGTTCATTAAAATTAAAAAAAAACGACATGAAAATTCTACTGATAATCACTTGGGAAAACATGATATTAATTATTCAAATGCCTTAAATAATAATTTATTTCAAATAGATATTTGGCTATTTGAACTGTTTGGTGACATAAAATTGCATACTTTTATATAAATTTTAAAACAAAAACTGCTACAATTACAATTTCTATGTCAACTAGTGGCACAATTGTAAAACACTTTTTCTTAATATCATATAAATGCTGTTAATGCTGCACCTTTAAAAAATACAATACAATTTAATAAAAAAAAAATATATATAAATATAAATTCAACCAAACTCCACTATTTATGGTAAAAAAAAAGAATTGTAGGCGTTTAATGTAAGCAATCAACAGTAACAACATTTTGCATCTCTTATAAAATCACAGCAACTTAAATGTAAAAAAGTAAAATAATACAAAAAAAGCAGAAGAACAACCTACATATGACTAACAAGGGAGGTATCCTGACGCAGACCCTGAGATACCAATGAAATATAAAAACCATACGTCAATCTGGTAACATTGTGAAATAGAGACGGAGGAGATTAGAAAAATAAACATAAATCTAAAAATAGAATATTTGTGTTGTCAGTGTTGGCACTTCTGAGTATAATATACAATAACAGAAAAAGCTAATAGGAAAGAAAACTGCAATCTAGCTGCATTAGTTTCGAGGCCATGTGATCGCTAAACGGTCATTACTTGGTATTGTTACGTTTGTAATGTAAGATGAGCTCAGGTTTGATTCTTACAGCCGCATGTTGTTGAAAAATGTATCATATAGAGACAATCTGACGATTGTAAGACACAAATAATAATACAATTTAAATGGAAAATCACTGATGAGCCTGTCCATAAAAAGGCAGAAACTAGTCTAGTCTTTTTTAAAAATTATTAGTGTTTATAATTTTTAGAGCAAAAGGTTTATTCTTCTTCTTAACCTCAACATTTTGAAATTTTGGTATGTTGTGGATATATTTTTTAGCTGTCCAATCTCATACTTGGATGTTAAAGCGTGAGGTCAAAAGTGACCCCATTGTTTGTTGTTGCATTTAGTTCATGTTGGTTTCAAAAAAAATATCTGGCAAATCTGGTATAAAATGAGAGGTATTTTGAAGATCTATCGAGTGGAGTCAAAAAATATGTAAAATTTCGCAAACAACAAAGTTTCAAACAAACTTCAAACCCATTTCTAGCTCCTAAAAATTCAATTCGGCAAATATACCCAAGTTTTATGGGTGGTTCAGAGGTCATCCCAAGTATACCTTCCTTGTACGACAAAAAAAAAAAACTGAAACTGACAAAAATCTGCATATGTTTAAGTGAAAAAAATAGCTGTAATATGCAACATTTATGGCGGCATTTAAAATACCATAAAAGAGACGTGCAAAATACTTTAAACACATTAAAAAGATACAAAAATGTTTAAGAAATCAAAAAAAAACGAGGCACAACTAAATATGTATTAACACCCAGCAAATGTATACAAAATGGCAATATGTGATGATACGTAACAATTTATGTTTAACTTCTTATCTGTTCATATGTTTGTCTGAATGTCGTCTTTTAGTGTGTAATGCTTAAGGAGTTGAAGGAAATTTACAATTAACGCTTCAAATCCTTTAAAAAAACCAAGTTGTTTAATGATTGTGTTTCACAGATAATGATAGTTGAACATTTTGTTGTTAAAAAGAGGAAAAAAAAAAATAGTTGTTTCCCATTTATTTCTTTAAGCATCATTAGTTTATGAAAAAATGTAAAGTAACTGTATTTACATTAAGTAATGAAAGTGTTAAAAATCTGATAACGTCATCCATAATAAAACAACAGCAATAACTAAAGTTGCAACAACAATGAACAACAAACAATTTAATTTAATATAAAACTCGTTGCTGTTTATCACATTTGTTAAAGGAATTGCATTATGGGTATTCGTTTCAATAAATCTTTAGATATTGGAGCAACTTTTCATAAATATTTTTGAAACATTCTTCTTAACTTCTTCATTATTTCATAGAAAATTGTTGTCAATATTTTTTATGCTGATTAAAAAAAAAAAAAAATTTAAATAAATGGGCACAGTTAAAATTGAAGGAATGTTCTTCGCTTAGAAAAAAGTTTAAATGATTGAAGAACAAAGTGTATTTATTTTACTTTTTAATTTTTATTCTGTGTTTGATTCTATTGGTTGTACTAAACTTTAGCAAAGTTTGTTGCTTATTTTAGAAAATAAATTTTAAATTGTAAATTATTAAAATTTTTCAAAATTTAATAATTTTTTTTGGTGAGCTCAAAAGTTATGAGTGAAAATGTACATTACTTGTTATTAATTAACAGTTTTTTTTTTAATTTAACCAATACTCAGGCGATGCCCTCTACTCATGCAGTGCATTGTATTGATCAGGAAAATAGGGTATGGGAAGGAGGAAAGAGGGAGTAGTGTTTGTGGATATTTGATTTAAATTTTTCTAAATTTTAAGTAACAGGGAAGACTTCTGCGGGAAGTTTGTCGACAAAAAAACGAATTTTCTCTGTAATGCGTTGTGGGAAACACAGGACAATCCACTACAAACGGATGTGCTCTACTAGATAAGCGAGTATTACGAACAAAAACTCGGGCTCGAGGAATAAGTTCACTTATCTCAGATGAGCACCTCCCATGGTAGTATCGATAGAAAAGTGTCACACAACCCACATTCCGACGATGCTCCAATGAATCAATAGAGTTGGATACACTACTGTCATTGATAAGCTTCACCGCCCTCCCCTGGACACAGTTTAGAAGCTTCAGAATATACACTGAAGCCTCTGGCCATATATGAGAGTTGTATTCCATTTTCGGCCGGACATAGCTGGTATAAATAGTAAGGAGATCGGATGGAGTGAAGTAAGTCTTTGCACCGTTTATTTAAATAATGACGTCATATCGCATTAACCAGAGCGCTGAAAAATGTTTCTTCGTTTAAGCAAATTTCATCCGTTCGCCCGTGTTTAAAATTAAAAATATGTGTTTTTACCGTATGCTATTGGTATCCTATGAATGATTTTCACAAAATTATATTATATTTTTTTTCTTAATCAATATTTTTTAGACAAAAACTTCGGTAAATTTATTGTCTACCAACTTGATTTAAAATCAAATATTTTTGTTCAGCCTAATACATATAGTGTACAAAATCGAAGCTGGCGACTGAATTTTTTTTCTCAAACATTTTTTTTTGCGAAATTTGTTTGTCGTCCATTTTGCTTGCATCCGAATATATATTAAAAAATTCTGCACGTCTTTAATACTTTCACTTGTTTGTCGCTGTCCTATTCGTAAATGAAAGTCGCTGTCTTGTTCATTAATAATAAAAAATATATTGAGAAGTAACCATGCCAAAAGGTGTAAACTTCAAAATTTATGTTTTTCAAACCCTGTTAAAAATCGACATATATGGATCCATACATGAACACACATGCTTCATACATGTCCCCATGCATCCGTACATGATTCATATGTGTACATTAACGAAAATTGAGGTAATATTTAGATGTATGATGACATATGAACTCTTATGAACATATATGAATCTTATATGGTGGTATATGGACTTCATATATGAGCGTGAATGAGTTCATACATGTTCATAAATGGATGCATATATGTTGATTTTTAATTGGAAATTTTAGTTTTTCAAAAACAATACAATTTTTCAAAACACATAAGTAAAAAAGTTTTGATATAGTTATATATTACTTTATACAGTTACTACACTCATAATAATCCATGCTTAAAATACGAAAATAATGTCAAAACAACAAAAACTTTCGTAAAATAAACAAATATTGGTTTATTTTACGAAAGTTTTTGTTATTTTGATATTTATTGGTATTTTTATGCATGGATTATTATCAGTGTGTATATATTACTTGATACAGTTATATATCACTTTATACAGTAATGATATATTGCTAAATATATATTCATTTAAAATCAATTTTATATGATGATTTTTCTTTATATTACACTTCAATACCCAGGTGAAAATGTTCATATATTGTCATATATGGCCACATATATGAGTTCATATATGAATCCATATATGTTCGGATCCGAAATTTGAGGGTATATGGAGATATATGGTCATATATGGCCATATATGAGTGTTCATATATGTTCATATAATATTACTTTAATACTTCGATTAGAATTTTGAAATCCTATTGCTGGCTTCAAAAATTTATTGCTATGAAAAAGCTCCAAAATTTATAATATGTTGAATGTTTTTAAGTAGTTTTATTTTTTTGTAAAAATTAAAAAAAAATATTTTGAAAAGCCGGATAATCTCGATTCCGAATTAAGCACATAAAATGCGACTGGTATTTCTTCAGATTCGGGTTATAACTCATTCTCTGCCGGCCCTAAGAATCGAACCTGCATTACTTCTTACTTTACAAACGTAGCAATACCAAGTGATGACCCTTTAAAGACCCAAGTTGGTCTCAAATTAGATATAATTTTATCAAATAATGTCTAATTGTATCAGATTAGATCTAATATGATACAAATAGATGTTCTTATTTTTCGGATATAACACAATAAAATTCACATACTTTTTTTTACATGTTGAATATTATCTTCTCTCCTGAATATCCTTAGTATCATTTGTTTTTAAATATAATATTTAAAAAAGAGCAACAATAGAGTACCAAAATCAAAGATTTTGTTCCTTACGTTTTTATAGACTTTGAGACGCAATATAATATATACATATATATTTTTTTTTAATAAAAAAAATATATTTCTACTGTTGGTTTTGAGTCATTAGCCAACACTAGCTGTCAGTCATTAAATGTAATTTAGTAGAAAAAAATATTAAAATATCTTAAGCTTTAGCAAGAAAATGCATTAGCAACAACATTGCAACAGCTTCAGTAGCAATAGCAATCTGCATCGAATAAAATCTTATTTAACATTGACAGCGGTAAATGAACTTCATTTTAGTTGTTACTTATTCACATTAAGTTGTTAATATTGTAATAAAACTGATGGCTGTGTGTAAAGCTGCTGTGGAGATTACATTCGTAGATACATGTCCAAAGTACCAAAGAGTTTACTTGTACTTAACTATATTTCAATGATTTGTTAATAAACTTTCGTTTTTTTTTTTTTTTTTTTGTTTTCATTAAGTTGTTTTATGTGCTTTATAATATTTCCAAGTCATTGCTTTTTTAATGCAACTTTTTTTTTTAAAACATCTTAATGTAAGAGATCATAAAACACTTAATAATTTCAAATTAATTTACGTTTGATGTATTTTTTTTTGTTTTTTGTTGCAATTTTCCATTATTTTTTACATTATGTCAACCAATCAACATCTGTCAACAAATGTTGCCAATAAACAAAAAATAATTAACATCTCAATTTACCTCCATTATTTTTTATAAGAAAAATATGCAAGTTTTTAATGGTATTTTTTTTTTTTTTTGTATTTCATAATATAATGAAATGTTTTTCTTATCTAAGTATTTATTAGGGAATTCTAATTAATCGGGGTTTGGTTTTCTTCGAGTAAACGTGTAACTCGATTTTGAGGTTTTTAACTTACTCGATTAAGCGAGTAAGATTTTAAAATTGCTCGAGTAACTCGAATAATTTTAAAAGTTTTATTTCATTATTTTTTCCTTAAAAATTCATAATAAAACATAAAATAAATACAAAATCAGAAGTTACGATATGTTTTTATATCAAAATTTAAAAAAAGAGGGTGGGCAATTAATTTAAAATTAAAAAAATATTCTAAAATAATATACAATTGAGGGGTTTTACATTTAATTTTATTTATATTTTATTTTTTAATAAAGTTCGACTTTAAGAAGACATTAGAGAGCTATAATTTTTAGAATTTTTTGCAAATATCAAAATTAATATGGCATATCAGTCTATGCCTCGGAAAAATAAACTTTTAACTATCCGATGAGTGAGAAGGTCCCTAGGGACCTTTTTGCCTTTTCAAACTGAAATTACTCCTACTTCGGCCACTACAACCCCCCCCCCCCCCCCCCCCAAAGTTGCTCTGTATTCCAAGAGTATTTTGTTGCGCATCTTTTGGAAAAAAAAATCAAGCCGATCGGATCATTACTTTAGGAGTTATTGAGGTTTTAGTGAGAATAGTACGCGGACGTGTGAATAGGTCCGTATGGACCTTGTACTGAATTTCACTAATATATGCATGTTTTTGGGCATCATTATAATTTTTTTATTGTTTCAACACATAATTTACTTGTTCTGAACACAAAAACCTAAACTCAAAGACATTAGGGATGATGATAAAAACAAAAAATTAAAAAAATTGAAAAAATTATTTTTGTATGTAGAATTTAGTTATAAACAATAAAAACAAAAAAAAAAATCAAAAAAAAATTTTTTGAAAAGGTCCGTAGGGACCTTTTCACACGGCCGTGAAGTTCAGAACTGTCACTCATCGGAGGGTTAATTTATTTGATTAAGCTGAATATAGATCCGAATTAAAGAAAATTGTGAACGGCGAAATCCGAGCTGTAACACCGAAAAAGTATGATGAGTAACAAAATTGAACACAATCTAATGGTTTTGCTTTTATTGAGATTTTTATTTTTTGTTGAATATTTAGATATTTAAAGATGTATCATAATTTATGGAAATCGAACCTTTAGGTCTTATTTTTTTTATAGTTTCGATCACTTATTTGTCTATAATAATGTCCGTAATTGTTCAAGGGTTTGAAAAATATCTTTAGAAACTGATAAAAATCTTATATTTTAGGCATTGGTCTCGGTGCTGAACGTCTTTTCTCCAAAATTACCAAAGAAAAATATTTTTTATCAGTACAATATTGCCTATATAACGTTGTTAAAACGTTCATACACTGACAGAAATTTGTGCGTATTCCTTCATTAATCTAATGAATTTTTTCATAAAAAAGTCCCCAAAGAAACGTTTCATTGAGTCAATGAAAGGTGTTTCATTAGCTCAATTTTAATGAATGATTTCATTGACCCAATGAAAATTTCATAAAGTATATGAAATTTTTTTCATTAATCCTAGCCTAATCGTTATGAAAGTTTCATGTGTTTAATGAATAAAATTCATAGTTTGTATGAAATTTTTTCGTTGATATTTAATAATTTGCACTTTTTATGATTATTTTAGCATAGCATTAATTTGGTGGTTATTGAGAAATTATTTTTCGTTGATATTATTTATAAGGTCTGGTCTTTATAGGATCTATAAAATACTTTTATAAAAAAGTTCGAAAAGTTCGAAAGTAAACATCACAGGCTGTTCTGCAAAAGCAATGGCAGAAATTTATTAAACTCAGCCAGATTCAGCAAATTTTCGTTACTTGGAATAGGATGACATGTAAAAAGAAATCTAACAAGAAAGGTTTTCCCGGGGCCAACCACTAATGTAGCACCGTGGGGAAAATTCTTGTGTTTCTCAACAAAATTTGCTAAAGCTTATAATTTTTGACGTATTCGAAAAATACAAAATTTGAAAAGTAGCTGACTAGATTTCAGATCGAAAATTACAAATTTTGAAAATAAAATTTTTTTATCCATTAAAATATTAAAAGCTGAACTAAAAAAACCAATTTTAATTTATTTCTGTTTTTCTTTACATTCAATCTTTCTTTACATTTTTTATAATTTGTGTTAAAAGACGATCGTTCTGTAGAACGATCAACGATTATAGTCCACTTTTTGAAGTTAAATTACTACCATATCAGATAAAAATGTTAAATATTGTTAACAATGTTGTTAAAAAAAACATAACATAACGTTTTTATGTAACATCGTCAAAACGATAACACTTTAGGTCTCGTTTTGAACAAAACTATATCGTTTTTCTTAGAGAATCTGTTCTCTGGAATTTAGTGACCAGCTATTAAAATTCGTCAAAAACTGTTAGCTCTAGGCAAACTTAATAAAAAAAGTTTTGGTTAATTCTGTTTAAGAGAATTTTTTTAGTTTTTTTTATTTCAAAATGATAGTACAAAAAAAAAATATATTTTTTTTTTTTTATTACAAGTCAAATTTTTATTGAAAAAATTTGAAAATTTTTCATTGATTTAATGATTGTTTTTTATGAAATTATGAAAAAATCATAAAAAATGTTAATGAAAAAAATACCAATATTAATGAATTTTCATTCAGTTAATGAAATTTTTCATTAAACCAATGAATCGATTTTAAAGAAATCGTTTCATTAATACTATGAAGGAAAATTCGATCAGTGTACTAAACCCCAAAATATATTTTCGATTTAAAATTTGTATGGAGTTTGAAAGTCGAAAACTAAAAAAAAACGAAAACATGTATTTTGGGATTCAGTATGAATGTAGTTTTATATTAACAAAAAAAATAAAAAAAAAATGAAATAGAACACACTAAAAATTTTTTATATAAATAGAACATTTTTGGTCTTCAAAATTTAGTAACGTCATGATGCTTGTTAGGAAAAGACCTAACCACGTGGTTGATTACTAAGAAGACAAGAATGGAGCAACATTGATTATTAATAGGTTTTTTGTTAAAGTTCTGCCTATTATATAGGCTCTAGCTTTTCTAAAACTTCGGGTTCTGATGAGATCTTTAGCCAGATCGAAATACTAGTATCAACCTAGCTAATATGTTTGATTTGCTTTATTTTTGTAAATATACGGAGGTTGAAAGCTCGATATAAATTAAAAATAACATAAAAATAATCTCGATGTATATAAAAACAAAAAACTAATATAACTGTAGAACATATTTTGATTTACTCGATTAACTCGATTAATCGACCAAAATTGTTCGAAGTATTCGTTACTCGAAATTCGCCAATATAATTTACTCGAACATCGATTAATCGAGTTACGGTAAACCGATTGTATACCCTAGTATTTATTCAACAATGTTGCTGTGTGAAAATAAAAATCAGTAAGAACTCGTAAAGTTTTATCAAGGATTATAAAAGCACATTAATACATGCGTAAAGGAAACTTGTTTAAAGCTTTAAATTATAAAGGTGTCTGGTTGCAACAAGTTCTGTCAAACATATTTATTTTAAGTTATTTGAGAATTGTTTTTAATTTGAAGACGTCAATTGAGTTTTATATCAAAAATTAAAAAAAAAAAAAATAATTATTTTTAAAAAAATTGCAAATGTACAGGTACCGTGGTACAGCCAGATTCGTCGCAAGGTGCCAGTGATCGGTCCTTGATCAGATTTTTCATATGAAAGGGACCGGTCACTGTAACCTATGGCGTTGTTATAGGAGGGTTTTAATTTACACATTTAAGACATCTTGTGAGGTGTTAAGTGGTGTGTCTAAAAGTAAATTTTCGAAAAAATTGAAGAAAATTTAAAAATAAAAAGGCAAACGATTTACCGATTCAGCTAATATTACTTGTCCATATTGGCATAATGATGTGGAAATTCTGACATTTTTATATACATTTAAATTTTTATATATCACAAAAAAAAAAATATAAATTTGAGCAAAATAAGATGACATTTTTCTTCACTCGAACGTAAAAACAATAACAAAATACAGGTAATACAAAAACAAAATACATGTCGTCACTTATTCCTGTAGCGGCGAAAAAACCAGTGCTAAATTAACTGAAGTAAAAATTGTTTTTCAATCTACTAAGCTCCAGTTAAAATGTTTGTAGATTTCAAGAAGTCGATTTTCATTTGCATTGAGCTAAGTGTCAACAAAACATTTTGCTGAACTTACTAATTATTTGCTTAATATCAGCTCACTGATTTTCAGCAAAACACTTTTGCAGATATTAGCAATTTTTCTGCAAGGATCCTTCCAGTAAAAATTTTGCTGACTCAACTTACTTTTTTGCTAACTTTATGGACTTTTTTCAGTGTATAAGCAAAAATAAGACTGTTAAATACATGCATTTATAGTTATATTTGAGTTGAACTTTAGTTAATACAAAATAACAATTTTCTATGCTAAAACTAGCAAAATATGTTGCAGAATATATGTAGCAAACAAAAACTATTATATCTAAAAAATTTTGTCATAGTTACGTTAAATTTTGTTATATGAAAATAGCAGTATGTCCTGCTAAAATCAACAGAATATATAAACTGCTGAATAGAAAAATTTAAAAAAATAACTTGAAAATTTCAAATTTTTTTGTCTACTAATATTTAGCAAATTTTTTTGCTGATTTTTGCAGATTTATTTGCTACTTACAATTAACTAAAATTTAGCTTAATTATAAGTAAATATTTTTAGATTTAACAGATTTATTTTTGCTATTCTTTTCTTATAGTGTACTTTTTAAAAATTATTGAAAACTGAAATATCTCTGAAATGGATATTACCAGCGTAATGATATAAATGCATTTTAACTTGCGTGTCAATACACTCTAAATTTATGAAAAAATAAAACAAATAAATAAAATATTGAAAACAAAAAATATGAAACATTTGACATTGACATTGACCCAACACATCAATGATGGTGGTATAAACTTGTATGATCATAATATACCACATTATGGATATGAGTAATCATAGCGTGAGTCTTTCGTCTTGAGTTGAATAGTAAAAATGAACGTGTTAAAGTTTAAAACAACACAAATGATAGTAAATGTCGAAAAAAAGAAGTAAAAACAATCTGAAAGATTAATATCAAAATATTGTGAACGTTAAAGAGAGAAAAAAAAAATAAATTAAAATAATGGTAACAAGATTGAAGGTCATTTCAAAGGAAAAAATATATATTAAATAAACATATTGAGGTAAATGGTCTTAACTGTCTGTCAGACGGATTGGGCATTTAGACCAACAACAAATAATTACATTTACAAATTGGACAATAACAAGAAACAAAAATATGCGTTAAAGATGAATACAAATTGATGGTATTTCTTTTTTTTCAGATTATGATTTGTTTAAGGGTACTTGAGAATGTTAAAAAAAGATTTATTTCTTACAATTTTAACCAAAACTACACTAAGAGAATTATCTTCATTTCAGTAATGAATTTCTTCGTAGCTTTAATGAAAATTTTCACTGGAACTTGTCCATTGAAACTTTTAATACAATCTATTAGACAGGTTTTATTATAGTCAATGTTTATTAAATATTTGTAAAATTAATAAAAATCTTTATATCATTCCGAAAATGAAGCGTTAATGGAATTTATGAATCAGTTTCATAACATTTTTAATATTAAGAAGTTCTATGTACTAACAAAACTCTGCAAAAATGCATTGGAACTAAGCTAAGTCCCGGTTCACACACGGCAATTTTACTTGCGCAAGTTTTCTTCAATTCTCCTTTGAACTTGCTTCTGTGTTCACACAGGAAAAGTTTGTTTCAGAAATTTTCGTATATCAACCTGCAGCCAACTTCGTGTTGAAAATTGCGGATGACAAAACAAAACGGAATTGGAGTACGGGCAAGTCTGTACCCCCTTTCATTTTCTTTTCGTCCCTCTTCTATAAACTCAAGACTTGCGCAAGTAGAATTTTCCGTGTGTGAACCGGGACTAATGAACCGCTTCCTATGATTTTTTAAACAATTTCATAGAAGTCCAAAATTAATAAAAGGCTACATTGAAATAATAAAGCACTTCATATAATACATATATTGAACATTGAGAAAAAATTATTGAAATTTATGAAAAAATAAAGAAATCAAGCCTTTGAAGTAATTTCTTAATTTCATAGCTCTAAATAAAATTTTCATTAAATTTATGAAGAGATAATTTATGAAATTCAATGATTTTCTTTTTATGAAACTATGAAACTTTATGAAAAAAAAGATTATGAAAAATTTCTTAGTATTAAAAAAATTACTTGGATATAATGAAATTCTTCTTTGATATAATGAAATTCTTCTTTGATATAATGAAATAATTCTTTGATATAATGAAATTCTTCTATGAAATTCTTTCATTAATAGTATGAAAGATAATTCTCTCAGTGTAAAGCACTTAAGAAACTAATGTAAGTCAATGACTTTAAAAATATATCAAATATTTTATTACACTACTCAACGGCCAAAAAACCTGACTTTGAAACATATTCTTTTAATAGACTCAACTAAATATGCAAAATGTTCAATACTACTTTTTCCATATAAAAATAAAATTTTTTGTTTTTTTTGGGTTTCTAGGATTTTATTTTTTGCAATTTAAAAAAAAAAAAAAAAAAACAATAACAGCACTGAACTTTGAAGAGCATTGTCTTCTAAAGTATATTGACCATTTCCATAATTTAAAAATCATTTTCAAAAATTTTGTCTAGTTTACGATTTGCGGTTCCAAAATCACACGTTTTATATTTCCAAAATGCATTTTAAATGCTAATGCCGTTTTTAATGAAGCTTTCATTTAAAATGCATTTTTGAAATTTTGTATTCCAAATAGACAATTATAGCTTTCAGACGCTTTCTAAAATAGTCAATATTCTTCAGAAGATAATGCTATTCAAAGTTCAATACCGTTATGATTTTTTTGATATAATTAAAAATTATAAAAAAACCTTTTAAATACTAAAATATTTCTTTTTATATAGAAAAAAATAGAAAGCAATTTTGGAAAAATCAGTAAAAATCGATAACATTCCCAGCAAAAACTTGGTAATGTCTACTTATTATTTTTTACATTACTTTGTAATGAGTACTTATTATCTTCTGGATTACTTTAAATAATAAAATAATGGGTTACCAAAAAAAAAAACTTACTCTAATATAACAAATAAGTAGTGAACAATAATAGGTTATTCATCTTATTACTTCCACACAAAATATTATGATGCCACATTTTTCTGGAAATCTATTTTTAGACTCATTATAATTAGTATTTTTGTAAGCTAAAGGGTAAGGTGTTAGTTTTGGTATATGGTGAACGAAGAATTCGCGCGAATTTTTCATTGTCAACCGATCTATACTGAGAAAAACTTTTTCTACCCCAAAAATATTGTTGGGTGCCTATAGGATTGTTGGACTAAAATAAATACTTGAGAAATAAAAAATTATAAAGATATTTCTATTAGTTTACACTCACCAGCATCCCACAGTTTTTGCTCGGGGGAAAACCAAATTAATTGCTTTTCTCATTCCTTGTCGGTTACAAACACAGCTGAGTCCAAATCGAAAATATTCTTCTTTACATAATGCAGCAGTGAACTATATATTTCATTTGTTTTTAATCCATCGAAATGAAAAGCATCCGAAAGATCAAAACAAATAAATTATCGAACATATTAATTTTATTTACAAAATAATTATTTTACTTTACCTCTTCAAAGTATTCAATATAAATTACCAATAGCTGCTTAAAACATCCTTGCGGAGCAATTTTAAATGTTGCATCCATTAAATATTGTCTTTGCGGTTGAAGAATATTTTCTTTCACCAAGTCAAATGTTTTAATTCTATAGAAAACGAAATAACTCCCCAAAAATAATTACTGGGGAATTATTTCATTTTGAAATTTTGGGGACTTATTTCATTACGAAATAAATCCCCAAATAAAAAAAGGAAATAGATCCCCAAAAGTGGAAATAACTCCCAAAATGTCGTTGTTGTTGTCTTCTATATACATTTTTGCGGATTTATTTCATTTCTGTTTTGGGAGTTATTTCTTGGGGGGTTATTTCATGGAGCCCTTTTAAGCATAACATCAAAGCATAAAAAGCATACCTAATATGGGTTAAAATTATATGAAAACAGATATATTTTTATAAAATTATATATAATTGATTAAATTATATATGGATATGAACAAATCTCGAATAAAATTGTATCAAATTATATTTAATTTGATATAATGTAGATGGCTCATTATTTGGATCAGTTTTCATGTGTTTATGTATGGGACCTTATCAAATGAGATATAATTATATAAGCATTTTTACCCGGGCACATATTTGTTATCTATTTTTGTAATGCTACTGATATCCTTTCGTTATACATGTCATTTAATTTATATTTATTCATGCTTTTTTTTCAAACCATTTCGTATGTTTGGCGTATATCGAAATGCTTGAAATCAACTAACATTTGTTGTCACTTTCATTGGCCAAAACATAAAACTGTCAACTGAAAGTACAAGTGCTACTTCAAAAAACACTATAAACTTAACCGCACATGACATGCATGAAAGGCATAACAATATTTAATACATAGACCAACAACAGCAGCAGCAACAATATGTTGCTTAATAATATTTTAAGTTTTTCATTTCTATGTCTAAACAATTTTTGTATGTAGAAGTCAATTTTAGTTGAATGACCAATTTTTATTTTATTTAAAAACAGTCGTCGACTAACACTTGTGATAAGCAGACGTGCTAATATCGATACGCGTACCTATAACATTTAGTTTCTCATTTCCTGATTCGTATATAATCGTGTATTTTCTTTTTCTAGTTAAATCGCTCTTCTAACTTAAAGTAAAAGTTATAGTGTACACAAAACAACAATATGGCCACTGGGCCCCCCAACCTTGGGGACAATAGATTTGCTATATTAGCAAATTCTAGTAGTCCCAAACGCAAAAAATCTAAGCATAAAGATGCCTTTCAACTCCCACAGTTTCCCCAACTTCCCAAATGCCAACCACCAAACCCTAAATACATAGTTATGGAGACAAACGACCCAAACAAACCACTATCCAGTTACTCATGTTTCGCAGTACACCGAGCCATCCAACTTATAAGTAAAGATATTACATCAATATCCCAACTCCGTGATGGAAGCCTACTTTTATTGGTAAACAATAAGCAAACCGCTGATAAATTTTTAAATGCCAAGGAGTTATTCGGACTCTGCAAAATTAAATGCAAGTTACATGAAAATCTAAATTATACCAAAGGAACAATATATGCCCCCTACCTAAATGACATCTCTGATGATGAAATAATCAGAGAATTATCTGATCAAGGAGTGGTCGCTGTACATAAATTCCAAAAAATGGTAGAAAATAAACCAACAAACACTGGAGTACTATTACTCACTTTTGATTTGTACCATTTACCAGACAAAATTAAAATTTCATGGAACTCAGTAAATGTTAGGGAATACTATCCAAACCCTATGCGTTGTAAAACGTGTCAAAAACTTGGACATACCAAAAAACACTGCAAAAATTCTCCGATTTGTGAACAATGTAATTTACCCCCCCATACACCCTTAGAATGCACACGTCTGCAATGCGCAAATTGCCTTGAAGAACATGCTTCTTCGTCTAACAAATGTACACAATTCACTCAACAAAAAGAACTTCTAAAAATTAAAATTAAAAATAAATGCACCATGAGTGAAGCAAAACGAATTCAAAGACATAGTATACCAATCACTCCAAATACAAAATCATATTCTTCCGTTACATCAGAAAATACAATAAATAAGCAAATACCATCAGAAAACAACAAAGTATATAAAGAAACTAACGAAAATATAAATAAAAAGAACAATATTTTTAAAAAAAGTGATGATGTCCCATCGACATCATCATCTTTACCCCCGCTCCCCTCCAATAATATTACCCAAAAAAAACTATCAACACATTTCAAAACATCTGAACCTACAACAACACAACATACACCACCAAATACAAATAACAACGAGATTAGTCTCGTTAACAGACTAAATGCAATAATTAGCAAATCAAAAACAACAAATTTAAATAAAACTGACGATATGGATTGCGAAGTAATCACAACAAGCGAAGAAGAGTAAAAAAAAAGAAAATATCCCAACTCTCCTAAAATTTTATTTTCTCACCTAGTATTAATATGATCAAATTGATTCAATGGAATATCAATGGATACAACAATAACTACAACGAACTCTCTCTTCTTATTAACGACAATAACCCTGATATTGTCGCATTACAAGAAACTCATATTCCAGCCAACAAAAGAAATATATTTACCCACAAATTATACGAGGGCTACTTTTACAATTTGCCCAACATCTCATCTGCCAAACAGGGAATAGGGTTCCTTGTCAAAAAACAAATTCCACATACAATTAATATACGAAACACAAAAATCGCTTCATTGGAGCTAGTTATTAATTTAAACCCATCCTTTTCAATTATTAATTGTTATATACCACCATCCCAATCGTTTACTATGAAAGACTTAATCAACATAGCAGCTCCTACCAAACAACATTACTTGTTATTAGGTGATTTTAATTCATGGGGTACCATTTGGGGCTCGCAAACCACAAACAAAAGAGGTAAAATTATAGAAGATTTTATTTTCAGTAAAAACTTAGTTGTATTAAATGATGGCTCTAGCACTCATCTATCAACACACAACACTTTCACAACGGTAGACTTATCATTTTGTAATGCACAACTTGCACCATCTATCTTATGGAAAACTTCAAACTTATTATATGGAAGCGACCACTTACCCATTATTATTAGCATCGGATGTGATGCCAATACAACTAAATACAAACCAAATGCTAAATTTAAAACTGAGAAAGCCGACTGGGACAGCTTCAGACAGCACTGCAATGAACAAAGCTATATCACAAACATTTCTACCAATATAAATTCCGAAGCTGCTAAAATACATAAAATAATACGTTTTGCTGCGAATTCATCTATTCCTCAAACGAAACAAGTTTATCACAAGCGCTCGGTTCCATGGTGGAACTCCACATTAAAAAACTTAAGAAAAGAAAAACAAGATAAGTGGCACACCTACGTTCGTTATCGTACAGATGAAAATCTCATAGCGTATAAAAAAGCTAATGCTTTTTTTAAAAAGACGATTAAAAAATCTAAAGAGGAATCTTTTCAAAAATTTACCTCAACCATTAACCCCAACTCAAATACAAAAAGAGTATGGAATGATATAAAATCTCTTGTGGGCAACAAACAACATTACTCATTTCGATTTATAAAATTAGATCAACTATTTTTTACTTCTTCCACTGATATATCAAATAACTTTGGTAAATATTGGTCAGAATTATCAAAAGATAGTTATTTCCATCCATCTTTTAATTCGAAAAAGTTAGAAATTCTTAATGTACAATACAAAAACAACCTTTTGTCAACCTCTGCCAAACAAATTGAGAGTAAAATTAATCACATCGAACTTGAAAAAGTGTTATCACATGCCAAGGGTAAATCCCCAGGCTTTGATAGAATACCTTACCCAATGATAAAGAACTTACCACAATCTCTAAAGAACAGATTAATATTATTGTACAACAATATCTTCGATTCCGGAATATATCCCCAGAGCTGGCGTTCTGCTATTATCCTACCAATTAAAAAACCTAATAAACCTGTTGAAATTATAAGTAGCTACCGGCCAATTTCCCTACTCCCATGTATCGGAAAGGTCTTTGAGAAAATCATAGCCGAAAGATTAATGTGGTACGCCTCAAAAAATTCTCTTATTAGCCCTAATCAAGTTGCATTCAAGAAAAAACAATGTACAACTGATGCCCTACTTCACATCAATCATTTTATATCTCAAGCCCTCTCACATAAAAACCACGTCTCAATTTTATCAACCGACTTCGAAAGAGCATTCGATCGTGTTGGCATTCATATTATATTACAAGAACTTATCGTTTGGAAAGTTGGAAAGAAAATGTTTAATATAATTAAAGCATTCTTGAACAATCGTAAATTTAGAGTACGCATAAACTCCACATTATCAGATACCTTTCCTCTTCATAATGGCATACCCCAGGGGTCCCCACTTTCAGTGGTTTTATTCCTTATAGCCTTTAATGAGATAAGTAAAATCGCTATGAAATATAAAATCATTGACCATTCGTTATACGCTGATGACGCAGTATTTTTTTCTAAGAACAACAACTCATCCAGAGTAAAAACAGCATTTTCAAATCTTCTAACAGACATAAAAGAGTGGTCAAATACATCTGGAGCCTCACTGTCGTTAAACAAGTGCAAAATATTGCACATCTGCAACAAGCAATCATGCAGCCCTCCAATACTCAGCTACAACAACATAGATATTGAGCATGTTTCAGAACTAAAAATTTTAGGAATTATCTTCGATAATAAGTATAGCTTCAGTCAACACTGCGTCAAACTGAGAAAAGATCTCTCATTACGATCAAATATCATAAAATTTCTTTCATCAAAAAGAAGCTTTATACACACCAATATTTTGTTAAATATTACTAAAGCACTAATCCTCTCCAAAATTGATTATGGTCTCCCTATTTACTGTCACTGTCCAAACAAAAATTTAAAAATTCTTTATTCCCCATACCACTCAGCTATTAAGCGAGCACTTGGTGCATTCTCTACGACCAACACAAAAAATATGCTAACTGAAGCCGGATTCCCATCAATTCCTGAACGAATATACTGCAACGATTTAAAACTTATCCCCAAGCTTTTTATTTCAAACAACGCCAACCTTCACAAACACGTTAAAAACACAATTAAACTTAAACGTATCTCCAAAAAGCAATCTGCTATTCACAGGTGCATACAGTACGCAAAAAACAATTTTCCAATGATTCAACCAAATCTTGTACCCTCTAAATACGAACCGTGGTGGCTTTTAAAAAACTCATCATTTATTCTCGATTTGAAAAAATTTGATAAACAGTCTACTACACCTGCAGTATACCAACAACTATTCAAGTCCATTCGATATTGCCCTACTTATAAAAACTGGAATTTTCTATTTACAGATGGTTCAAAAACTCAAACGTACACCTCATTTGGAGTTGTTGGTCATAATCATGACGTTCTCTACAATGGCCTACTGGAATCACACTGTAGTATTTTTACAGCAGAAGCTTTTGCAATTAAACTTGCAACAGAATATTCAACAAAACATAAAGGTCGCTTTGTAATCTGCACTGACAGTTATTCTACTATTTCAGCAATTATGAATACTACAAATACAGAACATATAATTTCGAACATTCGCAATTGTCTTATAAAACACCCAAAAAAAATTCGTATAATGTGGGTCCCTGGTCACGTTGGCATCACGGGGAACGAAGCAGCTGACAACATAGCAAGTACTGCAGCACATGCTCCCTTGTTAACTTTTCATACACAAGAAACCAAAGACTTACAAACCCAAATTTCAAAAGTAATAACCACTAACAAATCAAATGATTGGGCAACCTACAACCATCGCTACAAAATGATAAACCCATATGGAAACAAAAACACATATCCAAAATCTTGCTTTAGACAAGAAATGATTATATTCACAAGATTAAGGCTTGGACATACAAAAATAACCCACCAACACTTGTTAAAAGGCGAAGACCCACCTAAATGCATCACCTGTAATGTACCACAAACTATAAATCATTTGCTAGACCAATGTCAACAGTATTCCGCAGTTAGATCCACAATGTTTGGCTTAACTTTACCTAGCTCGCTATTGAAAGATTCTCTTCCTCAAAACATATCACTCATTTATTCATTTATAAAAAAATGTAAATTACAACATAATATCTGATAAATAATTATAATCATGTTATTATAATTTTATATATAAATCTATTTCATAAATAGAGTCGAAGGCCCTCGATGCTAGCACTCGTTACAAATCTTGTATTATATAGTACTATTTATTATATTATATAATTCTAATAAAATAAAAAAATAAAATAAAATAAAAAATAAAAATATTTTATTTAAAATTTTTTTTTTTGTTACCACAAACTAGTGCTTTCAAATATTCGATCTAGGCGGTAAACCGGTTAAGGCATTATTCGAAAAATCGCTAAAAACTGATTATCCGGTTATTTGGGTCGGTGAATCGACAAAATCGACGGTTAATCGATTAATGGTTTAATGCAAAATAAATGTATTTCTTTTTTTTATTTATTAATAAAAACACAAAGAACTGCTTTTTTAATTTCAAGTTAAGTCAATTGCATTAGTTTAGTATCATTCAAAGCTTCCTGCGATTTTAAAATAAACATGATTTATATTCTTGGGGTCTTGTTTTGTAGGAACTTAAGGACTCTTCGAAAAGGAAATATATATTTTTAGAAGAAGTAAATACCCAACGAAAGAAGTTTATATATGGTCGTATATAGCTTGATATAGTGGAATCTTATTATATATGTGGCCATATGTAACAACTTATACTTACATCTCATACTTTTTTTTACGAACATTTCTTATATGGCGCTATATATAATTTTATATTATATATGTATATATTATATATTATATCTTATGTTATATATAAGTTGACCTTTTTTATCTCATCATATATAATTGATATAGCTGTATATCAGATCACATACCTCCATGTATATAACCAAACAAATTCTATATAATAATTATGTATGGAATCACATATAATTCTATAACAATATATGAGTAAAAATTAAAAAGAAAAATTTGATCACTTTTGCATATGTCAGAAATTCACAAAAAAAAATCGATCACTAAAAGTATATAATAATATAATTATCAGAAGAAGTTTAAAGTTAGTGGAATATATAATATTTTATAAGTAAGAAAAAACATTTAAAGTTCGAAAATATTAAAATAAGGGAACCGAATCTGATTTGGCCAAAACACAATATGCTATATTTATCTCAAGAAATTAACTTATTTTCTATCAAAATTATTTGTCTTCAATCTAATAGTTAGGTTTGTTAAAACAATCAAGTCTTATCTAAAATTTTCTTAAAATTACGTTATAATTATAAACACTTAATGACTTTAATAATCAAGCCAAAAAACAACGTACAATAAAAACTTTCTATTTGGCATCAATCGAAAGCTAAGACAGATATGAGTTCATCTTCTGAATACACTTAAGCGATATCTTCTTCTGAAGACACGTTATAGCTAAGAAACTCAGTGTATAAGTCAAAATGAAATCATGTCTAATTTTCCAATGCATTGATTTATATTTAATTTTTTTATTATTTTGAACGTGAAACAAAATTGAAGCGTGGATTTCCAAAGAATTTTATGAAGATGAAATTGTATCAAATTATATATAACTTGATCAAATGAGATAGACCCATTTTTCGGATCAAATATTAAATGAGATCACAGAGGATCTCATGAGATAAGATTATGTATATCAATTTTCGGATCACCTGATATATGATGCGATATTGAATTATATATATGACTATATATACCTCTATCGGAACTTTTTTCATTGGGTAGTTATATATTATAGATATTCAAAATATCTGAATTTAAGAGTACTACTTGTAGATAAACTATTTTTTTTATTATAACCCGCCCATGATTTTTCTTTGAATTAGTTCCAAAAGCAATCGATTCAATTGCTCCAAAGTAGAAATTAGGTAGTCCTAGAACCACTTATTAAACTAATTTTATTTAGTTATATCCAGATAATGCGAATGCCTTTTTGCCTTTTTTAATTTTACACATATTTACCATATTTAAGGAATACTTATAAGTATTGTCGGCAGAAAATACTGAAAGTGACAGTTAAAACAAAGTTATATGCATTTAAAATGCAACAAAATAACTAAAAATATAGTTTTTTTAACTGTTAAAAAACAAAATGTTAACTTATTCTAAATACAAAGAGATTTTATGTTTATTTATTTGCAAACTATTATTTTATAATAAATATAAACTAAACAAGAATTATTGAATGAAATTTTTATTTTTAAGTAACTTACGAAAATGAACTCTTTATTGCAAAAAAAGTAAACAACTGCTATGAAAACCCAGTACCTAATTTTTTTAAATAACTGTGCTCGTTGTTTTGTATTATTTAATAGAAAAACAACTGTCGTGTAGTCACTGTCAAACTTTTTGGAGTACGGGTTCGAGTTAAATGATATGATTGATTAAGAACCGATTGCAAAAAATATTCTTGTGAGATATAAAAAAAGAGGCATATAATTTTCAATAATTTGATTTTTTAAAACAACATATTTTAAAATTGATTTTACTATCTTCTTGTTTTGAGTGGCTTAAAAAATGTTATCCAAAGTCTTAATGATCGCTTCCACTTGACTTTAAAATAATTTAATGATAGTTTAGATAGTGTTCCTCTTTTTCTTGAAATTTGTACATAAAATTAAAAGAACAATAAAGTTTTGGGGAAAAATCCATTTAAAAAATGTAACCGGTTAGTCGGGCCGTTAGTTAACCGATTATTCGGGTCGAATAATTATTTGAGTTTTAAATTACAAGTATTTGTTTCGACATTAACCGAAATATAGCCGATTAATCGAGGAATCGGTTAATCGATTAACCAAATTGGAAACACTATCACAAACATGTCTCGAAAATCAACGCAATGTCAACAAAATTTTAGTTGTTGCTATGATTGTCTCTTGAATTTTCTTTTTCTTGAACTAAATCCTGGTCTATTCATTTGCAATTTAGTGGTCATTGCTTTGAGTTTTTTATGGTCAGTTGCAATTTTTTTTGTTTGAGTTGCTGTCACTTTAATTTTGTTTGGAGTTATTTCATTTTCTTATTGTCAAGACTAATTGTCTTGATTATTTTCATTTAAAATGAGAAATTTTGAAAATTTCCTTAAATATTAAACTAGGCGAGCTTTAAAAACTGGATGGTCCAAAGATGCACATAGAGAAAAAATTTTGTTATTTTCCAACTGGAATTCGGTTACTACTACTAAAACCGATTATTACAACCGAATATTGGTTTTCATAACGAAGTTCGTTTAATGAAACTGAATTTTAGTTGCAACACTCAAAATATTCAGGAATCACATTTAAATATTGTTGAACTTACCGAATGTATTGATTGTAGCCACCAAAACACACTTTTCTATTCGCTTGGCACTTTATTTGTGTATCGCAATGGTAAACAATGTCCAAAACACTTTCAAATACCAAAATCTCGGAACAAATTCTACTTATCCATTTGACACCCAATATTGATGCAAAAAGTTCTAGATTTCCCAAGTTTAACGTAAAATAAATGAAAAAGTATTACACATTCCCTATAGTTATTAGAGTCTTAATGTACGAGTTCCAGTGACAATTCATAGATCTATTGCAAAAATTCATTGATATCATGCAGATAATTATCTCAGTGTACAATCATTTACTGTTAAAATATTGTTTAATAAGAACAATATTTGTAGTAAACATTACAAAATTTAGAAATTATTATTTTAGCTTTTCATTGAATTTGTTAAATTTTTTTTTTTCCAAATTTAATTAGTTAATATCTTTTTAACGGGTGGCGGTATATCCAAAAGTAATCAGCCGGGAATACATTTTCATTGTGTGTAATAAAAAAGTAACTTTTTCAGTTTTTGAAAAAAGTGAAATTTTTGACTACTCTAATGTGCTGCATTTTAAAAACGTAAAAACATTTTTTTTTATTACTTTTTGCTGTAGAATCGCATGGTAAGTCAGATTTCCTATAAATACAACTGGCTTTGCTCTGGAGGAAAAGGGTCTCCAAATTTGAGTTTTTGGCCGCCATGCGCATGCGGAAAGAGTTGAAATAAAAATATAAAAACGCCATTATTTTTTTAGACGCAAAAACTTTCAAAAAAGTGGCGATATCCCAAAATCAAAGAAATTTTATATTTTTCTGACGAACTCTAATAGGTATACATATTTTATGAAATAAAAATTAGTTAAAAATATACTAGGACTTTTTTCATCTCAATAAATCTATTATTATTAAAAATATTCGCAGTTTTAGGAGAAAACATCAAACCTTACAATCGTGAGCTTTGATCTCGAAGGGTTATATGTTAGATTTTACTTTAATGTTTTCTGTGAAAACGATCCTTATTGTTACGATTTGCATCATAATCGTTGAAGGGAATTAAATTTCCGGAATGAATATCATTTCATTATATCCCACCAAAAGCTTTCATTACCACGTAAGTTGTTATATAATAAAAAAAATATCTTAGCACATTATAACTTGGCGTTAGCTCTAGTTATTTTTGTTTAACGAAGTTGTTTTTATAAGCAGTCAAGCTTACCCGCGACTAATTATTATATTACAAATATATACCAATATATGTAAAAAAACACATTTTTTGGAATTTTTTTTACAGTTTTTTGGGAATTATGGGATTTCCTTTACTATTAAATGAATTTTTTATGTATTAATAAAAACAGTAGCAAGATACAGCATTAGTATTAAATTTTATTGCAATGCGTTCATTAACGAATATTCTATTGCAAAATAAACATTTAGCATTATCGCATAAATTGAGAAAAACAAATATTGACGGAAATCCGAAAATTTTATACGATTCGTTTGAAACTTGTCAAATAGATCTTATTCAATGAACCGTTTGGAGAAAACCGGTTAATATTTCCACATTACAACACAGTTTGCATCGGTCACGTGACCCGTCTTCGCATTCAACAGACCTGTGATATTCATTCAATCTTCATGTCGATTGGCGCGGTATAGGGTTTGGAAAATTTTCGTGGATTATATTTTTGCTAAACGTTTTTTAAATTTTTTTTGAGACATACAATCACCATCATATCGCACCGGCTTCTCTAAAGGGGGTCAACTCAAAATTTACAAATTTTCAGTAGAGTTAACAAACTGTTTTTTAATACTACAAAGAGGGATACGATCGGAGAAAATCGGTTAATGTTTACACATTACAACACAGTTTGCATCGGTCACGTGACCCGTCATCGCATTCAACAGACCTGTGATATTCTTTTAATCTTCATGTCGATTGGCGCGGTATAGCGTTTGGGAAAATTTTCTTAGAATTTTTCGTAGATTTAATTTTTGCTAAACGATTGTGAATTACTTGTGAAAAAGAGATAGGATAAAAGAAGAAAAAGCATTCTAGTTGAGAAATGAATTGTGCATTGGTATTAGTTAATTCTGTCTCTTCCCAATGGACCAAAACCCTTTAGAAAAATATTATATTAAGCTTGCAAGCATAAGCGTTAAGCTTTAAAAAGACTTTAGAAAGTATTGAAAAACGCTTTAATTTTATTGTAGAAAAATGAAAACGGAACCCTCGTGATAATATTACTGAAATAATATTTAAATAAGCTTATGCCGCTAATTTTAGAATAAGCTTATGTCAACAATTGTAGAATTAGCTTATGCTTACAAATTTAGAACAAGCTTATGCTACCAATTGTAGAATTAGCTTATGCCTACTTTGTAAATTTTTTTATTATCGCCCCGATTTTCAGAAATTTTTGTGACTGTCTTACATTTTTGTGACTCTTACCAAGAATTTTTTTTTTTCAAGGTGAGATAGTCAGACAAATTTAGGACAATTACTTTTTTTCACTTATTGTTATTATTTTTTATTTATCAAATTATGACAACCGCATTATCTTCGATCAAAATTGACAATGACAATGCAAAGTAATCAACGACGTACATACAGAATTTAACGGGACTTTGCTGCAGCGACATGTTGTCAGCACGTTGTAAAGAATACTACTTTCTCAAACACGGTTGAAAAAGGCTTTAGTATTTTTTTTAAAAAAAGCTTATTCTAAAGTACTGTTATACTTTACTTATTTTGTGGTCCATTGGGTTCTGATCGAAACAATACTTGTGTGTACGTAGTGTGACCAAACTCCACTTTAGCTACAATCATCGCTGTGTCGACCGTGGCTCAACTGGTTAAGAGGTGAGATTACGATGCATAGCTTGATGCTAAGGTAGTGAGTTCAAATCACAGTACGACACCAAAAAATAAAAAGTTTTTCATATAGAGCAAATTAACAATATAAAATACTTTGTTCAATTGACACATAAATTAACCACTGACGAGTCCCAGGAGGGGGACGAAACTGCGGCAGTCTGGTGTATCCCTTGTGTCCGTAAAATTTTTTAATAAAAATGTTTTCTTCTTCTTCTTCCTGTAAAGAGACTAACTAAAATGATTTTCTTTTTCTTCAGCCGGACATTTTACTCACCCTAATAATTATCATATCGCACCGGATCCTCTAAAGGAGGTCAACTCAAAATTTACAAATTTTCAGTAGAGGCAAAAAAACTGTTTTTAATACTACTCTTATATCACCAAAAGGGATGCAATTGTATTTTTTTTTTTTTTTTTTTGCGAAAGAGTAGAGAAAATGATATAAGATTTTTGTACACTGTATATCGTTTTCTTGCAAAAAGTGAAAAGTGTAAAATTTTGAGTTGACTCGCTTTAGAGGAACTGGTGCGATATTAACGAGTTAATAAAAATATTTCCAATTTTTTTTATTTGTCCACTGCAATATTGTTCATGCTGAATTTGGTGAAAAGTGAGAAAAATCTCTATATGCATCGTTCAGTGGCGAATTTGCAAAATAATTAGCCAAATGTCTTATACATTTTTTATTAGAAAAATTTATCGGGTCCAAAATTCATGTTGAATAAAATTTTCGTTGACGAAATTGTAAATTTGTTCCAACCAAAATAGAATCAAATTCGTTACTTTTTTATGTTGATTTCTTTTAAATCAGTTTGCAAATATATTTTTATTTAAATAATGATATATATACATAAATTTACAACGATTTTTTTTTTTTCATAAAACATAAGCCCTTCATTTGATAAATATTACACAAAAAAGTACTCAATAGTGTAATAGTATCATGACAGAGTATATTTTTTTTTTCAAATTTACTTATTTTACAATGAGTGCCATTTCAAATCAAAACTTATCGATAGAAACAAATCTTTAAGACAATTGTCTGCCATTTATACGTTTGCCAGTTCAGTTTTAATCCAAATCCTTATTAAAGAAATTCTGGAGATCATTAGTTATACTATTATCAATTTGATCGGATGAATACGTTAATTGTGTCTCTTGAGGCGTTGCCAGTTGTCTATGTTGTTGCTGATGTTGTTGGTGTTGTTGTTGAATAGGAGGCAAGTGTTGCAATGCTGTCAAACGTGGATGTCGCATTGTCAATAATGGTTGATATTGATGTTGCAACATTTGTAATTTATGCCAAGACAAGGGATCAAATTGTTGAGCTAATGATTTCAATGGTTGTTGCAATTGTTGTTGCAATTGCTGTTGTTGTGGTGTTTGCCACATAAATTTGGTAGCTTGTTTCCATTGAGATGGTGGAGAAATATAATCAGGCTGATGTAGATGATGGTGTTGCTGTAAGTGCTGATTTTCTTGTTGCTGCTGCTGTGGATGTTGTTGTTGTTGTTCGTGTTGTAGTTGGTATAATTGTGTTAGTTGTTGTAAAGGTGACATTGATCTTAATGTCTGTAATCTATTAGTAGCCATTGTACGTGATCGAACTGTTGCTGGTCTATCGTTGTTTGTTGCTGTTGTATATCTTTTTAACCATTGACGTCTTGAATTGTAGTTATTTGGTGTAGTTTGATGTTGTCTACGTTGTTGCTTGTGTAAAATATTGAACATTGATTTAAAACGTTTGCTCAATAATGATGATGATGATGGTGGTAGTTGTTGAAATGTGGTTGACATTCTTGTCGGCTCGTTTCTGGACATTTCATCAAAACTATTTTCCACTTTTTGTTGCTCCTCCTGTTGTTGATTTTGGTGTAATTTTGTCTTCATTTTCGCCATTAAGTTTTTTATGTGTTCCATCGTTGTCATTTCATTCGTTGACAAAGGATATTGTTGAAATTGTTGTTCAACATTTTCTTCATAATTATTTAGTTGATTTTCATTATCATCGTCATTTCTTTCATCTGCAGCGCCACCAATGTCAATTGGTGCCATAGTCATTTGTCTTTTGCCACGATTTGGATAGAAAAGATCATCATATTTGAAAATATCTCTGATTCTATCACGTCTACCACGATTTGGTACAAATGTCTCATAACGATGTAACAATGAATCTAGATCGGGTAAATTGTGTTTACGTCCTCGAGGCGGTATAAATGGATCTCCACCATAATTTAAATCTGTCATTAAATTAAATCGATAAAAATGAAGACAACATAGTTTTAGTTGTAAAGAAAATTAAAACAAGTGCTATTGTTTCTTCTTCTCTTAAAAATAGTTTTGAAATTATTTTAATTATATTGGTTAAATGATTATTGTGCAAATTATTTGAAGTTTATAGTGACAATAAATTGGATTTGTTAAATGAACTGCTTTTAATTAAACCCGGTTAAAAAAAGTTAATATATGTACAAATATGATTCATTTTCTTCAAAGAGGTAGCGTTGGAGTCTTAAGGTATGTAAAGTTTCATACCAGAACACAAATTGTTTTGCATTATTTCTTCATAGTTTGTAGCAAATATTTATTACTTATATGTATCAAATCATAAAAACACTTTTAGAGGAAATTTTCCCAAATTTAGTTGTTTTTTGTATTAAAAAACATTGATTTACGCCTTTTTTAACTAAATTGCACATTTTCGTTTAAAAAAGAACGCTGCAAAACAAAATTGTAAACAAAAAGTAAAAAAAAAATTTAATATTTTGCCGAAAAACTGAGTTTAACATCACTGACTGATCTATATACACTCATGGAACTTCTGCTCTAAAAATATGTAGTTGTTTGGGTTGTAATACAGTTTCCTTATTTTTAATGTAAATGTCAGTCATTTGTAGAACAATTTAAATTGTAGTTCATTTAAAAAACAAACCACATCAAATGACTGTTTTATGATTTTACATTCATTTTTTACAGTTGTTTTTTGTTATTTAAAAAAATAACAAAAATAAACGTTTATTTATTGTGGGTAATTTTTTGAACATTAAAAAACAAATGACAATGTTAGTTGAATTTACTGAAATGTAATTCGTCCTTTCTTTAAGTGAAATTTCATTTATTTTTAACTACATTTGCAGTGATCTTTACCTACATAGTATTCTAAGTATATTAATTTCACAGGCAAAAAAAAAACAAAAAATTGTTAAAAATGCAACAAAAACTGCAGCAAATGGATCGAAAATGCTGCAAATATTTTTTAAGAAATTCACAACTTCATGGGTGAACTTATAATTATTTCATCCACTGTATTTGTTTAATCTTATAAAAATAAAAGGAAATATTTTGAACCATATGAAAATTTTATATCCAATCAATTTTATAAACCTATTTTAAATAGCAATTGTGATCAATTTCAATTTTTAAATTCTACGGTACACTCCTTGTGTAAAGTTTTGTATAAATGATAAATAAGGCTCTCAAGCTAAAAAGTTTGCCGTACACTGTTGTACACATTTACTATTATGTACCGATTTGTGTTCATAAAATTGTACCTGCTTCACGCTAGAAGCTTCACTGAATACGAAAAACATTGTGCAGGCCTTTATGCAAAAATTTTGTTTTTATTTAATGACTCGGTCAATTTCTAACGGATTTTTAAAAACTAAGTTGCGTTTACTCATTTATAAACATATTTTTTTAACAAATTCATAATTAGTATGAATCCATTATAAAATACTGTGTTAAAACGTCTCCAAATTTGAAAAACGGCGAAAAATTTAAAAACAAAAAATATGTTTGCTGGAGAAATACTTAAAAACCATATATGTATATATACCATTTGAAATGTATTAGTTTCATCTTTCTAAATCCGCTGAGAAACTTAAAATCGGTAGATATTCAACTAAGTTACATTCTTATAAGTGCATAATGGTACAAAAACCCGGGTTTTTAAACGTAACTTAATATTTTAGAGGTGTTAGGCAAATTTCAAAAGCAGATTCTTGTTGTACTTGAAACACCGACCAGAAAAATGGTATCACAGCCCAGGTATTTCAACTTCATTCTTTTTTGTATCACTTTTTAATGTATGAATGTATATTAATGAGCATATAAAATAATAAACGAACTTATATGACCATATTTGTACATATATGAAAATTTAGATTAATTTTTCTGGTATGTGAGAATATGGATGACCATACAAAATATATATGATCTTTTTTAACCGGGAATATTTTTTTACGGCATATGTAGGTTATTTAAACAATTAAACCGGTATATAAAAGTTATTTGGAGAAAAGCTGGATTCACAATTGTGCAGAGTGAAGATTTTTCTTTCGTCTTCGTACTATTGTCGCTATTTTAGTGCACTCATAATAATCCATGCATAACAATATGAAATTATTGCCAAATCTATAAAAACTTTCGTAAAATGATAAAAACTTCGTTTATTATACGAAAGTTTTGGTTATTTGACATTTTTTCATGTTTTTATTCAAGGATTACACCGTGCAACAGTAGTTTTCACACATGGATAAATCTATATATACTTGAAACTAGGGAACATGTATAGTTGAAACTAGGGACCATGTATAGTACGTTTTCAGTTTTTTGACAACACGTCAAAGTTAATTTTCAAAGGAATTTAAAGTTTAAACTTTTCAAAAAAAAAAAATTATCTAATACTAGTACTCATGATATTATTTAAACATTGGTATCAAATGAAAGGTGAGATCCTCGGCTTTAAAAAAATATGGAGTATAATTTTCCTGGATCGAATATTTCAAAAATGTCCTTAAAAAAATGTCATCCTTCAATATCCTTTGTGATAATTTTTTTGTTTTGTTTTTGGGCTTGTTGGAAAGGCCTTTGGGAGACACATTCATTTGTGCTGTTAATTCGCTTGCAAAAACAAAAAAATGTTTGCATTTCAGTCAAATGTTCATAACTTTAAAACGGAAAGACCTTTGGGCTTCGTTTAGGGCATTTTGGAAAGGAAGAGGTAGGGCTATCTTTTAAGAGAAAAAAAAAAACATAAGTTATGTGCACGTTCTTATGTCTTTTTTTCTAATTTTTTTTTTAAAGGTCTGTATCTCGGCGATTTCATTTTTTCTGAAAGGTCTCAAAGACCTTTCCAACAAGCCCAAAAACAAAAAAAATCCTACCACTGGTTCAGAAGTTAACAATTTTACCCTACGATCGCCAATCCGAAAATTTTTAAACTGCTGCCATTTCACACACTTGCATTTTCGGGGATGGTCGTAGTGGACATATTTTCATGAAATCAACCAAGGAATACGCTGGTGAAATTCGGCGGGTCGTGACTGAATCACCCTGTATATGTGAAAGCAATTTTTGTGTTGAAAATGCATCTTTGTGGTGAAAAATAATTTCTGTTTTGAATAACAATTTCTGTGGAACAAAAAACATTTTCTGTGGTAAAAAAAAAACATTTCCTGTGGTGAAATGAACGCTAGCGTCTGTTAAAAAACATTTTGATCCCTAGAAGCCCAAGATGCATTTGTACATTTAGAGGTACCTTCGGATTTTTACTCATAGGTTTTTAACTGCTAAACTGAAAAGTTTTTTAACCGTTAAATGGTCAGAATCCCTTAGTCTAGGTAAAACTGATCAATACTGCATGAGTGTTCGTGACGAATCATCATCAAAGATATTGAAAGATTAAATTTGTAAAAAGGACATGTGTGAAATTTTTAATCTTTAAAACTTTTAACAAATAATTTTTTAAAAATAGCAAAGGTCTCACCTTTTAATTTTCGATACCCATTTGACGTGTGGCGTAAAACTGAAAACGCATGTTAACTATGCGTGGTCTCTAGTTTCGCAAACATATGAATTTGTTCATGTGTGACAAAAGAAAAGTGAAATTTGTGACAGGGTGTTATTATCTGTATATAATCTACTATTGTGAATTCAGGCATTGTTTTTCGAATGAAAGCTTCCGATTTTAAGAGATTTAATGATGCTTTTATTCGGGTAATTTCTTAAAATATCTAGCATAAGCAAAGCATTAAATAAATAGCAATTATCCAAAATACCACTTACCTCTTTTATAATTATCATCATAATTATTTTGTCCATATTCTCTTCTCACTATAACATAACGCGGTTCATCTACAAGCAATGGTGGTTCTAGACGACCAGATAGATTTAATTTCTTCCACATATACATACCCGGATGATAAAAATCTGCACCATCTACTGATTGATTTTCAAACTTACCAAATGGATACAATTCCGCTAAAGCCCAATTAAGAAATTGTATAAGATTTTGTTCCGCTGTCAATAAGAGCATAATATCATCATTTTTAATTATATTATACCCCAAAGGTAAAGAAGAAGAAATTTCAGAATCTTTTGGCGTATAAAAAGGGTTGAAGTTTAAAGATGTTGCAGGTGTTGTTGGCGTTAAGATATTTTGTTTATGTTGTAATTGTTTTATTAGCGCATTATTTCTGTAATTGAAGAATTAAAATTTGTATAATTTAATTTATTTAAGAGCTTAACAAACTCTTGAAACTATGAAAAGTTTTATATTACAAATAGATGAGAGTACAAAAAAAAAAACACTTGTATACATTTGTTTTTAAAGGATTGTCTTTTACATAAATTGCGTGGGGTTTTTATACGAAACTTATATGTTTAGGGTTTCCAATTACCTTTAAAATATATGGGTGTGCGTATCTTTTAAGAATTATTAGTGTGTGTATTTTTGTATTGACACCTTTATATATGACTCTACCAAAAACTAACATGCAACATCATGTTTAACATATGTCAGTACACTCATAAAAAAACAGTTAGTTCAAAAGTTTGTTAAACATGTTTCTATTTAGTTGTTTAGCTAAGGTTATTAGTTAACTCATTTTATCTCAAGAAAAAATTTCATCTGAATTTGAACTAATTCTTCGACCTAAAATTTAATAATTTATGATTCTCAAACTTATACATTTATCCAGTTAATTTAAATCACAATTGTTTTCGAACCATTATTTTATTATGTCTCCGCAATCAGTCTCACTTGTAGATGTCGTTATTTTTTCATATTTATTATTTTGTAATCATAATAAAGCCTATATATCGGAATCTAAGCGATATAGAGCCAAAATCTCTACTCCGTATCTATTAAGTAGTCTACCTATTCTCCCGGTAATATATATATATGGACGTGTCTCTAGTCGGATCCGGAAATACATTTTTAGCGAAATTTTTCTGTTAATTTAGCTTAAAAATTCTCTTGATTTAGCTATGTAAGTTTTTAGTTATTTTAACTACAACTCGCAACTTACATTTAGTTCTTCTAATATTTAGATCTCCTAAATTTAGCAGACTGTGGTTCTCAACTTAATTCATAATTCTGATGTCGCAAACTCAGGTACTATTTTCTGTTGTCACAGCAGAATTTTCAACTATTTGTACAGACTTTTTTTATGAGTGTATGTTTTCAATTGAGTCTTTTGTCTGTGTAGGTTTAAGGCCTACAAAAATGAAAAAAAAAAAAAAATATTCCCAACTAAACATAGGTGTGCCAAAATCGAAACAGAGCTTTAAAATTTAAATTAATGATATTAATTTTTTCAGATGTTAAAGTTTAATATTTAATTTAAATTTACACAAAATATGTTGCAAAATCAAAATGTTGCATAATGTGTGAGAAGTTCATATATTACATTACATTTTTGGGAATTTTTCTATATCTGTTGGGAAATTTTTATTAAAAATCTCAAAATCTTTAGAGTGAAGAACAAGAGATTTTATGGTAATTGTACAATTCGAAAAAAAAAAATTAAAAACTTTCAGAATTAAAAACTTTAAAAAATTTTCAGATTTTATTTATATATAATTTTCATATTTTTATATTTTTACATTTTTATTTTAAACTTTAACTTTTGTTGAAAAACTTTTAAAATGATTAGTCTAAGTTTGACAAATTATCCTAAGAATAGAATTAACTTTTATATCTTTTTTCTGAAATTAGTTTACATTACAAATTCTCTGAGTGTTAAGTTTATGGTTTAACGATTTTTTCGTAATGTGTATTTTTCCTATTTTTTTTTAATCATTAATTTCATAGATGGCCCAAATAGGCAAGTGTATTTATAACAGATTTGATTTATTTATCAGATATCCATATTATAATTAAAATCTAAGAATTAAGATTAGGAAACGTTGTTACTTTTTTAATAATAAAAAAAAAAACCAAAAGTACGAAAAAAATTTCAATTTAACCAAAATTTTTGTAAAATAAACGAAAATTCATTAATTTTACTAAAATTTATTTTGTGTTGACAATAATTTCGTCTTTTTATGCACGAATTATAATGAGTGTCATAAAGTATTCTCTTTAAAAGATTTTGAACCTGAGTAGCCATAATTTTTTGGACAAAATTTTAAAATCGGTTGATGAATAGTTTTTTAAAATCTTCTAAATTTTAAATAGAGTTTTCAGGCAGAAAAAATGCACCATGTTTCCTCTATAAGTTTTTATTAAGAAGTGATTTGAATTAATAAAACTCTTAATGAATGTCTTGGAACTAAGCCAACGAATTGGAACTGCATTTGGACTAAGCCAATGAACCACTTCATATGATTATTTAAACAATTTCATTAAAGCCAAAAATTAATACAAGGCTACAGTGAAATAATAGTCAACTTTATAAAATATGTTGAGCACTTGAGAATTAAATCTTAAAACTGAAGTTTAAAATGTATGAAAGTTATGAAATTTTATGAAAAAATAAAAAAGTCTTTGAAATAATTTCATATCTCTAAAAAAAATTTCATTAAATTTATGAAGATATAATTTATTAAATCGAATGAATTTTTTTTTATGAAACTATGAAATTTTATGATAAAAAGTTTATGAAAAATTGCTTAATATTAATGAAATTTCTGGGATATAATGAAATTCTTCATTGATTCTACGAAGGAAGTTTCTATGATTTTGTTTCATTAATATCATGAAGGATAATTCTCTCAGTGCAATTCGACACCTGCAGTATGTTGAAATTTTAACTTTATTCTAAAATCTCCAAAAAAAAACGAGAATTAAAAAACAATTTTAATGTTTTTTTGTTATGTTTCCATAAAGTTTCATCAACAATTTTCCTGTCATTGACTATAAGTTCCATATATCTCCGCTATGTGGGAACATAGAAATACATTATACGAGTATAAAGAAAATTATGTTCTAAAGTTTAGCTCTACGATGTGCAAATTTTATAATTTTAGGAAATGCTGTATTTTCTAACAAAATCGATTTTTTTTTTGGTTTGTTTCGTAAAATTGTCAAACTGTTCTTTCAAAAGATGTGTGGGAGTCAAAAGTATATCGTATATCGAAAGTCGTTTAGAACATAACTCTGTATTATATTTTTTAAAAGTTTATCTTCAATTATAAAAACATGTTAATGAATGAAAATTGTTTATTCTTCCGTATTTATGAGGTCAAAAATACCTATTCGGTTAACAAATATTTAATGGTTAATACTGGCCAACAATTATTATGTGACCCACTTATTTTAAAAGTACAATGAGTCCATTTTCAAAAAAATTTAGATTATGATAGGGTTCCATAATATTCAATGGATTATATGCACTGCACAACATTTTGGTGTCAAAATTAAAAAGTCGGTGAAATTTTAACGTAATTTTTGTATTATTAAATATTTTGGATAACGCGGATATCCCCCCCCCCCCCCCCAAAAATGTATAAACTTTAACTTTACGCTCTTCAAATTTTCCAAGCTTACACCTTACTTCACTGATGAATTTTACAGGCGATAAGCCTAAAAGTAATATGTTTACTCATTACCTAGTAAGGCGCAAAGTAACTGGTTACTTATATAGTTACCGAGTTGGAAAAAGTAATGTGTCTATAAATAGATGTTCATAACAAAAAATGTATTAAACAAAAAATGATTACAAATTTTTGTTTATTTAAATAAATAACGTAGTCACGCTGAGATTCGAACGTGAGGTCTCTTGGTTGTTAAACGACAACTTTAACCACTGAGCTATCGTCACATATAATAATGGGTTGCTTAAAATGTAAATGGATTGTGCTTCGAGTTTTCGGGTGTGATATTAAAAATATATACCTTAACGTCATGCTTACAAAAAATCACAAAGTAATGTGTCTAAATCTAGATATAATGTAAGTTATGATCGGTAAGTCATTATTTTATGTTTCGAAATAATGTAAAATGTAATGATATATAATTACAAGGTAATCCATGAGTGCACAATTATTGGTAACTCATTACATTATGTTTCGAAATAATGCTGAAGGTAAGGAGTGTACATTACAAAGTAATGTATTAAGTAACCCATTATCGGTAACTCATTACTTTTTGTTGGAAATTAATGATAATTATAAGAAGTACACATTACAATTTAATGCCTTACTTTATCGCTCTTATTAACAAAGTAAGGTTTGTAATGTAAGCACAAGTGCAGGTTTGATTCTTACGGCCGGCAGGTTGTTGAAACATTTTATAGAGACAATCTGACAATTGTTGTGTCTAACAATTGTATAATAATAATACAATTTAAATGGAAAAATCACTGATGACCCCTGTCCATTGAAAAAGGCAGAAACTAGTCTAATGTTAGTCTAAAATTAATAGTGTTTATAACACGGTGCTACAATGAAAAAAAAACTTGGAAAACGACCTAGCGTGGGTTATAGGTCTTGTTGAGTACATTACAAATTGTGTCAAAAAATTTCAGAAACACCCTCAAATTCAGAAGTTATTCTAAAAAACCGTTTCAAGTGATGTTCGTCAACTTATCGACCTGATACTCAGTCAGTTTTTGTCCGATTTACATTTTTTTTAACGGGTTTGGAAAGAAAACTGATTAGGCTTTAAAATGACGTGCATTTCTTATACATTTGTAAGTTATAAGTATTGTTTTTGTTAAGAATATCTACAAAAAAAAACGAAAATTATAAACTTTTTTGATTTTAGTAGCTTTTCATTGCTTATTTTAATATGAAAGCTTATAAAAATTTATACCAACGTATAAAGAAAATTTATTTCTTAACAAAACATGGTTTTAATTTTTCAAATCGGATGAAAATTGTAAAAGTTATTCAACTTTTCATTAACACCTGTTTTTAGCATTTTCTCCAGCGCAAACCATATGAATAAAAAAAAAAAAATTAAACAAGCGTTTTTGTAAGTCAAGTGGTTTACCAGAAGAAAAGTCTGCAATCTTAACATTTTACTTTAGAAAAAGTTTAGTAACTTTTGCAAATAGAAACCGATTTTAACAAATAATATCTCGTTTTTTTCTATATAAAATACAGTGCAAAAAATGATAGGTTTTCATAAAAAAAAATTAAAATAACTTGTTGAATTTGAAAAATTTGGAAAAAAAAATAAAAAAAAGAGAAACTTTTGCTAAACACTTACCTAATGTCTTGGAATATATATTTAATGAATACATTTCATGAAAGCCTAATTCTTTGTCTTTCCAAAACTGTTTAAAATTTTGAAATCGGTCAAAAAATGTGTGAGTTAGAGGTACTAAAGTGCTACGACCTACCCTAAAACAGTTTTTTGAAAATAACTCAAAATTTTGAGGGTGTTTCAAAATTTTTGAAAGCGGTTTTTGTATGTCCTCACCTAGGACTACAACCCCCACTAGGTCGGTTTTCAAGTTCTGACAAAAAGTTTTTTTTTGTAGCAGTGTGTAATTGTTGGAGAAAAACGTTTGTTCTTCTTTTTAACCTCAACCTTTTGAAATGTTATTTGTTTTTAACTACATTTGCAGTGGGGTTTACCTACATAATATTTTATGTGTACTCATTTTCACTTGAATACAATTTCCAAACAAAGAGCTTTGGCCCATTGTGTGTCTTACAAGAAGTAATAAAATAATTCAATAAGCCATTAATTGTTTTACCTTCACTTTCTTTTAAAATAAAATTACATGTATTCATCAATGAAACCGACTTTTAAACATATTTATATAAAATACAAAAGTGTTTTGTTTTCATTATCTTGAGCACTCTTTAATTGAAATATCACAAAAACCCAATATCATAATTTTTGCAATAATTTTTTTTTTTTTTTTTTGTAACCAACCCAAAATCACAAGCCAATCCAACCGAATCGACAAGCGTATCGTAAATTATAAAAACAACCATATATTAAAAAAATGAATTTATCAATAATATTTAACAAACTTTGACCGCCTTCATTTATAAAAACCAAATAATAAAAAATCATAATAAAAATTAAAAGTAAAAAAATCATAATAAAAATTAAAAGTAAAAAAAAAATGTGAATTAACTAGCTTTAGAGCCAGTCTTACTCACTCAAAAAGCCTGGTGGTATTTCCTTCTTCTACTGAATTACAATATTTCTTATCTACCGCCCTGATTACAATGAGCGATAATGTGCCAATTGTCAGTCATATGCAAACAACTAAAATGCAATTTCAGTTTTCTTTAAAACAGAAAAGTGAAATTTATATCTTTTGGTCTTGGTCTTTGTTTATTTTTATTTTTAAGGAAATAAACCAGTAGTCCATATTTTTTGTTTTTCCTTTTCAATTATTCATATTAATTTTAGTTTGTTTGCTGATATTTTTTTTTTTTTTTTTTTGGTGAGTCATTCCAAAATTTTTTGTTACAGTCTTCGTTTATGTGACTATAGATATCATTAAAAATAAACTCATCGATACTCAATGTTCCTGTGATATACATATGTGATGAACATAGTTTCTAGAATTCAGCGCGTTGAATATCGGCTCAAATTTCGATATTTTTATCAAAACTGAGGGAAATACTTTATGTTCAAACTGTTCTAACTTTTTAAGTTTTAATCCGATTTTTAGAATTTTTACCTCATATGAACGATTGAATTCTCTATTTTTTGATATTTGTTAGAAAATAATACAGTCTATTTACAGAAAGCTTGCAAAAATAATAAAACGCTATTTATTATTATATTAAGTATATGAAAGTAGAAGATTTAAGCTTTCAAATGACGTAAGATTTATACAAATCATATAAAAAAGTCTGTAAAAATTACATAAAAATCTGCAATTCTTGCAGAAAATTTTGCTAATATTAGGCCAGCAGATTCTGTTGCTAATTTTAGCAAAACGTGACTGTAATTATTTGGTAAAGTAAAAGTAGTAAAAAAATTTGTTAAGATTACTAAAATTTATTAAAATTTTAGTAAACTCTTAATGGAAATCAATCACATTTTGTACTTAATATTAATGCTATAAATAAATCAAAAAATTATAAATAAATGTAATTAAGCTTGAATAAAATTATTTTTACAATGCTTATGAAACTTGTTTATGAAATGATAAAGATTCATGAAACATTTGTCTTCAGTTATTATAAACTCCTTATCGTATCTATGAAAAATTCATAAATATAATGAAAAATTTATGACAAACGATTTATGAAAAAATTTCCAACAATATGAAGGAACTATTTTCCCTGAGTGTACACTCAAATAAAAAATTCTGTAAAAGTTACAGAAAAATTGATAGCAAGAAATTCTTCCTTTATTATTAACAAAAGTGAGAGTGAAGAGATTAAAGGTGTTGAAAGATGAAGGCCTTCAAACATGGCAACATGCTGGAGAGTTGGCGAACGCCACCTGCTGTAGAGTTGCCGAACTTATTGAAGCTATCAAAGTCATGATTAATTATTTTACTTCGGTGGGGTTAAGTGCTATGGGAACACCGAAGGCGGCTGCGAATCATATAAAGGATAGAAAACTCATATACATTATTTTTCTAAATTGATGCTGTCGTCACTCGGAATCGAACCCTTGACCATCTGTGTATCGGTTCAACGCGCTAACCATTACACCACAACGGCCCACAAGAATAGCAAAAGATTTTACTAATAATAAACTTTAAAAATTAGTAAAAAAAATAGTATACTAACCTTTTTTTTTGAGTGAATTTAGATCAAATAATTAGATCAAATAATTTTTAGCTTTGAAAAAAATTATACATTACTAATATTTTTGGCTAATTTTATCAAATCGTGTTTTAAAAGTTAAAAAAAATATATTAGCAACCCAAATTAGTAGTGAGTGTATAACTTAATAATGCGGGATTTGTTGGCAAATTTGTGAATTTGTCGCATATTCCGGTCGTTTTTCTAATCAAGTGTGTTCGGTACAGGTCCCCTGTGATCGTCTGGCCCGATTTCAGTAGCTCATATTAGATGGGAACATTTTTGGCTGCCCAGCGGTTTGTCTTCCGTATCAAAATCACCACTTCTAAACCACACAAACCACCTCTCGTGCGTTGAAATAGTTGAAACATATTCACGATTAGTGAATCGATGTGCATAAGCTGCACTTTTGTTCAAATTGCAAAACATTCCGCATGCTTTGTTGTTTGCACTATTTCGGGCAATGACTAAGAAGGGGAGTCTGCCGATCTCTCTTAGATTCTCTTAGATTTTAATGAAATTTGGATATGTGATAAAAAAAAGAAAATTAAGGGACACTTAGTTTTTTTTATCATGTTTAGGGGTTAAAAACTGGGGTCCCAAATGACCCCATTTTTCTTTTTTTTCAGCTGATTTCGAATTGGAGAAATTTTTGACAAATTTTGTACCAAATAAAAGAGCTTTTGGAGACTTATTAACTGGTATAAGAAAGTGTCCGATAACTTTCAAGTATTTTTGTTATTCAAAACAATCTATATTAAGTGATATTAGAAGTGGCGTTTTGTTAAAAAATTATAGTTGCATCAAGCTAAAATATACGTATATTAATGCCTATTAAATTTAATCGGAGGTATAGCTGAGCTCTTTTTGATATTCCCAATTTATACTACTTTTTCCGAAGAGCTTTTTAACTTATTTTTAAAATATTTTAAATGAATGGCAACCCTAGCACACTAGATATGCAACATGGCATTAACATTTTTGTTTTCTCGAGTACAGCAAAACTGCGTTCAAAAAAATCCGAATTTCATTAGTTTCTGACATGTATCCATACAAAAATGTATTAATTTTAGACCCACCTTGTAACCCTTAAACGTGAGTTGGGCCGCTAAAAAAATACCTTTCCGTTATTTTATTTTTTAGTTTTGTTTTTTTTATCACATATCCAAATTTCATTAAGATCGGGGAGAACCTATCGGGAGACTTCCCTTGTAAGTGACAATAAATGAAGGATGTTTAAAGACTCCTCCTACTTTCTGAAATATCTCTATCCTGAGATTTGTACATTTTGCTATAAAAACACGGCTAAGAAGGCCCTCTTTCAACTTAAATTTCATCCCCTTAACGGTCACCTAGAATGATGATTTATGCATTAATCTGCTAGCGCGTCTCCCGGAGAATAATATTGGAGAGATTCCTCCTACTTTCTGAAATATTAAAGTAGGCTTTTTCAAAATTTGACCCTTTGGCTCAAAAGTCGGGACATCAGAATTCGTTTTAGAGGTATGGTTCCTTCGGCAAAGTTTCTTATTTTGATCCCTAGAATACGATTTTCCTTGAACGTTGAGCGATTTTTAAATCGACCCGCCTAATGTTTACCCTCCAAAATGCCATATAAGTTGTTAAAGACACAAACCATGTGTAAAAGATACGACATCTGAATCCTGCATTTTTAAGTTTTACACCCAATACAAAATTTAGTAATTTGTAAAGTAGGAATAACAAAAAAATTTTACTAAAAAATAACTTTATTTTAAAAATTTAAATTTAAAACTGTTTTACTAATTTTTATACTAACTTTTTTTTTTTTTAGTGTACTTAAAAGGTATTTTTCTTAGTTTTCCAAAAAATGTTGTACTTTGAGCCGCGATATAAAGGAAATCCAAACACATTCATTCCAAAAACGACAAAGTCAAATCGAAATTTTTTGGAATGACTCTGGTGTTATTTTTCATAATTTTTTGTTTCTGGTGTATTTTTCAACTCCTTCCATTAATGGGATTTACTTGTCGTATTACAAAGTATTAAAGTCAAATTTTGTGTTTGTTGCCCAGTTGTTATATTATTTTTTTTTTTATTTCCCAGCAAAACTTTCTATTACCCGGTAATAAGTTTGGGAATTTGAAATTAAGGTCGGTAACTGGTTATTTTCCTATTACAAACCCTATTATTTTAACAAGGAAATGTCCATTAGGGTAACCCCTTACAAAACACCTCCAGTATAAATGTAATAAGTTTTTTTGTTTTTGAAAATTTTATTTTTTCATATTGGATATTAAATTTAAAAATGTTTAACTAAAAATTTTAAACATGATATTTTTTATAGCTGATGGATGGAAAAATAAACTTTCTGTAATAAAGAGGTAACGTGTTACATTTATATTACATCCCCTATTATATTAGGTAACTACTTACCTCGGTAATATGTTATTTAATTTTTTTTTTAATTTGTATATCGAATGTTATTTTGAAATTTTCAAATTTGTAGTAAAAATTCAATTATATTAAATTTTGTATAGAAACGAACTAATTATACCATAAAAATATTTAAACATGTGAATTTCGTATTACCAATGGGTAGTCAGTTATACCAACAGTTGCAAAGTAATGCAAGGGTAAGGAGTTGAACTTATTACCAGGTAACGTGTTCCGTAATATCAACCTATTGCCGAGGTTTTGCTGGGTTTGTTTAAATTTCTTCCTTCTCAAATTCCTTTACCTTCAAAAGAAAGTGATTAATGTTATGTTAATTTTTAAATTGGACACATTTTTTTCATGTCTTATCTTTACGGTTATTTTTTTTGTATAAAATACGATAAAAATTTCAAGTGAGAATAAATATTATGGGTGGCAATGAAAGTAACATAATTAATCAAATTGCTGCAGATTTTTGCAAAAACAAAAAAAAAGAATGTCAAAACTGAATTCAATTGGAACGTTTTATTGAAAATCTAGTTCAGTATTTAAATGAAATAAAAAAAATAATTTAAGCGACATAATTTTGGGGTATGTAATTTTTCAAATTGGCACACTTAGTCGAATAATATGTTAGTTAAAACCACTGCAAATGTAGTTAAAAAGAAATGAAATTTCTCTCAAAGAAAGGACGACTTACATTTTAGTAAATTCAACTAACATTGTCATTTGTTTTTTAATGTTCAAAAAATGAACCACAATTGTAGTAAAAATTAACCACAAATGTTAGTAAAAAATAAACAAACATTTATATTTTTTTATAAAAATAACAAAAAACGACTTTAAAAAATCGACATAAAATCATAAAATAGTCATTTGATGTGGTTTGTTTATTTCAATGAACTACAAGGTTAGTAAAAAAATTTTATTTGTTTTACAAATGACTGACATTAACATTAAAAATATAGAAACTGTATTACAATCCAAACACCTGCATATTTTTAAAGCAGAAGTTCCCTGAGTGTATTCGAATTCCAAACCGAATTCGAATTCCAAACTTAATTAGATCTTATTAACCTGCTTATGAATCAAAATTAATAACTGCCGCTTTTAAAAGTCTTCCATAAAAGACCTTGAATATTTCTTATAAATAATTTCTAAAAATATTTCTTTATCCATCATAAAATAATTTCACTTTCTTTGGCAGAAAACTAAAGAAACTGCCATTTCGTTTAACAAAAAACCTCGTAAACTATATGACATTTTGAATTCTTCACACACATTTTTGTCTTAAAACTAAAACCCCAAAACTAAATAGTGTCATTAACTCTTCATACCGAAACTGCAACACGACAACGGTCACATATTTAACACACTTGATGCATGAAGCACCAAAAAGTTAAAATTTGCAGCGCAAAAAAAAAAAGATTAGCAATAAAGCTTAATAAACAAAAACAACTGGGCAACATGGGTAACGACATCAACAACAGACATACAGCAGCAACAACATTAGCTGCAAGTAATACATATTTTGTAATGCCGCTTAAATGAAAATTACGACGCTGTAGCATCAGAGGCGGCAAACACTTTCACTGCAACCTTGAAGTTTAACCCTTTACTGCAGGGAACTCCAGATCTTAAGGAAAGTTGTATATTATGAAAAGTGAACCTCTATTTTGTCGTTTTGCGGTATTTTCACTTTTTACGATTTTAGTATTTTATCAAAAGGAGTCAGCATTTAGGATCACCCAATAAACCAAAATACAGGGAATATATAAAAACCAAAAAATGTGTGTTGGAAAATTTGTTTAATGACTTTAATTATTGCTGCCTATACATTGTAATTGAAGGGCTTATTGTAAAAACATGATAAGCCACATTTTTAGTTTGTCTTTGCCTTTTAAATTTTAAAAAATGCAAAAAATATGAATTTAGCAGGACGTTTACACCCCAGGTACTTGTAATAAGTGTTTAAGCAAGACTTCTATCAAACAGAAAACAGCGAAGAATAATAATAAATGTGCCTTATCAAGTTTTTACAATAAACCCTTCAATTATTAAAAATAGTTTTTTTTTAATCACCGGTTATTATTATTTTTTTTTTATTTTTTCGCCACAAATTTACCATTGTTTTGTACAAATAAACTGTTGAATATTACCATAGAGGTGTGTCGGGCGCTGCATTCATTCAAATTATTCGTTACATATATGTAACAACATGCAGTAAAGGGTTAAAATTGCAGAACTTGTATGCCATATTTTAAGCGGTTTTTCATCTTTACATATTTTTCTTCTTCATCTCACTCTCTGTACGTGAATATAAAACGCGTACAAGAAAAAACCCTAGAGGCAGCTACCAACATGTTTCAAATACTCCTCGTATATAAGTGTGATCAATAGGGTGGCATTTATTTTTTCAACTCTGAATAGTAGAGGAGTGTTGAGAGTAATATTTTATTAGTTGGGTCAAACCGGGAGTTTTAGAATTTCTGATAGTGCGGAAAAGTTTTGCGGCGTGCCTTATAGAAGTCAAAATTAAAATTTTCTAAAAATTTTAATTTCAATGACTTATGCGCCTGGGTCATAAAAATCTCGTTGACTAACACATAATATTTTATTAACTCTGCTCTCTCCTAGCGTCAGCATAAATATTTTTACGATGACTTACTGAAAACTCCCATAGTTATAACAGATTTAATTAAAATAAAAATATAAAATTAAAAAAATATATTTCTAATTTCTTCGTTGTGTCAAAATTTCTCAAAAAAAATCTTTTCGAATCAAAGAATTTGCGTTAAAATGGCATCGATTTGTTAGTGCATAATTTTGCATAGTTAGCTATAAATTCATATTTTAGCATATTTTACTTTAAATTTTTATTTTCATTGCATATTTTTACTTATTTTGCTTAAAATGCATATTTTTATTGCATATTCATTCATAAGCATATTTTCATTGCATTTAAGTTTTCGTAGAAAAATCACTTTCAATTTAATTTTACATTTGACTGAATAGGATCTAAGTTACTAAAGCCATGTTAAGTGTTCTCTTAAATTGTATATGCAAACTGGGATTAACAGAAACAGTGTTTTTTTTCAATATAAATAATTGAAATTTAATGTCAATTGTACAAAAAAAAACCCATAGAATATATTAAACAATACAAACAACTTTAAAATTTAACCATGAAAAATAATTAATTTAGAGTGCATCTCTTAACGCCTTTTTGTTATTTTTCTCTAAACTCTAAAAGTCCTAGTTTGGCTTGGTTAACCACAAGACATTGTGATATAAACTCAGAAAATCAATACACAACAAAAGAATTAACATCGTTTAAACATTCGCCGATCACAACCGTCGATGTTGAGCGGTCATCTTCTATATTAGGAAACTTTTTGAGAACAACTTGATTAAATTTTACGTTTGAAAATATTAAAAACACTTATTTTTTATATGAATAAAAACTGCATTGAAGTTTATTTCATCTCTATATACTTTGAAACAATGATATTGAATTAAAACTAATTTATTTTTTGTTTTATATTATTTTGTTTTTAATAAAATTTATAAAATTTTAAGTGGATATTTTTTTAATTTTAAGTGCATATTTTAAAATTTTTCATGTATATTATAGGCGCCTAAAACAGACTTTTTTAATGCATGAAGTTCCTGTCCCTGGTTAGCACTAAAATTAAAAATCAGAATTTTTCATACTTGTATGTGACATGCCATAGAAAATTGACTCCCAGTCAGAATTCTAAAATCCGTATCCTTTAAAATTAAAACTTTGATGATAAACGTTACGATAAATTGTGTATAAAAAGGTACTTTCGATTTACATGTGGCCCGCCTAAAAACTTTGTGATTTTTTTCACAACAATGTATAGAAAGGTTCTTCATTAAGACTATTTTTGGCACTTATAATTAATTACCCAGAGTTAATGTGTCCAAACGTAATTTCCAATGGAATTTTGGAGCAACAAAAATGTTTTGGGGTTGTAATCTTTATTTGCCCAAAGTTGTAATCTTTATTTCCGCAAAGTTGGAAAAAAAATTAATTCTCAATTTAAGGACCAAATTAATTTTTTGTTAATGTCGAAATGAGGGTCAATGAGGGAATCTATAGAGGCAATTTTTTGTAACAGATTTAGTTGCATTATATAATTATATAATTGCAGATCAGAATATTGAAAAAAATCAATATTCCTAAGATGTTTGGTCGTCTAAAAATGAGGAACAAAAATAGGAGCAAAAAATAGCAAATGCGAAGTTTTGTGAATATGTTTAATTTGGGGTAAAGTTTTAATAGTATTTTGGGGGAAGCAATGTTATAGCGTATGTATGTTGTGTTAGTAGAATATTTTTAAATGTGAATTTTTTAGTTAATTTAAGAGACATGCTGCAAAAATGATTTGGTAGATGGAATAAAGGATGACACAATAAAAAAATTATGGCATTAAGAAATATTTCGCACGAAGAAACATTTTGCAACTAAACCGGCATCTGGAAAGGCTGTCATCATCCCCCTCAATTTCATTTGATAGATTTCTACATAAGAATTCTGTAAGAAGTAACTCGTGCACTTGAATTGTGAGAGAACCGCTAACTTTTTCACCTGTGCCTATTGTGGCTCAGAATATTAGGACGACGATTAATTTTTTTGTAGTTTCAGCTAAAAATTTTAATCAGAAATATTAAACATATGTTTAGTAGATACTATTAAAACATTACTGCCTAGTTTTTTTTAATTTTGGCGATTTTTTTCAATTGTTTACGATTTTTTCCCAATTTTTAGTGATTTGTTTTTAAATTAAAAATTGGGCAAAATCGTAAAAAATTTAAAAAAAATCGCCAACATTTAAAAAAAAACTCGGCAATTTAAAAAAATCCCAAAAATTAAAAAAAAAAAATCTTCTAAATTAAAAAAATCGCCAAATGAAAAAACGTCGAAATTATAAAAAATTGCTTAAATTGGTAAAAATTGATAATATACACACAGAAAAAATATGGGTGTGAAATTTTAGTTGTTTAACCGAATTTTATTGCGGAAACCCATATTTAGTTATGCTTACCGATTTTAATCGTAGTAACGAAATTTCAGTTGGACATCGTTTAAAATTTTCTCTGTGTGTATGAAAAAATCTTAAAATTTTAAAAGATCGTCAAAATTTTAAATACATCCAAAATTTACAAAAATTCTTTAAAATTTTAAAAAAATCTCAAAAAAAAATTTTAAAAATCTTCGAAATTAAAAAAAAATTTAAATCTCCAAAATTGAAAAAAATCATCAAAATTAAAAAGAAAAGTAACCTAAATAGAATTTAAAATGTCTATATCTCAAAAACTGATGACTTTCTAATTTTTCCCAATTATTTATTTTCCAATTGCGGGGATTTTTTAAATGTTGAATATTTTAAATTTTTGTTGATTTTTTATATTTTGAAATTTGTTAAATTTTGTTAATTTTTTAAAATTTTATGGATTTTTATTTTAAATTTTGGAGATTTTTATTTCTTTTTTTTTTGACAATTTTTTTTAAATTGTTCTTTTTTTTTAATTTTGGTGTTTATTCTCAATTTTGGTAATTTTTTTTTTTATTTTTTGAAATAGAGTTTGTTTGAGTCAAGCAAAAGTTTAATTGAAATTTTGTTGGAAATAATTTTTGATAAAATAAATATCACCCCTTTTGTTGTTGATGTACGTTATGAATGCAATCACAATGTTGCACGACCAATTAACCAAGTTTTTGTTTATGTTATCATGTACATAATCATGTTTGAATATTGTTGGCCAGACTCACCTGTCAGCAATCAGGGTGCGATAATATTCCTGTGGGCAATTTTCATTTTCCGACTGACATTGTCTGGTCCAATATTTCAAAGGTTTGAGATATTTATTCCAAACAACATCATCAGCTACATCTTGCAGATGTGGTGGTGATGGACTAACTAAAGACTCTAAATTTGTTGCAGCTTGTCTAGGGGGGTAATAAAGTTTGAATCATATCGTCGTTAGTCATATCCACAGTACTGGGGGGTAACCATTCATTGGAGTCATATTCTTCAGATACCAATTGTTGTTGGTCATGTTGAGGATCAGTATTTAAATTTGTTGCTTCATTTATTGTGGCGGCGCTAGATGTTGTTTTGAAAATGTTATTATTATTATTGTTGGCATTGTTGTCATTATGTTGTTGTTGTTGCTGCGGCGGTACGATTTGCTCTAGGGCAATTTTGTTGTTATTCTTAATTGTTGTTAGTGGTTGTTGTTGTTGAGTTGCAACATTGACGATATCATCTTCAAAGGTTTTACGCTCACGTTTTTGTAAATTTAAGCTTAAATCCTTTTGCCACAAGTTCTTTAAATTTTTATACAAATCTGCCGCAATATTATTGGCATCTTGTAGCTCTTCTTCTTCATTTTGTGGTAGTTGTTCTATAGGAACAACATTAACTCCACCACTACCATTGTCTGTTACTTTTGATGTTGTAGGTTTTTGGGTTTTCTGTCTCTCCTCCAAGGATGCCGCATGAGCGATAAGTGATGGTGGTAAAGATAATACCGCCGTACATTTACAATAAATTGTTAGTCCAGCCAAAAATAACACAGCAAGCGTGATCTTCATGCTGGCCTTGTTGTTAAGTTCTCTGCTCCACCGTTAAGCTAAACTATACACTAATAGAAAAAAATGCGTAAAAATTTTTGCTAGAACTACTAGAAATTAGTTAAAAATTACGTTTCAGCAAAAAATCCTAAACTTAGCAGATTTTTTGTTTGTGCTAAATATTAGTACGATAAGAATAGCAAAAATTAATCTGTTTAATCTACAAATATTTATTTATATTAATTGAAAATAGCAAATTAATTTGCTAAAATCAGCAAACAATTTGTTTAAATATTAGTAAATAGAAAAAACTATCATTAAAAATGTGAAATTTTGAAAGTTTTTTAATGGAAATAAAAATGTGCCCTTCTTAAATCAGCAATTTACAATTTTTTAGCAAAAGTTTCTGTTAATTTTAGCAAAATATTCAGTTATTTGCTTTTAACGAAATTCAATTTAAATATAGCAAACAAATTTTTGATATTAAAGTTTTTGTTTGCTGTTTTTTGACTATAAATATTCAGGAAAAGTTTTTGCTTATTTTAGCAATGTGAATTGCTATTTTTATTTAACTAAACTCGAATATAACTATAATTTTGTGAAGTCAACAGTTTTGTTTTTGCTGTTCTTATTTTATTCATATTTAGCAAAAAAAAAAAATATATTAATTTCAGCAGTTTTTTCTGCAACGTCATTTTAACTAAGTTTTAGTAACTTTTCTTGCTATTTTTACAAGTTTAATTCTATGAGTGTACCTTATGTTTTATATTCAGTGTATTTTTTTTTTTTTTATATTTTTGCAGCTTAAGCTGCTTTACTTGTTTTTGTGTCTTTTTCCCCCAGAAAAGCTTTTTTTAATATGATCTTCTTTTTTTGTCGACACTAACACGCGTTTCACGTTCTCTTTCGTTGTACGATTTTAGTTAGAAACTGAAAGTTGTTTGTGAAATTTATGCTGCTTTTATAGCAATTTTTCATTTTTACCACCTTGGCAAAATTAAAAAAGAACTGACCACCCATATCGCTTTTAGGCGATTCTACTTCAAAATTCTACATCTTCTTCTTGTTGTTCAGCTTCTTCTTCTTCATAAATTTCCTTATTTTATTATTCACGATTCCTTTGGGGATCACTCTCGTTTGGTGGTCAGTAGTTGTAGTAGAAGTGGTAGTTAGTAAATATGGTCGGTCTATTGTTGTTTTGTGATATTTACTGGCCCATATGTTTGGATTGGTTGTCGGCGCGTGAAATTAAAAATCCACATTGTGTTTGTGGTAACAACTATTATTACGTACTTGGTTATTTTTACCACATTTACGCTGTCAAACGTTATGATTTTTGAATTATGCTCTGGGTTATTAAATGTTGTATAAATAATATTTAGTACCAGAGATGGTCATAAATTGGCTTCATACTTTGAGAGATGCTAGCTCCATCAATCGTGGTACATGATGTTAGTAAATGTGGGACACTGGGGTTTTAATGCAATTTCATTGATGATGATGTGACTTGCTTTAAAAATTTGTAGAGTTATCATATGCACTAAAAAAAGATTTGTTGTGGCAACCGATTTTGCTGGCTACAAACAATTTCTTAAGTTTTGTTTTGTATTGGCTTAACAGATTTTCTGTTGCCGGAATCAAAAATTTCGACCACCGTTTCCAAACAATTTGCTAATAATCACTAGAACTTTTTCTTAAAATGTTACACGAATAATAAAGGGTGTTTTTTTATACAGGTATAAAACTTTAAGTTAGCAACACTTTTTTAACTGGCGTCCATTTTGTCAGCTGTCAAGTGATTTTTGTTTAGTTTGGTTTGGCATTTCAACATGAATAGACTGACGCCTGAACAACGCTTCCAAATTGTGCAAATTTATTTTAAAAATCATGGTTCTGTTCGAAATACGTATCGCGAACGAATTTATCGAATTTTGTTTAGCGATAAAGCTCACTTTTGGTTAAATGGATAACAAAACTGCCGTATTTGGAGTGATGATAATCCTCAAGTGTATGTTGAGACACCGTTACATCCAGAAAAACTGACTATTTGGTGTGCTTTATGGGCTGGTGGAATTATTGGCCCGTACTTCTTTAAAAACGATGCTGGTCAGAACGTTACAGTCAATGGTGACCGGTATAGAGCCATGATTACTGACATTTTCGTTCATCAATTGAACAACCATGATGTGCAGGAGCTGTGAAATCAACAAGACGGCGCAACATGTCACACAGCTCGTACCACAATTGATATATTGAAGGAAACTTTTGGTAACAGCATAGTTTCACGTTCCGGACCCGTGCATTGGCCTCCAAGATCGTCCGATTTAACGCCACTGGACTATTTTCTGTGGGGATATGTGAAGTCGCTAGTCAACGCCGAAACGATTGACCACTTGGAGAACAACATTCGTCTCGTTATTGCCATATACGGTTACAACTGTTGGAAGAAGTCATCGAAAATTGGAACTCCAGATTAGACTACATCCGAGCCAGCCGTGGTGATTATATGCCTGAAGTCATATTTAAATTATAATGCCAGAAGATTATCTTTCTTTGTTTTATTCCATTTCAAAGTTCTATTCCTCTATAAAAATCAGGCATTATAATATTTTTCTATATCGTTGCATTCTATTATTGGTGTTTTAATTTGTATTTTCAAGTAAATGGTAAAACTATTCAGTCCCTTTGGGATCTTTCCCTGACCTAGCCTATTTGTATTACCACAGTGTATATAGTGCTAAGCAAATATTTGATTTTGATTTGCTCTGTCTCGTTTGGTTTTGGAGTTACTAAGCATTCTTATAAATTGCCATGTAACAAAATTACTAAGTGAGATAGCGTAAAACGAACAAACTATTTTTAAATCTCACGAACACATACCAAATATAAAGTTTAGGATATCTACCATAAAACATATGCCTTTAAAAGGAACTCTTTTTATCTTTTAAATTCCCATTTACGCCAAGTTTATCTCAAAAATCCAATAAGTATATCTTATGGAAATTAGCCCATACCTCAAGAAACGCATATTTTAAGTTTCTAGCGGTTTACGCAGGACGTCAAGGAAGAAACTTTTCCATTTTTCCAGTCCTCGTGGGACTTCTAATCTCAGTGGCGAGAGAGTTAGAGACTTTTTTATTTAGACCCACAATTTGAATCGCTCACCTATATCTCATTTAATACACTTTTGAGATTTTACATTTCTTTTCCATTTGTGATTTTATATTCACCTTTTGGACCCTAATTTTACCACGTCTTTTGCAGAACTTGTGAAAGTTTCATATCGGTGAGCTATGTTATATTCGAAGGAACATTTTTATTAAATTCCAACTTTGTAGCCAAAGGGCTTGGCAGGCCGTCAAGAGGCTTGGCCTTCCCCATAGAAATTTGTGAAAGAATCATCTTAAACACCTAATTTCATGATTCTAGCTTTATCGTTTTGACCAGGCCGTTAAGGATGCGCTTTTTTCCCTTTTCGACCCCTATTTTTGTCACGTTCCTGACCAAAATTCTAAAAAGTAGCATATCAGTGAGCTAGGTTATATTCTAAAGAACGTATGTATTTAATTTAGCTTTTTAAACAAGTGGCTTTTGACAGGTCGTCAAGGAGGAGAATTTTCTTGTATGTGCCCCTCCCCGTAGGATTTTCTGAAAATCATGTCCTAGCTGTGGTCTACGCCAGAGGAGGAATTACATGCATACCATATTTCAAGTTTCTAAATTATGCGGGTTATGGAGCCCGCTAAGGGGACCCTTCTTTTTTGTGCACCTACAAAAAAGAATTTTATTGAACGAGTTATAATGCAGTTGTTCACTACACTAAAGAAGTTTTCTTCAAATATGGAATTCAAAATTTCTTAAACTTTAGGAAGAAGATTCATAACTTTTATAAAACAATTGTTAATGAACATTGTTCCCAATGAACAAAATGTATGACATTTTTAATAAATAAAAGTAAATCTTTCATTAAATTTTATGAGTTCCAGTGACACTTCACACATCTAATTCAAAAATTCATCGATATCATGCTGAAAATTCTACCCGTGTACCCGTAAACATTTCCAAAAATTCCGTCTTTGCTGAAGGAATTTGTGCGGTTGAGAATTGTTTACTTTTGCCCCTCCCCTTGGAAATGTCCTCAGAAGTTCAACATCAGAATTGTTGAATTTCACCATTATTCGCTATATTCGCGACTATTTAACATCACAATATAAGTTGTGTTCACAAAACTGTCTATGTCTAAGGTGCTTTTGATGCGTATTGAATTTTAACTAATTTTTATTAAAAAAAAATTCAGCAACTTGAGTCGTAAAAGGGTTAGAAGTTATACTCAGAAGTGGGTTGAAACTCCCATAGCTTATTGTAATTTTATTCAAAATATGTAATTTCTTTTAAAAAATTACAATTCTTCCTCATTTTATTTACATTCATCTCTGTCTGCAATAATTATGCAATCAGTAGCTGAAGCCTTAACACTTCCTCCTACAGACTTTTTTTTTTATTTAACACACTTTATGCCTTTATTTAGTTAAGACTATGGACACAAAAAACAACTCCAATGTTTATTCTTCACAAAAGCCTCGACATTAGACTTAACAAAACCATGTTACAATACAACAAAAAAAAAATACAACCAGAGTAGAGAAGATCGTGCAGCTAAGCGGCTTTATCTTTTGATGGATGTACCAGGATCTTAACTAAAGTCAACTAATGCGTTAAACCAAAATGTAAAAAAAAATTGAGTTTAAAGTAGTGGGTTTTTCTCTCTCCTTACTTTAAGTTTAGTTAGTTAAGCAACATTGTAAAATTAAAAAAAGCTTTAACCCTCTCACGACAGAACCACAAATGCTGAAAAATCTATCCGTATTCTTGTTAATCTACCCTCTATTTCAATTCCTTCTATGAAAAAATCATTGGGACGTTTATATTCCATGGGTGGTTAACGATCAACATCAGAAGGAAAATAATAGACTGACGTGTTAATATATACCTCTTATGCGATTTTCGATATTGTGAATGTACACACAGAGAAAAATTTAGCTATTTGCCAACTGAAAATCGGTTACTACGACTCAAAGTCATTTATTACGAATTTCAGTCGGTCGGTACCACGAAACAATAGTTTTCACAACAAATGTCGGTTAGTTCAACTGAATTTTATTTCCAACACCCAAAATATTCAGAAATCTAATGGAAATATCGCTGTACTAACTGAATTTATAAGTTGTTACCATTAAAATTCACTATTCAATTCGGTTGGCACTTTATTTCTCTCTGTGTATAGAAAAATTTGGATACCAGATGAAATCAGGAGATAAAAGTATACAAATATTAATTCTTATAAATCAATTCAATCCAAAATTACATAAATTTCAATGCGAACGAAAATAAATTGAGCCAAATCCTTATAAACCCTACTAATGCAGTCTATTGTGTTGATATCAGGAAAATATGTTATGGGAAGGAGGAAAAATTTAGTAGTGTCTATAGGTATTTCACTTGAATTTCTGTAAATAGTAACTGTCAGGGAAGACGTTTGCCGGGAGTTTATTCCACAAACGGGTGGTTCGACTAATGAACGAATTCCCTCTATAATGCGTTGTGTGATCCACTGCACTATCAATCATAAACGGATGAGATCTAATGGACAAGCTTGTGTTACGAACAAAAATGAGGGTCCCCCGGCTAAGTTCACTTATATCAGCAGAACATTACCCATGGTAACAATGACACACAACACACATTCCCACGATGCTCCTATTGTAATTAATGAGCTCCAACGCACAAAGTCCAGAAGCTCCAAACTTGCTTTTGAGGCCCCTGGCCATATATGGTAGTTGTATTCCATTTTCGGCCCGGATATGACTTACTACCCCGCGGAGCAGCCATAACTTTAGAACGTTCTTCGTTTAGGAGCTTTTTGCGTCTAAGTCGTTTGGCACATTTAGTTCTCTCCTGTTTGAGCCGCAGATCAGTAGTGTAGTTCCTATTCACCAGCAGCTTACTAAATGCCTTCTCTCTGGATCTTACTGCATTCTTGCACTCCTGGTTAAACTAACACTTGTGATTGTGTTTAGCCAAAATGTACTTTGAACGAAAGCTTTGTTAATGCTCTGCCTATTCTGGAGGCTCTAGCTTTTCAAAAACATCTGGTTCTAATGAGATCTTTAGCTAGATCGAAATACTAGTATCAACTTAGCTAATAGGCTTGATTTGCTTTATTTTTGTAAATATACGGAGGTTTAAAGCTCGTTATAAATTAAAAATAACATAAAAATAATATCTATGTATATAAAAACAAAAAACTTATAAGAAAAATTTTATTCTTAGCTAAATTCTACCATTTTCGCAAAGGCAGCATCATTGGAGTACAAGAAATAGAGTGTTCAGTTGAATTGCCTAAACTGAACCCGACAAGCCTTTTCATAAATAATAATAAATCATTTTGTGGCTGCCTGTGAAGCGTATGAAAAATATATGGAAATCGTATAGTTTTCCGAGTTACCGAAAGGTGCAAATGTTCTCACTTCTCATGATCTATTAAATGTTAATCCCTTATGTCCAATAGCATTCTAGAAAATATGTAAAAGTAATAATGAAAAAAAAATCATATATTTTTACTTTGAGGTTACCCTATTCTGCTCTGAGATATGATCAAAAATCAGTCGATACAAACCACATTCGGCAAAATCGGTTAGAAAGTATGGCTAATATAACAAAAACTGAAAATGGAACATATAGGTCTCAATAGTCCTGAAAGGGTTAAAGAAATAAAATAAGGCAAAAGAAGCCGATGAAAGAAGTTGAAGAAAAACATCATTTGTCCAATGTCATGTGAGAGCTAATTTATTGTCATTTGTGTGTTTTTTATTGTTAAGAATTAAAGAAAAATTTAACAAAGTTGGTATAAAAAAAAGGATTTCTGGTATTTTTTCTTCATCTCTAAATGAATTCTATAAATTTATTTGATTGTTTAGTTTAATAACGACCAACATATTTTAAAAATCATGTGTTTTTTGTTTAATTTTAGCATGAAATCAATGAAGTTTTTGAATTGCATAAGGCGCGACAAAAACTTCAGCAACATCAGAAATGGGCAGAGAATGAACAAACAAGTGATAGAAATACAACTGCGGTAGCCGCAATTGAAAATCAAATAGTAGACACATTAAAAGCAGCTGTCTCACATGATGAATTGACTCGGTCTACAGAATCTGATAGTGGCTTTGACAGTGCCAGTGGCGGTGGACATATTGTTAATGCGGCAAACACTAACTACTCGAACAGTAGTAGTAGTGGCAGCAACAAATTACCCTCTAGAGCCAAAGTGACAACTATAGAAAAGGAAAATAGCAATAGCAATGATAAAGAACAACAACAACTATTAACATTAACAAATAAAAGTAAAAATAACCAAACAAAGCCGCCAAATACTTTGATCCCTTTGCAACAAGAAGACAAACAAGATGATTCTTTAACAACATCTTCATTGTCGTCGTCTGCCGCCTCATCGTCATTACCATTCTCGTCATCTGCAACATCAGCTGAAACAACAGCAGCAGCTTCATCTATATCGTCTGCATCATCGTCGTCAACACTTAAGCGCCTTCGCAAACAATTGCAAATGAAATCAGCAGCAGAAGCTGCCACCGATGATGTAAATATGTGGGCAAACAAATTCTTGCGAGATTTGGACAACTTAATGGCATCTGATAAACCAACAACATCTTCATCAGCCTCTTCATCACCAACAGGCTCATCATCAGCAACATCGCCAATGTTATTGTCCGCTGCTGCCACAGCCGTCATCCAAAGTCGTTATGGTAAGGGAGCCCATGATCGTTACAATAGCAACAACAACAACATCAATGCTGGTGGTAGTTCAGCCAGTACTTGCAATGATCACAATACAACATCAACAGCATCATCGTCTTCGTCATCATCAGCAACAAATGGTATAGTTTTGCGACCAGAAAAGCATGTAAGTAAATATTTATACCTTTATATTGTTTGTATTCCTTCTTTTTACCTTCTCTACATATCTAACAAGGGTGATATCCCGACACTTACCACCGAATCCCCAATAAAATTTGGGAATGCTGTAGAGCGGACAGAAGTACGAAATATTCGCTTCGAAAAAAAAAAAAAAAAACATACCTGCCCAATTGAATTTTTAAGGGTTACAAATGAGTTTGAATTTTGTTTGCAACTATTTTGTTGGAGAAATTTTCGATATTTCTTTGGCTCCACCTGATAGATTTCCAAAATACCTATTATTAATATATTTTTTTATAACAAAAATTAGTATAACTAAAAAAATAAAATTTGGGGTCAAGATTTAGTCCCTAAATAGAAGCTTGAGCAGTTAAAAGTGTTACTTATTTTTCGCCCTCTGTCCTATGTACCTAAGTTTCATTGCGATCTGAAGGTCCGCATTGTGATGCCTTCCTTGTAAGGTTTTTTTTTATTTGTCTGTTGAGTTTAGTTATTGTAAAGATCATTGAAGTCATTATGGGTTTGCATTTGAATTTAAAGAGGATGTCTCATAAAGTTAAATGTATAAACTAAGGCTTTCTTTATCTTAGTTTATATTTTTTTTGTGGTTGTTTGTTGAACTTTGTGACATTTTCTTTTCTTCTTTTTTATAAATACATTTAGTGCATTTTTATTGTAGTTGCAATAAAATATTGCATTAAAATAATCGTTATAATATTATACAGCTCTACATATAATAAAGTCATAATATAATAATACTTCCTAGAAAATTGCTTCGAAATGTTTCTTTTTAAAATACTTAAAATGATTTTTAGTTAACCCCCAGCTATATATGGTCCAAAGAATTAGTTGATAAACAATTTCCTTGTAACCTCTTATATTGCTCGTAAGCTAAATTGGTTAACATACACTGAGAGAATTCCTTCCGTGCATGATATTATTGAATTGTTTGCATAGAAGCAATGAAGTTGCACTGGAACTTGTCCATTGCAACTTTTCATTAAGTTTTTTCAAGTAAGAAGTTTCATTAAAAAACTAGTTTCGTAAAATGTATGAAGCTTTTCATAAATTTTTTTTTCGTTCACTTCACGAAGAAAAGTTTCATTAGTTTTCTGAACATTTTCATTATATTTCATCCACAAAAAATATCTCTAGTTTTAAACTAGTTCGAGAACAGGTTCTTTGTCAATTACACCTTACATTTAAGTTCCTTGAACTTGTCCCGGAACTGGTTTCATAGAATGTTATAGAGGAATGAGTTGTAGAATTTTTGTATTTGAGAACCGATTGCTAAAAATTTTCCTAGGTTAGTAAAATAGTAAAACCTGAATAACAGGCAACAGAACATCTTGTACTGCATTAGCAAAGGTTCTGTTCTACACTAATAGAAAAAAATTAGTAAAAATATTTGCTAAAACTACTAAAAATTAGATCAAAATGACAATGCAGAAAAAACTGTTTAAACAAGTAATTTTTGTTTGCTAAATATTATAAGATACGAATAGCAAATATAAATCTGTTAAATTTAAAAAATTTAGTTATATTTGAGCTAAATTTTAGCGAATTGAATGTCACAAATTAATCTGCTAAAATCAGCAAAAAAAAATGTATAAATATTACTAGTCAAAAAAAGCACAAAAATTTCAACATTTTATTTATGCGAATAAAAATGAACATTCATAAAAATGGCACGTGCAAGTTGCTGAAAATTCAGCTACGACAACAGAAAACAGTACCTGAATTTACGGGTGCAGAATTTTCAATTTAGTTGCCCTAAATTTGAGAAGAACTAAATTATGGTTGACAGTTGTAGTTAAAGTAACTAAAGAATTTAGCTAAATCAACAGAATTTTTAAGCTGAATCAACAGAAAATTTCTGCGAAAAAGAACTTTATGGTCCATTTTGCTTTATCACACTTAGTTTCCCAGATATAGCCCATCTACTATTAAGACAATAAATTTTTTTTTTTTACCAATTGTGGTGTAGATTAACTGGCAAATTAGAGAAACACGAATTACTAAATATTAGGTTCGAAAATTAGTTTAAGGACAGCTGAAATTTGTTCTTGTGGTAAAATGCGGTAACTAATAACTTTAGCTACACCCAGAAAAAAAAATTGGTTGGAATTTGGTCAAAACCGTTAAAATTTATTTGATAACCGTTTTTCATTAGGAATTATCTGTAATCGATTAATAAAACAAAAATACTGTACTGGCAATTAAAAAGGAGAACGAGGAACTTAAAAACAATCCTATTACACAATTATTGATATTTCCAATTAACTTTTCAAATAAAGTTCGGTTAGTAAATGTGTACGGTATAATCAATTATTTATTTAGAACATTCAAAGAAATTTGTACTATCAAATTTATTGTCTATAATCAAATTGTCGATAATCAAAAATGGTAATGGCAAATACGGGTTTCCCAATCAAATATACAATTAAATTAGGGTTTTGGTAGAGCCAACCGAATTGTGGATTGCATTGATTATAAACGCAACTAATGATTGGTATTGGCAAACAAATTTTCTTCTATGATTGTCAATAAACGTAATAATATTTAAGTGGAATATAACATGAGACAACTGAATATTAGCTCTCACGACTAAAAATTTAATTTAATATGAAGATAGTTCATAACTGCCAGAATTCGATTGACAACATATTCAGTGGCCACAACTGAGACTGTTTTCTGGGTGTAAATAACTGATTTAAACGATAACAACAGAAAAAATTTGTTCAATTGAATTGGAACACGTTCAACAGACTTTTGTAATAACTTTTTTTTATGAGTGTAACCTTCTGAAATCAGCAGCTTACAATCTTTTAAATTAAAGATGAGTTTTGGAGTTAATACAGTTTTTGTTTGCTATTTTTTGTCTACAAATATTTAGCAAATGTTTTTGCCAATTTCAGCAGAGTAAATTGCTATTTTCAATTATTTAAAATTCAACTCGAATGTAATTAAAATTTTCTAAATCTAACAGTTTTATTTATTCTAATAACAGCAGATTTTTCTGCAGTGCACTTTTTAACAAATTTGAAGATGCTACTTTTACAGGTTTATTGTGTGGTGTAACTAGCAGATTTTAATGAAATTAAGACGTGTTGCAAAGAACAAAAAATTATTATTCAACACGTTTTTTTGATGAGCAATCGCAGGGCAACAAATTGCACAATTTTTGAATACATGTCTGAAATTTACAACATTTTGATTTTTTGTACACAGTACTAAAGTAGTTAAGAAAACAAAAATGTTGATGCATACATTGCCTATGTTTTCGATTTAGGGTTGCCACTTAATAGAAATAATTAAAATAAGGGTAAATAAGCTCTTCGGCTCTTCATCTCAAAGCCTTACAATTACGAAAATCGAATAAGACCCAGACACCCCTCGATAAAATCAAATAAGCATTATTATATGTTAGTTTAAACTAGTTTAGTTTGTTTAAACTAAAAGGCATTTATTCAAATTTTTTAGACCTTTCGTTAAAAAATTACGTAAGATATAGTTGAAACCCAAATTTTGTACATGAAAAAAATAAAAAATGTATACTTTTTTAGTGTTTGTACAATAAAACTTAAATTTCGGAATATTTTCTTTAAAGCAACGAAAATTGTAAACATTTAGGTTAATTATTGTTTTTTATTAAAAATATCTAACAAAAAATCTTAAACTAATTGTTCTTTTAAGCAATTTTTGGAATTATATGCCATGTTATCATTTTTTGTGCCAATTTAGCTTTTTAATGTGTAATTTCAACTGCCATTTAAAAATTTTGTTTTGCGTTTCAAACTTGCCTTTTAGTGCTAATAAATGCATAAAGTTACCAAGTTTTTCTTTTAAAAATACCTAAGAATCTACCAGTGTTACAATTTTCAAACTATGCTAGTTTCAAGGGACTACTTGTAGAACAAATAATTTTTCTTTATAACCCGGTTTTTATGTTTAAAATTGTCCCAAAATCATTCTGTTTAATTGCTTCGAAGTAGAACAAGTAAAACAGCTTCTGAAACTGGTTCTAGCTAGGTATATCTTTTATTTTCACTGGAACATGTTTGAAAATTTTGATGGCTGGGAATTGATTATATATTAATTAATGTGTTCTTGGGAGATGAAAGAAGTCGGATTCCTACAGATTTAATTTGAAAATTGATTGATAGCTGTGTGCCATCGATTTAAAACAAATTCAACCTTTTCTTGAAATACACAGAAGTATTGCTTATCGTAACATTAATTTAAGTTTTTAAAAGAACCAAACAGTATAAAAAATATTTATCCAATTTCCTATAGCATTTAATTTTTCTAAGCTTTTCTTCACATTTTTTGGCACTTTGGCTAAAGTAAAGAAAATTTACATTTTTTTTGTAAAAATCCATATAAAAAATTAAACCGGTTAATCGACCTATTGTAATCGATTATTCGGGTCGAATAATTATTTGAGTTTAAATTATTTGTTTCGACATTAACCGAAATAAAGGCGATTAATCGAGGAATATGTTAATCAATTAACCGTATTAGAAACACCAGTTTAAACTCATACTAACATCAATTTCCCCACCATTGCGGTATTCAAAAAAATGTATATACCAGCGCCTTAACAATGCTTTTCGTTTAGTTCCCAAGTTGCCTATAGTTTATTAATTTTTGTGAGAGATACATTTAAAGAAAAAACGTAAAATTAGAGTTCACCCCTGCACAGTGGGATAAATCACAAAATTTGTGGTAATAATTCGGCCATTTGTTAACTTGTGGTCCGATTGCAATGAAATTTGGAACATGCATAAAATGGAGTTTAAGTTTTGATTTTGAACCTTCCACGCCCTTTGGGGGCGGCAAAATGGATGCCCAAAGTTGGATACTTTTTTCATAAAAAATTTTGAGTGTTTGCCATTTTTTTGTTTCTCATCCGATTTTCAAAAAATTAACATATTAGTAATCTTCTTGTAAAGATGAACAAAAACATGCTTACATGTGTGGGTTACCTCCAATAGTTTCCGAGATATTGTAAAATTCCAAATTTTGTCCGACTCAGGTCCAAAGTTTCTCGAATATCGGGAGAAAATTGGGACCAATTTTCATTTTAAAATAACGGTTATTTAGCCAATAAAATTCTTGATTAAATAAAAAAAATTTTAGTTCAATATCTTGTTTCAGTCAAAAATTACATTAGTTTTAAAGTAGAAATTAAAAAAAAAACTAAATTTTGGCGATATTTTCCCCAAAAAGCACCAAACTCTTTATCGCTCCAGACAAATATTTTTCTTCTGAACATATATAGTATGTATACTTTTCTGGAAGGTCTTTTTATATAAATGCGAGTTGTGGTAAAAAAATTTTGATTTGTAAATACTTTTCCCCCCATCCGCTTCCAAAGTTGCCATATTTTTGAGGTAAATATCAACTTTAACTCACAGTTAAAATTTGTGCACGCCTCCAATTGGGTAGTGGAAACCGGTTTTAGATACTCCAACAGATACCTAATGTAGTGTGTAAGTCATTTCCAATCCCCGCTTTAAATGACGACATGGCAGCAAAAACGAAAAAAATCCCATTTTTTATTTTTTTTATTTTTATTTGTAGGAATTGTGGGATTGTTTTCAGAAAATCATAATTTCTGAAATTTGTTTCGATTTGTTTACCTTAAAGTATAGTTAAATCCAAAAAATCATTGGATTATGTCTATTAATAAATATTTTATTGAATAGTGAAAATTTTCATTTAAGCAAAAACTGAAATTTTTACCTTCATGTTTGGATTACCCAAGTTTTTGTTTTACCAAGATGGCTAAATTCAACCTTTTTTAAAAAATCGCAATCTACAGGTAATTTTCTTTTCAACGATACCAAACACTGGTATGTTATGTTCATAACTTCTAAACAGAAAATCTTCAAATGTTAGCCCTTATTCATATATTTCTTCTAATGTGTCCTCGTATTCACATCTTACATAATTGGGTCAGGTAAAAAGGGGTCAGGAAGTACTTTTTTAAGGGTGTTACAAAATTCAACTTTCAAAACTTTAAATTTTATTAATAAGTAAAACAAATTCAATTCTACAGTCAGGGAACTTGTGCTGTAAATATTTGTAGTTGTTTGAGTTGTAAGACAGTATCTTTATTTTTAAGTGTCATTTGTCATTTGTAGGAGAAATTTCAGTTTTGACTGCAATTTTAGTTCATTTAAAAAACAAACCACATCAAATTACTGTATTATGATTTTACATTCGTTTTATACCGTAGTTTTTTTTTTAATTTAAAAAATAAAACATAATTGTTTGTTTATTTTTTTGACACAATTGGGTTAATTTTTACTACAATTGGGTTCATTTTTTGCGCAGTAAAAAAATGACAATGTTATTTGAATTTAGTATTCTAAGTGTTGTTAAAACTGCAATTGCTTTACAACACCATTTTTACTACAGAACTTTTCTGAGTTTACTATTACGAAAAACGATTTAACTAGTATTGCCATATAGCAGTCTCAAAATTCGTATCATTTGTTATTTAATTAAAATTAAACTTCTCGGGAGCTACGTCATATCAACATTATTAGCGCAATTTTTAAAACCCTCCCCCAGAGGGAGTTTCAAAGTGACTACGTTCACAAATTATAATCGGTTTGCATAATTCTATTTATGTTTTCGGGTACGCATAGGTCAATGATCAGAAACTCAATTTAGCTTTGTGTACCAATCTCAAACTAAAATTATCATTGATAATTACCAATCTTAAAAATTAATTTAAAGAAAAGTAGTTTTACCTATTGTACATACTCAAAAATATATTTTTACTTTCAAATTTTGAACAGTTGCAATCGGAAATTCTGTACAATTTATAAAAAATAAAGAAATAGATTTTTTAACATTAACCAATAAAGATAAACTTTTATAACTATGAATATTTTATGTTTAATTAATGTTTATTGGTTTAAGATTACAAGCGACGACAAACATTACCCATTTACAACTACACTGAGGTAAGATACTCTTTTCTATAAAAGTGCAGTGTGGATAAAAAATATAGCAAACCTTTACTTTAATTTAGCTTAATCTTAATGTTTTGTAGAAAATATTCGTATATATGTGTTAAAGTACGCAGGCGTATGAGCAATAAATAATACATATAATAAAATTATATACATACATAAATGTTGAAATATACATTCAGTACAATATTCAACGAATATTTTGTCTTAAATTAATACGAGTTACATGATGAAACTTTCCAGATCGATAAAAAAACATTCAATACTTTTTTATAAATACATAATTCCATAAATTAGGAACTGTTCTGAAGTCTTTTTTTAATTCTTTATTAAACAAAATGATACAAAAAGTATAACTCTTGTAAGACATATAAAAAATCAACCATGGAAGATTTTTGTATCTGTTTTTCATACGCTCAGAAAAAAACTGAAGGAATGATATCAAAGCGCTTAGTAACACTACATAAGATTCAAGTTAGTTTTACAAAGTTCTACATAGTAAAATATTAAAAAAAAAATTGTAAAATATATACAAACTTAGTAAAACATTTCTAAAAAAAATCATATATTTTACAAAAAATTAGTAAAACTAACTTGAAACTTATGTAGTTGTATAATTTCGAAGCACTTCGATAATATTCCCCTAACTTTTTTCTGCGTATATCAAATGACCCTAACCATGATAATGCGTATGTGGATTAAAAAAACTTTAATTTTGTGTTCTCACCGGCTTGTCAATATTAAAAAATTAAAGAAAAAATAAAGTATTTAAATTTAATAAACATTAACGACTGTATTCATAAAAAATCTTAATTCAAATACATTTTAGTTAAAACACATTTTAAGCCTTAAAAGTATATTCATAAATGAATACAAGCTTAAAATACCTATTTTAAACCTTTTGTAAAAGTTAATATTCGTTTATGAAACAGTTTTAAGGCAAAAAATTGTGTTTTAACTGAAATGTATTTGAAATGCTGTTTAATATGTTTATGAATACGGGGTAAATGTGTATTTGTTAACTAAATCTTTAAGGTGATTATTAATGTAGTGTGGTCAAATTGCAAACAAGTATACGTTCAGGTATACAGACTATAGCGAAAGACAGGGCCACACATCTTAGGTAATTTTTTATGTTTCCTTTTTCTTATTGCAAAAATAGTGTTGTATGTTTAGAAAACCACAGATGTGAGTAGTTGAAAGTTCATTTTGTTTATTTTACATATAAATTTTCAGATATTAAACGAATTCATGTCGTCAATGTGGCAGTATGAACATTTTTATACTTTGTAACGTATTGTAAATTATTTTTAAAATTATCAGGAAAAAATAATTCAGATTTTCAGCAAATACATTAATGAAAATAAAATCTTTCTACAAAATTTTTCAGTTTATTTCAGTCTACTAATATTCAGCAACGATTTTATTGACTTTTAGCAAGGATTTTTTTTAATTTTAAATCAACTAAGTGATAGCAAAACTTTTGCTGAATCTACGTTTTGTTGCTAAAAATCAGATTTTGCTGACATTAGCAATTTTTTTGCAAGACCATCCTGACTAAAATTTTGCGGACTAAGCTGTTAGTTTGACATTGATACGATTTGGCATTTCCTGTAGCGTGGCTATTGGATTTCAAAGACTCAACAACTTATTTGAAAAAGATCAACCTTAATTATTAAGTATCGTAAATTTGTTCCAACTTCATTATGTAAAATTTTATATTTTCCTATTATTTTGCCCATTACTGTTTAGCAAGGTAACTATGATATGCCAAATCTAACATTTTATAGTCTAACGATATATTAAATTTAATTAAACAGTGAAAAAAAAAAAACATTTCAGGTCAAAAGTTTAATATCATAAACATAAAATAAACAGAAGAGAAGAAAAAAAATGTTTTTTTTCTAAAGGGGGAAATACACAAAGACACATTTGAAAAGAGCAAAAGTAAGGAAAAATAAGAAAAAAAACAAAAGTGTAACATAGTTAAAACAATTTTATATGAGATAAAAACATTGTTGAATTTATTTAACTACTCCTCAATAAACATTTTATCTATTAATGCAGTTTTTATTTTATTTTTGTACTCCGAACAAACAACAATGCATGCTGTCAACACATCATTTACATGTTTAAATATATAAGTAAGACAGACAAACAAACAAAAAATATTTAAACTTAAAGTCAGACTATAGGACCAACCAGACAGATAAATAATCATTTACAGTAGCATAACTATGGTTTTTGTATATAGTTTTTTGTAGTTTTGGATATGATACAATAAAAAAAAATGGAGGAACTATCTGTAGAAATGTGCATAATAACACCCCACAAGCGTAAAGTTTATTTAACAAAAAAAATTAATAATATGGAGTAAGTTCGGGTAATGTGGAATACTTATTTTATTTTTATAGTTTTCCGCCAAAGTAGTGACGATAAATTTAATGTGGAGTACCTAGTCGGGTAATGTGAAATGCTATTCCACATTGCCGCAATTAAATATAAATAGTTTTTTGAACTATTGAAATTAAAAATAAATATCAAATCTGTTTCAGTTATGAATTTTACCCTTGTTTTTTTGCAATTTTTTACCAACGAGAATTTTAGTGGATGAATAATAATGAAAAATGTCAGTTAACTAATTGAACTGTTCTTTACACGGTGAACGAACATTTTCTAAAAGTTAATAAAAACGCTTTATATTTTTTATGAAACTAGTTTTTTAATGAAACTTGTTTATTGCGTGAATGGAAATTTTAATAAATAAATTTATAAGTTATATAAAATTTCATGAGAACTTGCATTAGTTTAATGAAAAGTTTCAATGGACCAGTTAAATTGCAATTTCATTTCTTCTATGTACAAATTTAAGGCTGTATAGAAAATTATCGACATAAAATTTGCTTTTAGAAATAATTGTGATGCGATTTATTAAAAACGTGTATTTCAAAACAATAAGAAAATTTCAGAGATAATAAGATTTCATAGTTATTTATTAAGTTGTATAATAAACCGATAACATTTATCAATCTATCAAAAATCAAAAAAATAGGAATATCTTATTTTTAAATATTTTGTTAGATTGGTTGCTTAAAAAAAAAAAAAAAAAAATGTGAAAAAACACGTGTAGCCACTTTAGAAGAAATGATAGTTTTATAATAGTTAAAATAGTTATGAAATGAAATCTACATGCTTGTAAAACTTAATACTATTTCACAAGTGGCTTAAAAATGAATGAATAATATAATTACGAAACGGTTTAAATCACATAGAAAATACAAATACCTTCACTCGGGGGACTTCTGCTGTAAATATTTGTAGATGTTTGAGTTGTAATACAGTATCTTTATTTTAAAGTGAAAAAACAGTCAGTTGTAGAAGAAATTTTACTTTTTACTACAATTGTAGTTCATTTACAAAAAACAAACCACACCAAATTACTGTATTATAATTTTACATTCATTTTATACAGTGGTTTTTTTTTAATTTAAAAAATAAAATATATTTGTTTGTTTGTATTTTACTGCATATGTGATCTATTTTTACTACAATTGTGGTTAATTTTTTAAATAGTAAATAACCAATAACAATGTTAGTTGAATTTACTGAAATGTAAGTCGTCCTTTCTTCAAGTGAAATTTGATTTGTTTTAGCTACATTTGAGGTGGTCTTTACCTACATAGTATTCTACGTGTTATTTAAGAATGCGTTAGAGGCCTATTTAATGTTGTATGAAGTAAAATAAATTAAAAAAAGATAGTAATACTAAATTCAATTCAAAAATGATATATTAGATTTAAAAAAAAAATACTGTGAGGTTAATGTGGCATAGTATTCCACATTATCCGCCTTAAGATATTCCACATTAGCCAATCTATAACAAAATTTTGGAAAAATGTATTAAAAATTCTTAAACGTTATATTAACACACATTACTGGCATTAAAAAAATTCCTTAACTCTTTCAGTCAGAATTGCAAAAAACTAACATATACATATATGTCAAATTTTTTGTACCAAATAAGCCTTTAAACACATGTAAAAAATAAAGTCAAGCATACCAAGTTTAACATTTCAAACAATTAAAAACTAACGGTTATGGTTAGTATCACAAATGTAATGGTGACATTAATTAATATGAATATGCAATGGTTTCACCCACAAACATTTACGAAATTGTGCTTTGTTTCAGAAATAAAGGGGTTTTCCACATTACCCGCCTACTCCACATTACCCGCACTTTCTTTATATAATCTAGATGAAGTTTTTTTAGTAGTTCTTTTTAATGCTGCTTGGAAATTATCCCCCTTTTTAGTTGTAGATAGTCTATTTTTTTGGGGGATTTTATAAAATAAACAAACTGTTTAATAAATTGTCTTAAGTACACTCACAATATTTTGTTGTTAAAAACAAAGGAATATGTAGGGGAAAGTGGTGTACCTTGAAATGAGTGTACCTTGAAATGATCCATTTATTGAGTATATTTTGTACATTTTTTGATCAGATAGCCTTGAACTCATGTTTAACATAGATCTATGTCCATACGTTAAATGTATAAGATAAGGCAAATGGGGTGGTGTATTTTGAAACACCAAAAGTAAATTTGCACAAAAATTTTGAAGTCAATTAAAATTGTATAGGAAAATATTAAAAAATTAAACCTTATTAAAGAATGAGATTCAAAATCGGTGCACTTATTTAGTGAATAAGAGTAAGAGTTTAAATTTTTTTAAAACACTATCATAAGTGTACCTGAAACAAATATTTTTTTTTTTAATATTAATTTCAATGCTGGTAAAACATATCAAAGTTTCATGTATATGTTTAAAAAAAGACTTTAAAAAAAGCTTTTTACATACGGGCATTTAAATGAGAACTGTTGTAACTGAAATGTATTTAAAAAGCCGTTTAATATTTTTATGAATACGGGGGTAAATGTATTCTTTAGTTCAAGATATTAAAGCAAATAGAAAAAAAGAAAACACGAAACTGCCCGAAACTAAATCACATTCAAAACTGACCTAACTATATTTTTAAAGTTTTAAATTTAAAATTTTATCGTAAAAATACAAATGACTGCATCGGTTTTTTTTTTTAGTTTTTTATTAAAAGTTATATTGATTTCCAAGTCGTCCAAACTTACAGTTTGAACAACGTTTACATTTTTTCAAACTCGGATTAGTTTTTTAGAAAATATACATTGAATATTGTTCTTTATATACATTACAATATTTCTATATACGTACGTAGGCGTATTATGGGCTATTTTATTACATGTATTATTTATTGCTCATACGCCTACAGCAACGCAGCGTTTACATAAAAATAATATTGAAATAATTATGAAGAACAATATTCAAAGAATATTTTCTGCAAAACTAATACGAGTTTCACTATAGAAAAGCATCTAGCTTTTTTATAAATAATAAAAATCGAAAAATATTTTAGCCTATTTTTATATAAATTGAGTTTTATATTACACTAAAAACTCGACACTACTTCTGAATGTTTTTAAATTAGTTTTTTTTCTTCAAATTCTCCATAAAAAAATATGTTGATATAGTAAATTTTCTAGTGTTTGGAAATTTCACTTAAATTTTTATAAATAATACACCAGAAATGAATGTAAAATTTGGCAATATAACAGCAGTTGTGGCTGCAGCTCAAGTCTTTGGAGGGGAACTTTGAAAAAAAATTTCAATTAATTTTCGTTTTATTAAAATTGTTTTTGTACACTATATTTTATATTCTTCGGTATTCCAATTAGCTGAAAAAATATGAAATCCACCTATCGATTTTCTCTACCCTTTCCGATTTCAACCAATCTTGGTGTACGATAGCTAGTTTAGGAAAACTAGTTCTAGAGGATCTTGAAAAATCGCGTTTCACAATAAATATAAAAAATATTTGAAAATTTCGCAAAAGCAGTCGTACATAAACGTCCATATATTGGAAAAAATCGCACATTTAACATTTAATTTAAGTCGGATAAAATCGTGTATATCTTTTTAACGGTGGACGCTACTCGATTCGTTGTTAATATCTTATTTTAAAGCTACTGTTATCGTGATTTAAATAAAATTAGAAAACAAATAATTGTTTAAAGATAAAATGAAGTTTTTTAAAAATTCGTGGTTCAAAATGATGTATTTAAAAAAACTGGCTTTTTAAAATTGTTAAAAAAAATATGTTAATTATAAATTATTCCACTATGCCGTAGCCAAATCCCTTTTTGGAACTCTTACATACAGAGAAAAATTTAGCTATTTGCCAACTGAAATTCGGTTACTACGACTCAAATTCTGTTATTCCGAGTTTCAGATGGTTGGCACCTTTTACCATTAGTTCTCAAAATAAAATTCGGTTACTTCAGCGGAATTTTATTTGGAACACTCAAAATATTCAGAAATCTAATGTTAATATCGTTGTACTAACTAAATTTATAAGTTGTTACCATTAATAAACACTTTTCAATTCGGTTGGCACTTTATTTCTCTGTGTGTACGGAATCCAAATTTATGCATAAAAATGTCTAAAAATATAAGTAAAAAACCGAAGGTGTATCATATATAGATTTTGCAACTCACGGAATCATATTATGATTGTTACGTGTTTCAACAATAACATGATACTCTTAAACTATCATAACATGATACTCTGTTTGCTGCGTGCGGTATAGAATAATAATTTATAGTTAACATATATTTTTTTTAAAGATTTTGGAAATCCAGGATTTTGAAATACAGCATTTCTGAAATACAGCATAAAGTGAATAAATTTTAAGTACCAGTAAAAATACGATTTAAGTAGCTGTATCAATGACTCTAGTAGCTTGAGCTTTAACAAGATATTAACAGTTAAAAATATAAAATACGACTATTTGTTTAAGTTTTCGATTTTTTTTTTCAAATTTTAAAATGCGATGTTTCCACAACCGTTAAAGGTATGCACATAAAATTTGGAATAAGTCATATTTATATGGCACTCACCATCCATACCAAGTTTGGTTAAAATTGACTTCGAATTTTTGATGGTTTTATATGGAATGAGCTCTTAAGCAAACCGAAGTTAGACAAAATAAGAAAAACTTATAAACCTATAAAAAATATATTTGAAGTTTTAACCAGGAAGTTCAAAAAATTCTTATTTTTTTTTTTATTATTCAACACATTTTTCACGTAAAAAGTTACAATTCAAAATAATGCATTTATTTTACAAACATCTATGAAGGATTAAGATTTCATATATACCATGGTTTGAAAAGTTTATTTAATTAAATTTATTTATAAATCAGTAAATACTTCCAATTTTCTACCAAAGATAATATTATTATTACTTTTTTTGTTTATTCACTTGTACTTTTTTTATCATTTCCAACCAACAGGTGTCGAAATTAAACAGCTGTTTAAAATGTAATAAGCAGGGCAACCAGAAATACGCTGTATCATGTTTTTTCCTGTGCGTCCTATTGAAAAATTTGTGAGATATTTATCCGTTTCAGAACAGTTGACGAATTCTGTCATTGATTTATTAGAGCATATTTTTTTGCATTTTTTTATCATAAGAACATTTTTGAAAAAATCAAATTTATTAGCATATTTTTGTACTATTTGGAGCAAAACCATTTTTTTTTTTAATCATATTTTTTGGTATTTTTTTTTTTGAAAACTTAAAGTTTTTTTTCTAAATTTCCTGGGGGTTGTAGCGCTAATTTTGGAAATTCAAAAAATTTTTGGATATTTGAATTTTCAGTTTTAATACTACTGGTTTATCTTTTATCTACTCTTTTGTTAGCAATTGAAATAAATTTCTCAAAAGTTAGTCCAACTGTTCTATAAAATAAATATTAAAATACGGATTTTGAGAGAGAAAATGTGTTTTTAAGAGCATATTTCTCTATTTTTTTTTTCCAAACATACATTAAAAAAAAAATAATTTTTTTTTTTTGAACTCCTGAACCAATTCTACTTTGTATGGCATCATACCAAGGTCTTTATGCAAAATTCGTCTCAATGATGTCTCCGAAATGTTCAATTGTTGAGAACAACGGTGAATTGATGTTGATGACGCTTCCCGCACACTTTCTGCCACAGCAGCAATATTCTCGGGTGTACGCACTGCTTTTGGCTTTTCACGCTTTGGTTTATCGATGAGGATGCCAGTTTCTTTCACTTTTTTCACAAGATAACGTACATACGGACCATATTCGTTCAGCGGAAGGATAAAACTAATTATCTGTCAAATCAGACATGAGCTAAGTGTTACCATTCACGAAATAAGTACTAGTTGAAAAAAAAAAAACGTTAGATGGCGGACCCTTTAGATAAAATTCTGCATCACTAGTTGTCAAAAGTTGTTTAATTATTTTGCAGTGCGCTGTCAAAGTTAGACAATTTTTGCTGTTTTTGTTGAAAAAAGGTAAAAAACTAAAATTCTTTGCAATTCAAGTGGTTAGATTTTCTGTTAACTCCATCGAAAGTAAATACTTTTTTGTTTAAAAAAATATGTGTAAATATTTTCAATATTTTTTTTTTAAATGTCCTAAATTATGACATTTTCCACATTTAATGGGCTGTACTTATTAAGTTATTTATAGTTGGGTTTAGTTTTGTAGATTTTAAAAAAGTATATGATGTCAGTTTGTATTAACAAAGAAAAATCGTTATTGTATAAAAGGTCTGGTTGTCATTTATTTATCAGAACCGCTAATTGCATTTATTGTGTTTAAATATTGTCTTTTTACATATTTTTGTTATTGTTTTTGTTGATGCATTGTGGTTTTTTTCAGAGATGGGTGAGTGAGTGATTTTGATCACTTAAGCTCACGTATACAACATTTTGTCACGCACTCAAGTCCAATGCAGATATTTTCAATGGATTATTTCTAAGTTCTGCCCCATTTATATCTAGCTTGAGCAAGAAATATGAGCAGAAAAAAAATAATAATTTTTCATTTTTTTTCACATTTTTGATTGAAAAATAACATTTTGGGAAGGAAATTTCCCACTTATAAATATTTTTTTAAGCTAATCAAATTCTGCAATTTCTGTGCGAATATTCTGCTTAAGTTGCTGAATGCTGACGTAAACCCGCCCCTTCAAGAAACCCCATAAAAAGATATCTGGGGCCGTCAAATCTGTAGAACGAGGTGGCCACGCAAAATCAGAATTTTTTAAATTACTCGGTCATCAAAAAGTTCTCGCTGAATAGCCATTGTGCTCTCGCGGTATGAGCTTGCTATAACCATATGTCAGGATTATTGAGAACTACCGCATGCAAAAAAAATGTCCAACATGGTTCGATATACCGCCCCGTAGACGGTTTCTGGTTCCCCAGCTTCATTTTCGAAACAATATGGACCGATAACTATATCAGCCATAATTCAAAATCAAACCGTGCATCTGAGAGGGTGTAATTGTCGCTGATACACTGCTCTAGGATTTTTGGGTTACCCAAATTTGGCAGTTCTGTTTTTTAAAATATTCATTTAAATTAAAATTTGCTTCATTGCTCATAATGAGATTGGTCAAAAGTTGTAATTTTCTCTCGCAAGCAAAATTTATCAAAATTCAACAATTTTAACATGTTCTGGCATTGATTAAGATGACATTATAAAATTTTATTAAATTGTTTATTGCCTGCAAACAAAAAAAAATTAAATTAAAAAGTTATAAGCGTTTCAAATCAGTCAGTCGAGTTGGTCAACCCTATATTTTAGTAGTTTGTGTATGCCTCATTTAGGCAAAAACATTGCTTCACAAAAATAGCTGTATCTTCCAAACTATTTCGAATTACGAAAAATCCTTTTTGGATAATATTTTTGAATATCGAAGTTGGTGCAAACAAACTTAAAGACCCCTTAAGACAGTGCAAATTAAACCCATTTAAAACTTTAATACTGAAAAAAAAGGCAATTCGAAAGGGACCGAAAAATTATATGTTCATAAATGGACGTTACTAGAATTTACGAACCTACATATTATTAGTGTCCGACCGAACAGTTCGGCCACAAAATGCATTTGGTCTGTATTCGGTATTTTAAAGCATTATGGACAAATTTGGCGGATGAAAAAATATTTAATGGGCTGATTAGATGCTATTTAGAGTGTCAAATTTGAAGAAAAGTCTGTAGTTAAGCAATAAATTCACTGTTCGGCCTCAGAAAGTTTAGCCAAATTGAAAATAGTTCGGCGGCCGAACTTTTAACTTTATAGCTAAAACTTATTTGTCTATAATTAAAAATTGAACGAAAATATTTGTTTTTAAACTAAAGATTCGGTTAAAAGTTTCTTTGAACATTTAAGTCAAATAAAAGCTGCAGAGCAATCCGAAAATAGTCGAAGAATTCATAAATTTTTATTACCATAAATTTTTGGATTCTAATACGAACTTAAAATAAATCTTAAATGTTCGAATAGTTGAATTTATAACCAAAAAAAAAAATATTAAAACAAGGGACCTACTTTTCACAACAATGTCATATAAATCTAGATCAAGTAAATATCTTAAGCTTGTCTTTAATGCAAAGGAAGTAATTTGTATCATTCATTAAGAAGTATTTTTCTTTCAAAAAGATCATGATAATTGCATCGCATAAATATATCATTATAACCCCTTTTTATTTAAACAAAAAATATTATTTCAACATAATAGCAACATATTAACAACACTTTGTCATGACATTGTCGTTTCCAGAGCACCACTGTTGAAAATGCAATCTGCATCTTATATATATATTTTTTTTTATTATTATTATTTCTTTAGTAACAAGTTGATCTAATCTTTGAAATAATTTAATGCTGAGCAACATATGTAGACAATATGGTATTACCACCATGAAACATTAAAGCGCACTAACACCAGATGAAATCCAAACGAAAGGACAGACTTATAAACAGAGATAAAGCAGCCATACCCTACTCAATATAGTATTTTTTTTTTTTTTTTTTTTTTTAAATGATATGATTAAAAACTAAATTTTAAATTTAAGAATTCCCAATGCAACATTTAACAACTTTTGGCATTAATGCTCTACAAAAAAAAAAAAAAAAAACCAATAAATGTCTTCGCGGCTCACATAAACCAACTTAGAGCAGACCAATGCAGTGCAGTGCTAAAAGAATAAATATGTGTCCCAAAAATATTGCAATATTGCATAAAATATAAATAAATATGCCGACACTTTAAAACAGGTACATACGAGTGACACATACGAGACTAGTGTGTGATTGTGAAAAAAAAACTTTTGTAAAATTTCGCCTTAAACCAAGCCACCAAAACATTGATTCATGATCTGGGTAATATATTATACTTTTGTTGCAATAAGGTTTAAGCATATTGATTTTTGTTTAGCTATATAAAAATAAAAGGTAATATAAATTTTGGATAGTTTTTGTAACACCCCTATGGGGAATAGGACCGGTTCCACAGGATCGGTCCATTCGTGCTAGAGACCGGTCCTCTGCTAAACCCTACCCTATGTAAACAACTGGCAACTTTAACATTGGCTTGTCATAGGAGGTTGTCATTGTCCTGCTTTAAACCACATAGTGGCATGCCACAGGACTAACCAAAGATGGACATACCACAAGACAGTCGCAAAAGGGTCATGTCGTATAAAATAAACGAAACTAAACAGTAATAATAATTTTAGGACAATTGACACTGCTTAACCCACTTCAGTATTAAATCATACCATTCCTGTGATAAGTCCTTCTTTAACCAGTCACTTTTAGGTCAATTGACTCCTCATTCCCCATAGGGACTATATAGCTAATAAAAGACAATAGCCAAGCAATTTTTATTAGCCTATGACCGAAACTAACCAAAAATCTTATTTATCAACATTGCTTTATAAACTCTTGACAAAGCCTTTATTATAAAATATGGAGATTATTTTGTATACAAGTTAATAATGTCGATTTTTTTTACTTGAAAAATGCATTTAATATAATAACAAAATGAATTGATACATTATTCAATGTATTGTCCATCGTCAGCCACTTCTTTTTCCCATCTTTCTGGTAGCATATGGATTCCGCTCCAAAAGAACTGCTTCGGTTTTTAGGTAAAGAATGAATCAAGCCAATTTCTGATACCCTATTCTGAAGTGAAGCGTATTCCAGTAAGGAAGTTCTGTATCGATGGAAACAAATGGTAGTCAGAAGGGGCAAGGTATGGGCTATAACTTCCCATACACTGTTTTCCAAATAGTTTTTGACCGGTCTTGCAACATGTGGCCGAGCGTTGTCATGATGGAAGATTATGGCCTCGTGTCTGGTCGAATATTCTGGTCGTTTTTCATTGATTACGAATCAGTTATGTTCGTTACAGGTCCGTTACTGACCCGATTTCAACAGCTCATAATGCAAAACACCCTTCTGATCCCACCAAATACAGAACATTACCTTGGCCGATTTTTTTTTTTTTTTTAATTAACTCAACTAAAAAAGTGTGTGAAGCTTGTAAACCATTAAACAATGTTAAAGTTTTAAAAAAGTCAAAAATTCGATCAGATAAATAAAAAACTTTTTTTTAACAAAATTTTACCAAAAGAAATCGGGAAAATATATGAATTTGTGTGCAACACTTTTTAAAGCAGAGGATTTTGCCTTTAAAAAATTGCAATAAACTTTAAAATTTTTGTAGGCGCGTTTCAAAGTTATGTGAATTCAAACATTCTATATTTCTTACACATTTGCTAAAAATCGCCAACTTTGAGCAGCTGTTAAACGTGAACTATAACGAATTTTGGAAAAAGTCAAAATACGTTAACTCCGTATTTACTAGGATGATATAAATAGCATATATAATAACATTTGAAAGACCATTATCCGGAAGGTGTGTCGAAAGTTTTTAAAAGCTTCCAATATACAAAACAAAGATTTTAAACATAACCGAAACTGACCTAAAAAATTTTGTTTTCCAATTTAAAGCGTTGTAATGTCTGGTAAAGTTATGTCAGAATCTGGAAATAACATAAAAAAATTTTGAGTCTAAAAAATTTGTTATAAAGAAAAAAATCATTAGAACCTTCCAAAACATTCAATAAAAAAAATTCTTAAGCTGATAAACTAACCGAAAATGTATTGTATAAATACTTTTTATAGATACTTTCTTTTTAGAACACGTTAAAAAAAATTAAAATTATGTAAAAACTCCGATTACGAAACTGGCCGTAAATTTGAAAACTGCTTTTTATGGAATTTTTTCGATCAGAATTTGATATAATATTCTTTATTCTTTTAATATAGGCTTTCGATTTCATTATTAAAAAAAATATAAAACAAAGATTTTCAATATAACCGAATGTGATCGAAAACCGAATGTGATCGAAATTTGTTTGTTTTATTTAAAGACGTGTATAGTCTGGTATCAGAATATTGACAAAATAAAAAAATATAATATAGAAAATTTGTTAAAAAGACAAACATTTTGAGAGCCTTAGAATAATTTCCTTAAAATATCAATGTTTTACCTGAAATAAAAATTAATAAATACTTTTTAACGATATTTTCATTCGAGGACACTTAAAAATGATGCAAAATATGTAAAATCGAAATTTTAATTCTTCCATTTATTGAATCAGAATCAAAAATTTAAAAAATTACGCAAAAATTTTTTACTGGAAGGTGTTCGTTTACACAAATACGAGTATAATGCTGTTATGATATTAATATTTATATATATATTTTAATATACACTCAGCGAACTTCTGCTATAACAATATGTAGTTGTTTGGATTGTAATACAGTTTCTTTATTTATAATGTAAATGTCAGTTATTTGTATAACAAATAAATTTTTTTACTAACCTTGTACTTTGTTTAAAAAAACAAACCACATCAAATGACTGTTTTATGATTTGACATTCATTTTTTACAGTTGGTTTTTTGTATTTAAAAAAAAATAACAAAAATAAATGTTTGTTTATTTTTTACTAACATGTGGTTCATTTTTTGAACATTAAAAAAACAAATGACAATGTTAGTTGAATTTACTGAAATGTAAGTCGTTTTTTCTTTAAGTGAAATTTCATTTATTTTTAACTACATTTGCAGTGGTCTTTACTTACATAGTATTCTAAGTATTCTATTCTAAATGGCTCGTAGGATTGCACTTTAGCTCAATAACGCTTTACTTGATTATGTCTCTGAGATGTCTCAGAAAAACTTTACTCTAAAAATCAATGTCATGATCGAGCCGTTTTTGAAAAAATCATGATTTTTGCAAAACTGGGTCCATAAAAGATGTCGAATTTTATTGCAAATAAATAATCAAGAAAAACAATTCCTGTTTTCGAACTTTCGGTTTAAAATTTGTCCTATGAGACGGAGTAGACTGTTACGCACAAACAAGTTCGGTCTCGTTTAACTTCAAAATTTCTTACTTCTTAGTTGCTGTTACGTTTTTTAATTTAATAAATGTGGTGACAAAACTCTTTCGTTATTGCATAAAAGTTTCTTATTACCACAGGCTGACTAAAAAAATTGAAAAATTGAAAATGACCAATTCAAAAATATAATGAAACACTACTGACGACGAAAAATTTAATATACCCAAGTAAAAAAGTTTATATATATTCAGATACAATTTTATACAAGTAAATGTTTCAATGTTTCAATTGTATCTAATTGTACATAGCGTTGTATTGTTTCAAATGTTGTATATATAACAATATATTATTTTTATTATCCTGTATATAATTGTACTTAATATACGTATTTATAAATTACTATATATACAATATAGAGTAATTTATGGGCTCGTATATAATTCCAAATTATATAACTATATATAAAACTACATATAAACCAATAATAAAAATATTTTTTGTTATAATTTTTGATAAAGCATATAAAATTATATAGAAATCCATTCATTTTATTTCTAAGTGATTTTATTATCCGGAGGTAACTTAAAAAATATTGATTTTGGTTCACAAGAACGACTATAGCTCCCTCGGGCCTGTATTTTACGAAAAAATGATGTAAAAAGCGCTCTTTCAAAAATTATAAGAAAAAAAAACATACATTTTTCTACAAACAGAAAAATATTATGTTATTAAAATATTCGGAGTAAAGTTTCTAAAATAGGTTCAGCTTCGTAAATGACTAAAAGTAATAGTTGTCAACAATGACATGTATTCAGCACAAAATAAGTTAAACAACTACACCCGTTATTGCTAGAGTTGTCACGAATCGTTTCTATTCGGTATTCGGCATATTTTGCATGTGTTCCGCAGCATTATTCGGTTAAAAGAAAATAGCTTACAAATATGTATTTTTTGAGAAATATGTAGTTTTTAATAAAACTTTTCTCTTTAAAATGTCAAACACGCTTGCTTATATTATAAATGATTTTTCCACATAAAAAGTATTATGGTTCAGTTAACTTCCGTCTATATCTAAAGTACAGTGCAGTGTTATTTTATATCAAATTTATATGAAGATTAATAAAAGAACTAATCGGCACAGGTTCGGTATTCGCATCCACTATTTGTTAGATCTCTAGTTATCACACAAACAAGGTATAATTAGAAATAGTCCTTTCAAATTACATATAATTGTTTTTTAAAATTTTATGAAATTATATATAATTTCATACAATTATTGAGTAAACCCAAGTAAAAAAGTTTTTATATATATTCAGACATAAAAATATAAATTTTATATAGTCATATAAACGTATATGTAAACCATAAATATTTGTATCTAATTATATATAGCTTTGTGTTGTTTAAAACATATTTATATGGGGGTATATATAGTAATATATTATTTTATATTGGTAGCGATTTCTATTCTCACTTTCACCTCAATTTTCGAATCTCATTATTTCCCGTGTGTTAATTATATGGCCCATTTTGATTTCTGATTATTTAATATTTGTTTATTGTATAGACGATTGGACTATAAAAAATTTATAAATTTGTATTATTTGTATTATTTGAGAGAAAATGAGGTTCGAAAACTGAGGTGAATTGTGAAAGTGACAATAGGAATCCCAACAATTGTCCTATATGCAGTTATGTTTAATATACCCAATTATATATTACTTTATATACAATATAAAGTGATACATGCTTTCGTATATGTAGTAGTAGTAGTAGTAATAATTCTTTATTTGATAATGTTTCTTTTTTCAAAATTACATTATAAAATCTTAAGAATATACGGCTGTGACTATGTCGTTAGCCGGTAAAAGAGAGTTTAACTATAATTTTTTTTTTTTTTTATATATTTCAGTGTAGTATTATTTTTAATAATTATATTCAAGTATTAGCGTTTTACGATAAGCCAAAGCATTGATAATATAGTTTACAAGACTCTTCCAGCCCCCTTCACCATCTAAAATTCGTATCAGTTCTACTTCTGATATTGTAGTTTTGTGAAACCAATATAATCTAAAAGTTTTCAGTATTGGGCATCTTCCTATGAAGTGTTGAATATTTTCAATCTCTTTTAAGTTACAAAGAGAGCAATTTTTAGCTAATCTTCTCGAGAAATGTGAACCATTTAGTTCAATAAGATCACATCTAGCTTTAAATATCCACATAATAGTCATTGGGTTATTGTTTGCATTAAAATAGAAATGTGCCACTCTTGGATCTACTTTACTATAAAAAGAATCAGTTTGACCAGCTCTATCCAGTCGTTCTTGAAAATATTTTATTTTTATGCAATTATTAAGAGCCGTTTGTTTTTCATCCCATTCTTCAGCAGTAATATTTGGTGACCATTGTATGTTGAATTCTTGTCCGATATCATTTAATTTTCTCACCCATGATGCATTATGTTCTAAACACAACAAACTTAGTTGATTGGGAAGACGGATTTCTGAGTTTTGAAAAAGGGTACGTTTAATATACCTCATATGTAGGTTAAGTGTGAAGAGATGACCCTCCTCCTTTCGTGACTCAAGCATAAGGGCATAAGTTGGTGTAAACTTAGGAAGTTTAAGAATTCTTTTTATAAAATACTTGTGCAAAATATCCACTTCTTTAAAATGGGAATGGCCCCATACTTGTGCCCCATACGACTGAATTGACCTGCACACAGCATTAAAAAGGTGAGTCTTGCTTTCGAAAGATATATCTTTCTTGCTTAAAAAGGTACTCCAAGTTGAATTGATACAGCTTTTAGCAGATGAGTTTCTTTTCTGCACATGTTTGGTAAACACGCATTGCGGGGTTATAACCATACCAAGATAACAATAATCAGAAACTATCTCTATTTCTCTGCCATTATATTTCCATTTTTCATTTCCGGCCAGACGACCACCATTTCTGAAGACCATAATCTTTGATTTTAAAAGATTAACCTCAAGATTCCATAAACCACAGTAAGTTTTTAGATTATCTATCATCTTCTGTAACGTTTTGACTTCATCCGATATAACAACAATATCATCGGCATATAGAAGTAATCTGATGTTCAAATTTCCGATATACAGCCCCCCACCGAGTTCATCATGTAAGTCATTTATGTATAAGGAAAAAAGCAAAGGGGATAATAGGCACCCCTGCTTGACTCCAGACATTGTTTCAAATGTATCTGAGAGCTCAGATCCATTCCAGACTGTAGAGGAAGTATTTTGGTATATACTCTCAATAAAGCAAACCATTTTTGTAGATACTCCGATAGAGTGTAATTTAAATATTAATGACTTTCTTGCTACCTTGTCAAAAGCAGCTTTGAAATCAACAAAGAAAGCGTATACTTTTCGTTTTTCTTTAAGCTTCAAATGAACTATTGCTGTCAAATTATAGATGTTATCAATGGTGGAATAGTCCTTTCTAAACCCTGCTTGATATTCAGAGAGTATGTTGTGTTGGTATACTCAGTTATACATCCTTTCCGTTATAGCACCCATTAAAATTTTTGCAATACAATTTATAAAGGATATACCTCTATAATTGTTCGGCTGGTTTGGATCTCCCTTTTTTAATATGGGAAAAATAACACTTGTAGCAAACGTTTCATCTATTTTCATGTTATTAAATAATTTGTTATAAGCGTTTGTCATTTCTACAATTAGCTCATGTGGAGCATTTTTGAAGAATTCATAGGGAATTCGGTCCATACCAGGCGCTTTGTCCGCCTTTGCTTTTGCAATAACTTCGCATATTTCCGTTGTGGTAAAGTTTTGGTCCAGAAGATAATCTGTTTTATAAAAAGGCGCATAAAGTATATCGTTTGAAATTTGTGGTGGATTAAGTAATGTCATAAAGTAGTGTTGGAATTCTGACGTTGATATATTATGTGGCTTTTGCGATTCTTTATTTCTTATTTCGTTGGCGATTTTCCACCAAGACTTACTATCATTTACTTGATTGAGTTTTATATCAAGGTCTATGTAGTATTTTTCTTTTCTTTCCTTACAAACAGCTTTGAAAAGTTCATTTGCCTTAAGGTAATTTCTTTTTGTTTCCGAGTTCTCGGTCAGTTTATATTCTTTTAATAATTCGAAAGAATAGTTCCTTGCTTTATAGCATCTCCAATCAAACCATTTGTTCTTTGCTTCGAACACTTTTCTGACCGTGGTATTTTGGTTTGCTTTTGTATATAATTCAACATAAATTATATAAAACTTCATGTGAACCAACATTAGAAATATTTGTTTTATAATTTTGGATAAAGCTTTATATTGCTCCATACAGAATTATATAGATATATATGAGGTTTAATGCTTTGAATATTTTTAATTGAATTCAAATATGATTATGTATGGTCCACTACAAAGCCCCATTTACTTTTATGTGGTGCCATAATAAAAATATTTCTAAGTAATTTTAGATATAATTATATAATTCCGGAATTGAGATTTCTGGGTTTGTTAACTTACAAAATTTAGATTTTTGTGTACAAGAATGACGAGTTCCAGCGGGCACTTTGTGCTTTTAACGAAAATTAAATATTGGTTTTAATAATCAATCAATCAAGAATATTTTCTTCTACATTACCTTTAATGACAACAACCACCCACTTTTCGGATATTTTATCCCTTCCATCACATATTTGCTCTTAAAATCGAATATTAGTTTCGCCTGCAAAAAAACAATAACTCTATCTTAAATATCAGTTTTCGTTACAAATTTTAAAATAGCATAGTTTTGGTAACTCTAAAAAAAATATTCAGTGTAGAAATTTGAAATACAAATTCAAATTGGGTGTGGGCCAAAGTAAAGCAATTGTCTGACAAGCAAAAGGTCACCGGTTCGACTTCAGTTCACGGTATAAGAATTTTTTTAATAAAATAATTTTAAAATATTATATTAATTTATTTATAGTTTTGGTAACTGTTATAGAATATTGAGATATTTTTAGACATAGATATTTAAATTTGAAACAAAAAAACATTCAAGGTTGAAATTGGGAAATACAAATTCAAATTGAGTTTAGGCTATTGAGTTAAGGTAACTCTAATAAAATATTGAGTTTAGCAACCGAATTTCTGTTGTACATATAAATCTATTTTTAGACAAATATTTAAATTTGAAGCTAGAAAATATGCAAGGTTGAAATTAAAAAAAAAAACATTTAAATTGGGTTTAGACTAGAGGTAAAGTACATGCCTAGCAAACGGAAGATCGCCGGTTCGAGCTCAGTTCAAGGCATACAATTTTTTTTATTAATAAAATAAATTTTGTTGAATGCATGTGAATCTATTTATGGAATATTATAGTATATATATATAAAATATTCAATTTTTACAATAAAAATTCGAAATTTGTAAATAAATGTCGGTTGTTACAATAGCATTAAAATTTAATAATAGTGATAATACGTGGAACCACAAAAATTCGGTTGGCAAAAAATTCGGTTGCATGCAACTACAAAACTGTTTTCTGTGGGTAATAATGTCGAATTATATCTAATTCGATACTATTATATATAATACACAAAAATTTGTATGGTTACAAAATACGGATGAAATTGTATCTAATAAACATCAAATTGCACAAAATTGTATAGAATTAGATCTAATTCGATACAATTGTGTCGTATTCGATACAATTTTATCTAATTTTTCGGATCAATTTCGATCTGATCGCATATCTAATTTATATATTATTTACGATTGTATCGAATTTTTTACAATTTAATACATTTAGATACAATTATATGTTCTCATTTTTCTGATCAAATTTTATATCATCGCATGTCTGATTTAAATTTAATATAATTTGATGTTGATGTAGGACTCAAGTTTGGTAATGGTAATTTTTGTAAATATATTTTTAAAATTTCCGTAGAGTAATTTTGATCCACTACATTTTTCAATTAAAAACAACTAATACATAAAATGAATTGTGTCAAACTAAATAATTATGTGGTGGACCAAAATTAATCTATTGAAATTTTATAAATGAATTTCCTTTAATATGCTCAGCATTGCCAAACTTTTAAACTCTTCTTTGTCCAAAAATTTTTAAATTACACTACAGCGGGTAGCAACTATAAGTATGTACCCTCAAAAATGGTTCTTATCCCTAAACAGCTCAATAACGAAATTCGCCACGTGACGAAATTCTCCATTTTTTTTTAAATGGAGATATAGTTTTATCCAAATGAAGATCTACATTTTTCTGGTGGGGGACGAGATATAACTATGAATAGGTCAAGATATGGTTTTATCCAAAATTAAATACATTTTTTTAAATTACGCTATATGTTATTATATATAATTTGGATTTATGTTATGTCTAATTATACATATATTCGTACACAATTATATTAACCATATATAATTGTGTATGTCATGACTATAGATTGGTCGATAAGTAATAAGACGTAATTATATGTGGCATTGTATTAAAAAATTTAGAGGAACAAGTTTTTATATATAAACATACATAAACATATGTATTTACACATGCTAGCATGCAATAAAATATATACATATTTATATAAAATAATGCATGATTATATTTGAACGATTTTACTCGGGTTGTGTAACTTTTTTTATACAGTATCGAAAACTTGATATCATTTACATTGGCATATATTACACTATATAAACGCTTTATGCGCTTTGCTATGCTTTTTATTTTTTTTTATTTTTGCATATCAATTTATGAAATTGTTCATGAAATAACCATAAATTCTAAATTCTCCATGTTTATAAAGTAGTGGGCAACGTTTGCTTATGCCAGGAGTTTTTCTTGAGCTTTTCTTTAATTTTTCTGTGGTTTATGCATAACTGCATTATCGTTTTGTTGTTTTGCGGTTAAGCCTGGTCTGTCTGTTGGCCAATTCTCAGTCATCGTCATACAGGCACAGTCAGATTGCCAACTATTGAAACACAATGTTGTTGCTTACTAGCTGTCTGTATTTATTGGCCTGCTTGTTCATAAGCTTGTCTCTCGTCATGAGGTCGCATAAAAGGTTATATGTGTTGTTGTTGTTGTTGTTGTTTGATCGCTTTAGCGTTAAATTTTGTATTTATACTTGTCGTTGGTTACTCGTCGTTGTTGTCGTTGTTGTTGTTGTTATTGTCGTCCTTTAAGCCAAACGTGAGATCAAACATATGTTAACACATATGTTGTACTCACCCATTCTATGTATATAATCTTAAGTTGTCGCATTGCATAAACACCGACAAGTTTTTTATTTGTCTTAAGAGGTGGTTTATTTCTTTCTAGTTGTTATAATACTTGTACGGCAATCTAGGAATATTATGAAATTGTTTTATCACCATACGTATGTTTTTTATAGTATTAATATTATTTCTTATAGTCTAGTTAATGTCAATTGTCAATACTTATTAAGCTTAAATCTAAAGTTTGGTAGTTAAGAAAATCTATCTCTTAGTATACGTTATAAGGGGGGCTACCGGAATTGTATTTGGACTTAAGTTTATATGCATAATACTTATCAGAATTTAATAAGAGGTATATAAGACACATTTTCTAGCAAAACTTTTAGAAAACCTTGTAAGAAGTTCCCAAATATAATTTGGATGTATGAATTTAAGTAGAATTTGACCACAAATTATATAGTTAAATCACTCGAGCAGTTGCGGGGGATTTTAAAGTTTGTGAAAAATGTATATACAGCAGACATTAGGGTGTGCTTCGTTGTATGGGCGAAAAATAAAAATGATATTTTGACTGTAAAAATATTACTTTCCTAGAAAATCGCTAACTTACCCTAACTTTGTGTCAAAAAATTAATAAATATTTTGGGGGTACCTCAAAGTGACTTTTTTGCGTTTTTGAAAATTTTATTCAACAAAATTCAAAAAACCTAGTGTTTGCTGTCAAGTATTTTATTAAACACATCTCAAGTATTAAATAAGCCAAGTACTGTCGATATCCGTTGGCAAAAATTTTTTTTAGAGCATTTTGATTCTCGGGGATTTCAAGGTTTTTTTTCTATTTTTATACATTTTTACTTTAAAACAATGTTTTAATAATACTTCATCAATATTATTGTATATGCTCTTTTATATGATTGTAATAACTTTATAATAAAATACTATTTTTTCTGTTGATAGTTAACCCATGTTAACCTGGGGTCAAATATGACCCACGTAAGAAAAATGCAGCTTTATGGCAAATTTTTTATAAATAAAATAAAAAAAAGAAATAATTCAATTTATATTTATTCTAAAAAATTTTCGTTAACCGTTTCTAGTCTTCGAGTAGGTCAATTTAGTAAAAATTAGAACCTTAAACTTTTCCATAATAATAATTTTGAGGGAAAAAAAAATTTACACTATTAAATTAAAAATACGTTTTTCAAAAATACTCCTGAATATGTACAAAAAAATCAATTTTAATATGAATGCAAATATCTGAATTTATACTAAATAATTAATTTTAAAATGTAAATAAATTACAATTAGAAACATAAACAAAAATTAATTTTATGTCATCTTTGTGATTTTTGACTCTTTAAAATACGCGGGTCAATTATGACCCCATGAAAACACAGGTTAACTATTAACACGAAAAATTATGCTTTATAATAATGTTATTACAATTATATAAAATAGCATACACAATAACATTGATGAAATATTACAAAAATCTTGTTAAAAAAAAGTCTGTACAAATTTAAAAAAACATTGAAATCCGCTAGAATCAAAATGCTCTAACAAAAATTTTTGCCAATGGATATCCTTAATACTTATGTTATTTAATATTTGGGATGTGTTAATTAGAACATTTGACAGCAAGAACTAGTTTTTTGGTTTTGGTTGAATAAAATTTTCAAAAATGTAAAGAAGTAACTTTTAGGTACACCCCAAATATATGTGAATTTTTTTGACTCCAAGTTAGAATGAGTTAGCGATTTTCTGGGAAAGTAATATTTTTTCATCTGAGTAGTTGTTATTGAACACAACACAAAAATTATATTACATTTTTAAATTTATACAAAATTTTTTTTTTTTTTTATATTTGGTAAATTTTTCAAGGGCGATGCGGGACAAATTCCCGTTATACTAGCACTCTAATTTTTTGCATGGTGAATTTTTGTATCCAAAGAAATATTTTAAGAGGGGCGCAGCCCCAAAAATCGCAAGTTTAAAAATAAGGACCACATTTCACAATCATTGACATGTGAAATTTTTCAATATCATTAATAATTTCAGACAAACTCTCACACTTGTGGGCTTAAACGCTTCCTTATGAAATTTGTAAAATTTTATATACCAAACATGGGGATTAGTAACAACATCTAGGTATTTAATTGCAGGACAATTGCTCATTTACACCGAATTACATGTTATTAGACGTAAAAAAGTAATTGGTCTGTAATTAAATAAACAAATATTGGTATTATGTCCCATGACTGGTATTGGCAAAATTGAAAACTTTCCGAAAAATCAAGTCTCAGAATCACTCTCCGACTTCACTATATTAACGGGAAAAGTGTCGATTTTGATCAAAATGTTCCGATTTTTTACCTTCCTGGAAATAAATTTTTTATAATACCTTAAACGGCATCTGAACACACTATTCTTACCCTTTTTTCAGGTTTTGAATTTTTAAGAAATTTTTGCGCTTATTCTATTTAATTTTTTAAAATTTTCTAAAATATATATGTTAATTATAATTTATTCCACTATGCCGCTGCCAAATTAATATGTGGAGCTCTTACGGGACTCAAAGTTATGTATGTATACAAATCTCAAATAGATACAAACATAGTAAAAAAAAAAGATTTACATAAAAATTTTTTTTTTTTTTTCTAAAAATAAAGATTAAACTTTTGCAAAAGTATTTGCACAAATTTTCTCATATTGTTTTTTTAAGGTTTAAGCTACAAGAGACATCAATTAAAAGGGATTTAAATCGTGGTTTTACTGGTTCACTTCTTGACGGTAAAATGCTTTTTTTCAAAAGCCCTGGTTCAAATCGCTGTATTTCCAAAAACTGGTTTTCTTAAATTTTAAAAAAAAAAATATATGTTAATTATAAATTATTCTTCTATACCGTCACGGAATCCCTATGTGCTACTGCTGCATATTCCTGAGGCTTTTTAGTTAAATTTTTTTACATTTTTATTTATAACTCAGGATACCGTAAGATCCCCACATAGGGATTTCGACACGACATAGGTAAACAACTTATATTTAATATGTATTTCGTTAAGATTTTTAAAAAACCAATATTTTGAAACACAGCTCTTTGAACCGCGGTTTTTGAAAACAATTCATTTGACCGTGGAGAAGTGAATAATTTGTGTGCTCTAGTAAATAAAGTTAAGTAACGTTATAATGAGGTAGCAATTACTCTCGTAGCTTAAGCCGTTAAAAAGATATGGAATATTATGTACGACTACTTTTTTAAGCTTATAGTATATACAAGTTTGGTATGCCAAGTTTGGTTGAAAAAAAATTTGAAATTTTCAAAGTTAATGTTTTTTCGATTAATTAATTAATTAATGTCTATAATTTTATATATTTTAGATAAATAGACCACCTTAGTTGATTACTATGTTTTATAAATTCATATAAGAGCTAAATTGTATAAGAGCTAAACATTAACTGATGAAAATATTAATTTAAATATGTGTGTCTTAATAGAAAAAGCTGGAACACGCTATATAAATAAATATTACCGAAACTGTCCGAAATTTTCATTTTTCGAATTAAAGCTTTATAAAGTCTTAAGAATATTTAAAAAAAAGTTTTGTAAATTTGAAAAATATTTTACTAATCTTATTCAGAAACCTCCAAACAAAAAAAAGTAGTCTATCTCCTGCTTCCATATCTTTTTTCAAAAATCTTCAAACTTGTTCCAGTATCGTAAATCGCGAATTGGTATTAAGTAGAATGTAAGAGAAAAATTTGGAGAACAGCTATTGAATCAGGAGTTTATTATCAGGAACAATTATTACTTTTTTAATTTGAGGCCCTTGAAGAAGATGTCTTTGAAAAATTGCCATTTCTTTTTGTCCACTTTTTCTTTTTGCAAAATATATGTAAACTGTTCCGAAACAATATCATGAGAAACATTGCATATCGAATACTTTACTTTTTAAAATAAGCAATAGGGCCCTGATTAAAACAAATAAATTTTCAGCCACTCTCGGTTAAAGACAATTTTTTTATTTTTCACTTACACTGCGCTGCAAAACTATAATTACACATTAATTTAACTAAATTTTGTAAGTTAAAAACAAAGTATAAGAGTTTAAACTGGCATAAGTGTAAAACCAATGGAAAATTAATAATATTTAACAAATTTAAATTTTACTTATTTAAAAAGGAATAAAAAAACTAGTCTGGTATGAATTAAAAATTAATAGTGTTTATAATTTTTAGAGAAAAACGTTTATTCTTCTTCTTAAAAATTGACAAAAATTTAAGAAAAATATTTTAAAGCCGCAGTTTTAAAAATGGAAAAAAATTGGAATCAACTCGAAAATTCGATCGGATCTAACAGATTTTTACAAAGTTCTTCCATTATAGATCTTCACACATCAATAACTGTTTCTTTTAGATAAAAAATGCTGTCATATGTGTTTATACTCCCCAAATATTCTCAATGGGGTTTTGATACGGAGAACAAGCGGGCCATTCCAATACACTTATATTTGTTGATGTTAGCCATTCAATCGTCTGACGACTTACATGTACTGAGGCATTGTCGTGTGTTAAAATTAATCCTTATTCGTTGCTATTTTCACCAATTTCTCTTCTAATTCTGTAATCCACTTAGAAGAATTCATGTTGGTGCTTGGAAATGCAACAAAAAAACGCCCCAAACCATTAATGATCCGTCTCCGAAATTCCTTTTTGAGTAATATTGTGGTTCATTACTTAGGTCGCTCCAATAGCTGTTAAAACCATCTGCACCATCAAGATTAAACATTTCATCTACATAAAAAATCCCCTCTAAAAGAAATTTAAGTTTAAACAGTCATACCAACAACAGCGATTATTTCGTACCTTTCAACAGTTGGTTTGTAAGTTCCTTTTAGCGAATTCAAGTCGAGCAGTTTTGTTGCGGGCTAGTAACCTTGGCACAGACAATGTCTGTCAGACATAAGCTTTTGGCGACTAATTCTCCGGGAATTCTTCAAGATCCTACTTGTGGTTTGTACACATTTACATTATATTCATTTATTATACGTCGGTCCCGATCTATAAGCTTTTTTTCAGGCCGCCTGTTTTATTTATTTCCATAAGCACTCGGATTATTTGCAAAATTTCAGATAACCTCATGTGGCCGGGTTATTTTTATCGTAATTTCCCGAAACCTTAAACCACTTTTTAAATAGGCTAAAATTTGCCTTTTCTAAAAATCGCTTAGATAAGATTATATAAAAAATAATAATCTTTTAATTTATCTCTATTTGCTATATTTCTTTGTTTACCGTTATATGTAATTATAGTTATTGACACTAACAAAATATTAATTTATTTAATTAATTTAAGTTTTAAAAAAATGCTTGTAATATTAGAAAAAATGCCAAAAAATCGTATGTAATTATAGTTATGGAATGCAGTGTAGAACATAGTTCAACCTCATATTCTGTCAGCATTTGTAAAGACCTAAAATTCTAAAGATTTATTTTCATTTCATTGTCCTCAATCTGTTCATTTCAATTGTTTACTAAAACTGTCACAGAACACACATTAAATACAGATGTTTTTACCAATAAAGTTCTTTAAAAAAAAACTACAAAAAGAAGGCCTTATAAAACATGTGAATGAATGCAGTTACCAAAACAAAATTGGGTCATTATTACGATGCATAACGCGTGCATAACAAAAATTAACCCAAAACAATACCAAAGCGTAATACTAACCCTTTTTCTGGTTATGGCTCGGTTGTTTGTGAAAATTGAAAACACTCCAATAAATTTGTGATGATAATGATGTTGCTCAAGTGATGGTCACTAACAAAAGTTTACAAGCTTATTATATGGATGTCGTATAAATGTGTACTTGACAAAATACTCCAACAGAAAAGAATATACTCCCCTACTTAAAGCTCCATAAATGGTTGGTCTTTGGCATGAAATATTGAAAAATGTTGTTCTGTATGGTGTTTTTAAAGCAAACAAACAAACACGTTCCCTGTTGTCTTTTCTTTAAAAGATGTATGTTTAAGTTGCGTGTCTTTGGAGGAAAGTGAACTGATTTAAAGTATGTTTATAGTTTTTCGAATCAACCTTTACTTTAATTCGCTTTCTTTAATGTGACTTTTGTTTTTAGATGTTTGGGTTGGGCTTTTAAGCTTGACTTGATTTTGGCTCTGCTTCAATTGATGATGGATTGGATTATAACAAAAACATATGGTTTTACATCAAGTACCTTTAGGCTTTATTTTTTGATATTATTTTTATTTTTTTTATATTATTTTATTAAAGAAAAAGTACTTGGAGATAAAGGGTATATAAAATTTATTATATGGATTGTTAGTAGGGTTTTCAAATTCCCGAAATTTGTCTTCCGGGAATCGGGAAGTTTTTTAGAGCATTCCCGGAATTCCCGGTATTTATAGTATTTGTTAGGACAATATCCTAATAAAGATATATAGAGTATGGGCTCGAACTTGAATAATTTCCATTTTGATAGCACAATTAAAGGTCGAAAAAACATAATTTTTATTTTTAATAAAAATTATATCAAACCTGTATAAAAGACAAAGTACGGTCTTGTTTACTACTCCCCCTGCACATTTTGTTTTTAAACAAAACAAGTGTACAAATAAAAAGGTAAAAAAAAACAAAAAACGTGTATTGAATATCTACCAAAGGTAGAAATTGCACACAGCAAACAAGTTTTCAATTATTTTTGATCAATGGTGATAATCTTAAACTTCGAGCTCATATATTAGTTCTCATTTAGTGAGAAAACTAATTTATGAGTTTTTTGTTTTTATATACATCGAGATTATTTTTATGTTATTTTAAATTTAGAACGAGCTTTCAACCTCCGTATATTTACAAAAATAAAGCAAATTAAACATATTAGCTAGGTTGATACTAGTCTTTCGATCTGGCTAAAGATCTCATCAGAACCCGAAGTTTTAGAAAAGCTAGTGCCTCCATAATAGGCAGAACTTTAACAAAAAACCTATTAATCATAAATTTTGCTCCATTCTTGTCTTCTTAGTAACCCATCACGTGGTTAGGGTCTTTTCCTAACAAGCATCATGAATGTGAATGTATGATGTTTTGCATGGGATTGTTACTTCTTTCAAAACGTATTCTGATGATGGGAACCTAGAAAATTCCCGAAATAGATCTATCAACACATTCCTGAAAGTGGTCAATTAATTAATTTGAAAACAAAAACTCTATAGATTATTTGTTAGGACAATATCCTAATTAAGAAATATAGAGTATGGCCTCGAACTTGAATAATTTTCATTTTCATTGCACAATTAAAGGACAAAAAAATATAATTTTTATTTTTAATAACTCTGGTTATTTTTTTGTAAAGTTACTCGCCCTTAATCAATTATTTTCCTAAAAACAACTCTAAATATTAACTTTTTAAATATTAGATTTTATATAGTGGAATAAAAGATTTTATCAATATGTGCTTTATATATTTAAGATGATTGATTATTCAATTGTGGCAAAATTTTACATAAATATTTAAAAATGTTCGGGATTTTCTGATTTTATTAGTTTTTCTACGATTGTTGGCTTAGCAAACATGATTGTTTTACGGTTTTTTTAATTCCCGGGAATCCCGACCATAAGTACCGGTAGTCGGGAAGTGAAAAATGTACAAAATTCCCTGGTATTCCCAGGTTAAAACCCCTAATTGTAAAATTTAAGTCAACTGTAAATAAAAGTTTTATATTAAAAAATGAACATTAAAAGCTTTAACATTACACTCTCAAGTTAACTAAATACTTGCCGAAAAGTGAATTTAGTTTAATCGCTAAAATATACAGCTAATATTTATTTTATTGGCTGGGTACGTCAACTTTATAAAGATTAATTATTAAATGAGGAAATAAGCTTTTTTAAAACTCTATGATTTGCATCAAAAGGTTTATTCTTTAAATTAATTCTTAAATTAAATTGATTTTTTTAAATTCATAAAGTTTAATCTCTAAAATATGCATCTTATATTAATTTTATTAGACAATTACGTCAACTTTTTAAAACTTGATTATAGGCTGCAAAAATAGGCTTTTATAAAACTCTACGATTTGTAGATAAATTATAATTCTTCAAAGATTTTCGGGTATAAAAATCGTTAAAGCTTATCAGTTTTACATTTCTTTAAAGCTTCATATACTATTTAAATGTTCTGTTAAATTCTCTCTGATAAGAGTAACGAAAAAAGCTTTGGGGTAAAGCATACTAATGCATAAGTCTTCAATAGAATGTCCAGAAAAAAAAAACGATTTGTAGATTTTCTTACATTGCACATGGTTTTATTGCAAATGGTTCCAAATGGAAGAAATTGATTTTTTTTTGTAAACCCCAATGTTTAAAAAAATTGCCATATATTTTGTAATTCGAACACGTGCCTGCAGATAGTCAGTCAACGGGTACCATCTGAGCTATCTCGACATGTTATACTTGATAGATAAAAACATAAATGACTTGCTTGCACAAAGTGTCATTATTTTCATTGCTTAAAAAAAAAATCAAAAATAAGTAGTCTAAAAATAGATTTTCAAAAATTTTTTAGATCAGTGCTTTGTATTTAAAATAATGACAAAAATAAGTAAAGTAAGGTATTATTTTTTGTATTGAAATAATGTGAAATTATTAGTGAGTCATTATTATTCGTTATTAGTGAGTCATTATTATTCGTGTTGAAGTAATGCAGATAGTAAGTTGCTGCCATTACTTGGAGTGCCAAAAGTAATGACATGTCCTTACCGTTTCTACACTTCGACGTTAACACGTGCTAAATTTTTTCCGAAAATTAAAAATTTTTGGACGCTGGTAAATTTGGTTATTTTAAAACTAAAAATTCTTTTTAATTTTATTACTTAATTAATCTCGATAATTCAGCTTAACTTTGTTGGTCATCTTCTGGAGAAATATTTTTCTTAAAGAAATTTTAAATAAATATTCAAAACTATTGTCACTGTGCAACACTATTTGTCCAACAGTTGGGCAAAACACCTCATCAGTTGGAATGGACCTCGTGTCAAACAATTAGCTAAATTTAAAATAATCAATTTTCTTAACAGGTCCTGGAAAGCAGGTGCTTCACACAAACACATGAATTATAATTTTTTCAATTTAGTTTTTTCTTTAATTACAATTATTATATTATAAAAATAGCAATCGACATTTTCAAATTAGGCATTTTAAAAAATCTTTAAAATTAATTAAAAAACAGTTTTTTGCAAATTCATTGGTCTTTTTTGATTCCAAGCTAAAGTGGGTTAATGATATACAATGAAGTCAGAATGCCATATCCGAATAATCATGAGTATATTAAATGAATAAATGAACTGAAAAATAAAATTTTTAAAATTTTCGGAGTTTTTTTTATATAAATACACTTTTTTTTGCAAATGAGCCATTTTCCGCCAAATTTCGGGACAGATTAACTTTTTCCAAAAAAATATCAAGTTCTTTTATTTGGAACCATTTGCAATAAAACTGGGCGGTGTAATAATAAATTTATTTTTAAGGAACTCCCTAGTCTTCAGTGCGTAAATTGCGCTTGTTCGTTAGTTAAAAAAAAAAAAACTGCACTTTAACCTATGTCAATTTAGTAGTTGTACAATTTTAAAACGCTTGTAGTTAAAAAAATTTTTTTTGGAAAAATTATTTTATATAAATTATACACAGTATAAACTATAAATTATTAAGTCACTTTTTGTACTTCTTTGGCATATTTTATGCTTGCTACCTCCAATCATGCTTTCGACGGCATTCATGTACATTTTTTTTACACTGCTTTTATTTTTTTCTTCAATTCTTTAGTGGATTTGGCTTCCCAACCATTTTCATACAGTTTTTGGCATAAAAGGTCCCAAAAGTCCTCAATTGGACGTGCTTTTGGGACGTTTAGAGGATTTACGTATTTCGGTACAAAAGGTATGTTTTTTTGCAGTATTTTTCATCACCCAAAACTATTGGAACATTTGTTTTTATGAATTTTTCAGTTGTCTGCATTTTGTTGGTATTTCTGCCAATTGTGTTTTACTATATTTCAGAGACCGTAAATAATGATTATTGTTCGTTTTTTTAAATCAAAAAATCAATCACTTAGAACAGACATAGAAAAAAATTTATTGCACCATTATTATTATTTTTTGACAATCTTTGCATATCCGTCATGATTTTTGAATTGTTGATTTTTAAAGTTTTCTTCAATGGTAATGATTATTTTTGAATAATAATAAAAAAATCAGCCATAATTATTATTTATTAGCAAAAAAAAATATAACCCAAAAATAATCATTATTTATGATTTTTATTTTTTTCGCTCAAAATAAAACTCACTTTCAATTTATGACTTTTTTGTGAGGTTTTTTACCAACATAGTTGCATATTCTCACAAAAAAGCATAAAATGAAAGTGCGTTTTATTTTGAGCGAAAAAAATAAAAATCATAAATAATGATTACTTTTGAGTTGTATTTTTTTTTTTTGCTCAAAAATAATGATTATGGCTGATTTTTATTAATATTACTCAAAAATAATCATTACCATTGAGGAAAATCCTTAAAACTCATAATATAATCATTATTGTGTAATTTTTATTATAAAACTCATAATGATTACGGTCCCTGCTATATTTGGGTACTACCTTTCTCTGGTAGTGTTTCACGTGCATTTGGAGTAAGTTTGTGCGAAATTGGAAACGCGAAATTTTCTGGCGAACTTACGATTTGATGCCCCAATTTGTTTAACCGCCGATTTTTTCAATTTAACAAGCTCGACTGCGGTCAATATTTTTGGACGTCCTCTGTTTTTATCCCTGTTGATGTCACTTCATTTCAAACCGTTTAAATATAGAATATATTGTGGTACGTGGTACTTGTTCCTTTAGGAAATAATGTAATACTTCGTTTTTAGGATACCGTCGAAGCATTTCATAGACATTTTTTCTTAAACTGTTTTGTTCAAAAACTTTCATTTTGAATTTTTTTCACTTTTGAATGTTTTCAACAATCCTTATAATATAAAATTTTATTTATATTATTTTGAAAAGCGTTAGCATTATTTTATTGCGACCAACTCCTTAGTAAATTATTTAAATATTTTTGTTTTAATGAAAGTAATTTACCCTCAGATTTGACTTAGTGATGATGTTATCTTTCAAAATATCAGACATTTTAATGCTAAACCTATATTTAAAAACCTTAGGGGACTTAAACCCAAAAAAGCAATGTTTTAAATTAAAAAAAAAACAAAGTTTAAACAAGAGTACCTTAATCAATACGTATTACTACTACTAACTAAAAAAAAGTAGTTCATAATTTCATATAAGCGTTAACAAAACAAAAAAATATATAAAAAATCAACTACCTTGGCCCAAAAAAAAAAAACTCGACATAAAACCAATAACATGTTTTAATATACAGACACGTTTTATTTAAAAGAACATTTACAGTTTGTTAATTCACAAACTAACCTATATTTACTAAAAAAAAAAGTTACAAAAAAAAACCTTAAAATGTTCTTCTTCAGTCATCCTTAAGGCCAATACACATAAAATGTATGTTTTTTAAGTTTTTGTTGTTAACCATATAGTTTTATTTTATATTTAAACGGTGGGTTTACCGACAGTTTAAGTGTTTTGATTTGATAATTATTATCAGTGACGGACGCATGCGTGACCACACTAAACACTGATTTCCACTATACGGCAATAACAAGCAGTTGTTTTTGGCTGTTTGTTGATTTGGTTATTGCAAATTGCCATAAAAGAATCACTAAAAACAATTGCATATTTAACACATGATATGCATTGAAAACAAAATGAAAATTTACTGCACAAAAAAGTTAAAATTTTTTCTTTTTGGTAATATGACTGGGTCAAATCGGTTTGTTAAGGTGTTTTGCTTTTTTCATTCTTCTGTTCCTACTTGTTGTAAAAAGTTCTGGACGTAAAAACTTTAGTTCTCAGTAAGTGATTTTCTGGTTTGTGGTAATTTTTTTTTTTAACGAAGCCTTGTTTACTTTTGGGAATGAGTTTTTTTTTTGTGAGGCCTTTTAGTTACATGTTCATAAATTTATGGCATTATTAAATATCTTGTTTTTTATTAAATATAATTTTAATAAATTTTTAAAAATAGGATTTTTAAGAATTTCTTTTTTTAAATATTTTATAACAAACGCAACGGCACTCAGATGTACTTAATTTTGAGAAGAATTATTAAGATTTAATGGGCAGTTTTTACACTTTAATCGAAAGGTTTTTTAAGGAAGACAATCGGTAATATTTTAAAGAAAAATTGCCAGCAAATAATAAAGTTTTTTTGAGTGTAAATTCTACATGCCCAGTCAGAAACTGGCAGTTGTACAAAAAATCACGCACTGGCTAACAGTGAATTTGTAAATAAACTACTGGTAGAACACTTGTTTAAGACGCTTTATCAGCGTTTTCAAAACGCGTTTTGACAGTATTTCTTTTTCAATAGTGGGCCTATAGAAAAAATCGTTGGCAAAGAATTGGCTGAGACCACTATGCCAACGTTGGGGAAAATTGTTTTCCCAGTGCTATCCAGTCAGATTTTATCAGCGGCTCAAAAGTCTAACCACTGGAAAACCATTTATTTTAAAAAAATGATGATACTTTGTTTAGAAAAGCTTGTAGTCGTGTGGTTAGGAGGTCAGGCAAACATTATTTTTTTTTTTTGTTTTTTATACTTTTTAGTCTTTATTTTATATGAAATTGATTTTTTGTTTCTAGAAAAGCTCTTTTAAGGCCAACTTTTTTTTTTGTTTTCCAACGTTGGAAGGTTGATTCCATTAATACGTTTGCCAGTGTTGACATATTTGAACAGCCAACAGTTACCCAGCAGTTATCATTCACTTACGTTTTAAGCTGCCAAGTATTTTATTCCTCGTTGGCTCAGTGGGTATAGTTGTTGGCTGCCAAACTAGAGGTCAGGGTTCGAATAACTGCCGGACCAAAAAATTTATATATAATTTTTGTAATTTTATTTTGGAAAACAAATTTTTACACCATCTATTTCATGGTTTTACCAACATTTTTCCAACGTTGGAAATTTTGTTTGTCTAGTGCTTGTCAGACACTTTTTGAACAGACGGACCTTTTGTCTAATGATGTTATAATTTTGGGATTGGGAAAACACTTGTTGACATCACTTGTACCACTTGTTATATTGCTCTGCCAGTGGTGGTCCGTTTGTCAGTTTCTGAATGGAAGGTTTTAAGCTATCAAGTTTTATATGTCTTGTTAGCTCAGTGGTCAGAATTGTAAGCTGCCAAACTGGCGGTCAGGGTTTCATTCCCTTTGTTACCATAAAAATTATACATAAACTTTATTTAATTTTATTTTGCAAAACAAATTTGTAGACCGTTAATTTAATTTTTTACCAACATTGGAACATTGTTTTGCATGGGATTGTCACTTTTTTCAAAACGTGCTCTGATGATGATCAACACATTCCTGAAAGTGGGTAATTAATAAATTTCAAAACAAAAACTCTATAGATTATTTGTTAGGACAATATCCTTATAAAGAAATATAGAGTATTGCCTCGAACTTGAATAATTTTCATTTTCATTGCACAACTAAAGGTAGAAAAAAACATAATTTTTAATAAAAATTATATCAAACTTGTAAAAAAGACATAGTACGGTCATGTTTACTACTCTCCCTGTACATGTTGTTTTTAAACAAAACAAGTGTACAAATAAAAAGGAGAAAAAACAAAAAACTAGTATTGAATATCTACCAAAGGTAGACCTTGCACACAACAAAAAAGTTTTCAATTTGTTTTTGATCAATGGTGATAATCTTCAACTTCGAGCTCATATATTAGTTATCATTTTTCTTAATGTTTTGCATTTGATTGTCACTTCTTTCAAAACGTGTTCTGATGATGGAAACTTAGAAAATTCCCGAAATAGATCTATCAACACATTTCTGAAAGTGGTCAATTAATAAATTTGAAAACAAATCTATAGAGTGTTTATTTGTTAGGATAATATCCTAATAAAGAAATATAAATATAAAACTTTTAATATTTTGAAGCTTTTAATTGTGAACGTTTACCTACAGTCATTATCTCATTAAATGCACGTCAAAGATCCGCTCGACTTTTTTAACCAAACTCTACAGATATATAGAACAATGCTTCATTTAGACTAGTATTAGCAACCAAAGTTGAATCTTTGACAGAACATAATTCCTGGACCTTTAATTATATTTTAAAAATGTAAATTTTGAATTTTAATATATGTTTTTTTAACTTTTTTGTTTTAATTTTATTAAAGACCGTAAGCTTTACTATTATTTTAATAAAATCCAAACTTTGTATAATTTTGTCAACAAATATTTTTTCAAAAATGAATTTTTTTAAGTAAACCGATTTTTTTGGAAAAATATCGCGATTTTTGACAATTTTTTTAAATTACCATATGACAACATTCTAAAAGCTCAGTAGTATATTAATAAAAAACAGCCATTATTTATGTTTTGAGTGAAATCGGAATAAATTATTTAAATATATTAGACTTTGTGTACCTGTAAAATGTATCGTCCGATCGGTCAGGTTTTCAAAAATTATATTCAATTGATGAACTAATTTCTAGCAGAGAAATACATTTTATTATTTTTTCATTGACAGACAAACTAATCATATAAAAGCTTATCCTTTTTTATATTTTTAAATAATCAGCAAAGTCGAAAATTAATTTTTTAACAAAATATTTTGGCAAATCTGGATAAAAATGTTCCAGTATTTTTTTTATGGACGATTATAGTCAAGATATTTAATTAATTAAAGATTTTTAGACCACTAAACTATCTTTATTCACTAAAGGAACATAGCTGTTTAAAAACACTGGATCGAAAAAGGAACACTGTGTCCATAATGAGTTAAACATTAAAAAATTCAATATTAAATTCAGCATTCTGACACTTTTGAAAAAACTTTTGTATGTTGTAGAAAAAACTCTAAGATCAACCTTACTCAGGTTTTGTGTCACCTCAAGTATTTAAGTAATACACATGTAGTTCAGAAATTGACTTTATATCGATTTTAGCTTAAAGATTTTATGCAGTTAGAAAGAAACATATGCAAATGTGGTATCGTTAGAATGTGATTTTTATGGGCTTTGTCCTTTGGCAGTTCTATATGAGTTTTTGGGCACTTAATAAAGAGAAGTATACTCCAATGACTTTTAAATTTACATGCGCGAGATGATAAGTCCTAAGCAGTTGTTGCGCGCCATATTATAAAGAGCTGGCGAACTTGTCGATGATATTTTTTTCATAACCCTGATTAATTATTCCACTTCGGTAGGGTTCAGTTCTATGGAAGCAATAAAGGAGGGCGTTGCAATACGTCGGAGATGTAGAAAAATATACATACTATTTTTTACTAAATTTATCTTGTCGTCGCGCTAACCAATGTACTACAACCAACACTAATAGTAGTTGTTCAAGTCAAAGTCAAATTCATGTTCAATGGTGAATATTATTTGCTGTAAATTTGTATGTCTAATCGTAGTTCACTAATTTCATTTCATATTCTACCTCCGTTTTTTTTTTTTTTGGTATGTAAAGGTTATTTCCAACCGTAGTTCTTTTACTACTCAAATTTTATGCTTATAGTTATTAAATTTTATATTCCGTCGTAGTTATTTTTTTATAAGATTTTATGCTCAATCGTAGTTTTTGATTGTCAGGTTCTATGTCCGATCATAGTTATGTTAGTAGTCAAATTTCAAGTCTAATTGTGCTTTTTGTAGTAAATTTTTATGTCCTATCGTAGTTCTGTTAGTAGTGAATTCGTATGTCTAAGCGTAGTAATTTTAGTTGTTAAATTCTATGACCGATATCTATTTAATAGCTTTTTTAGAAGCTAAATTTCAGGTTTAATATTCGTGCTTTTAGTAGTCAGTTTTTATGTCCAATAGTATTGCTGTGGGTAGTCAACTACTATTGTCAATCGTTGTTCTATTAATAGTACAGTTTTATTCGCTATGTTAAAGAATTGTTAAATTTCATATCCAATCGTATTTCAATAGGTTTTCAAATAGCATTATGAATATTTAACAGTTTTAGCAGTCTAAAATCCTGTGCAGTCGTTAATGGTTTTCGTTTTCGTAGTGAAAATTGATGGATGTTCAATTTTATTTCTATGAGTTGTCAAATTTATTTCCAATTGCATATTGTCTAATTTTAAGTCCCAGTCAGAAAAAACTATACGGTCCATCACTGGCAAGGCACTTTAACAGGTGATACAAGAGCTGGCAACAAGTATTTTCCCAATCCAAAAATGATAAAATCATTAAACAAAAGGTCCGTCTTCAAAAAGTGTCGAACAAGCACCGGGGAAACAAAATTTTCAACGTTGGCAAAATGTTGGTTAAACGATGAAATAAGTGGTCTAAAAATAGATTTTCCAAAATAAATTTAAAAAATTTTAATAATTATTTTGTTTGGTTCAGCCGGGGTATGAACTGTGGCCGCCAGATTGACAGTCGACAGCTCTACCTACTGGGCTAACCAGGCATATAATACTTGGTAGCTTAAAATAAGTGAATGATAACTGCTGGGTAACAGTTGGCTTATGGCATAAGTTTTGGTGGAATTAACTTGCCAACGTTGGGAAAACAAAAAAAAAAAATGGTCTTAAAAGAGCTCTTCCAGAAACCTAAAAATCAATTTAGTATAAAAAAAAAATTTTAAAAAGTATAAAAAAAATCACAAAAAATTATGGCAAGAGCCGCGATCGAACTCGGAACCATCTAATTACAAACTTTTTTAAACTAAGCATCATTTTTATAAAATGAATGCTCTACCAGTTGTAAGACTTTTGAGCCGTTACTGGATAGTATTGGAAAAACACTTTTTGCCAACGTTGTCATAGTCGTTCCAGACAATCCTTTGCCAATACGTTTGTTTTTAACCACTGATGTTATTGTAAAGCAAATACTGGCAAACGCTTTTTGTAAACGCTGGTGAAACGTCTTAAACAACAGTTTCGCTTGCAATATATTTACAATTCTTCGGTTAGCCAGTGGCATGCCAGTACTTGATTTTTTTTATACCACTGGCAGTTTCTGACTGGGAAGTTTTAGCAGTTTAAATCTGTTAAATTGGGTCATTCCATTTTAAAATGCTATAAAAAACACCAAATGTTACATTTTTTTTTATCGTTTTTTAATATAAAATATTGAATGTTATTTTTTATTTGTATGTTTCCGTCTTTAATGATCTGAAATATTAAGCCCGTGTTCCATAAACATCTATTAACATAGAATTGTTTCATTTGTACAATGTATAATTAAATGTATTTTATGTGATGTCTTGTGCTCCCTTTTTTATGATCATGTTTAAATTTAATTTGATTTGATTGTTTCGTTCGATCTTTTTAGGGCGTGTTAAAGAGTTGTTTCTTTCGTCTTTGCATGCATTTAATTTGTTGTTTTATAGTTTTTAAATGAGCCATTTATGGTGTCTTCAAAATGTCATATTAAATCTGGCTGCTACATGGCAACTGTTGTTTATTTTTTCACGTGTTTTACCAAATTTTATGGTTATGGATTTTGAAAATCTTCTGTTAGACACTATGACTGTAGTGTGTGATTGTTTTAAAGCGCTTTTGATTTTGTAAAACCGACTTTTGAAGAGTGTTTATTTTTAAGAGCTTTAAATGTGAAAGCTTTCTATTTTTAAAACGAAATTTTCAATTTCTGTTTTAAATATTTAAGAAGTCTTCCCAGTTAGAAACTGCCAGTGGTACAAAAAAAATCAAGCATTGGAATACCACTGGCTATCGGAAGAATCGTAAATGAATTACTGGCAGAACACTTGTTTAAGACACTTTACCAGCGTTTCCAAACAGAGTTTTGCCAGTATTTGTTGAACAATAATTTCAGTGATTTACAAAAGAAAAAAACATGGGCAAAGAATCGGCTATCGGTTTTCCCAGTCAGAAATTGAAAAAGGTTCGAAAGGCTAATCAAAAGCTAAATCACATTTATTTTATAAAAAATATGGGTTATTTGATGAAAATAAAAATTATATGAAGTTCGAGGCCATACTCTATATTTCTTTATTAAGATATTGTCCTAACAAATAATCTAAAGAGTTTTTGTTTTCAAATTTATTAATTGACCACTTTCAAACAACAAAAAAATTGTATTGAATATCTACCAAAGGTAGACCTTACACACAAAAAACAAGTTTTCAATTTGTTTTTTGATCAATGGTGATAATTTTTAACTTCGAGCTCATATTTTAGTTCTCATTTAGTGAGAAAACTAGTTTAAATGAATGCTTGATGTTTTCCATGGGATTGTTACCTCTTTCAAAACGTATTCTGATGATGGGAACCTAGAAAATTCCCGAAATAGTTCTATCAACACATTCCTGAAAGTGGTCAATTAATAAATTTGAAAACAAAAACAAAACAATATCCTAATAAATAAATATAGAGTATTTCCTAGAACTTGAATAATTTTCATTTTCATTGCACAATAGAAGGTGGAAAAAAACATAATTTTTATTTTTAATAAAAATTATATCAAACTTATGATTAATTTGTTTAAGAAAGTTTATGTGCAGGTTCCGAGTTTGATCCTGGTTTCAGGCATTAATTTTTGGAATTTTTATACATTTTATATAAAATTGATTTTTTTGTTTCTGGAATAGGTCTTCTAAGATAAACTTTTTTTGTTTGGTTTTCCCAACGTTGGCATGTTGTTTCCAGTAAACCTTATGCCGGTGCTAGCATATTCGATCGACATCAGCAGTTTATCATTCACTTACGTTTTAAGCTACGAGTATATATTATTATATGTGTTGTTAGCTCAGTGGGAATAGCTGTCGGCTGCCACTCTGGAGGGCATGGTTTTTGTAATTGTAATTTTATTTTCACCTATTTCATAGTTTTATCAACATTTTGACATAGTTGCAAATTTTGTTTCCCCGGTGCTTGTCCGCCTCTTTTTGAATTGACGGACCCTTTGTGTAATGATGCTCTCATTTTGGGATTGTGACAGCACTTGTTACCAACACTTATACCACCTATTACAGTGCCTTGGCAGCAGTGGTCCGTTTGTCAATTTCTGACTGGGTTGTTGCACATTTTCTTTTAATTGATTTTCTTGTTAGTTAAAAATTAGTAGAGTCTAATTAGTAAACCAAAATTTACTAATTATTCTTTTATTATGCTAAGTAAAATGTAGCAACTATTTCAAAACTTTTCATTTAAATCTTAAAATAACTTTAAAATTTTTAGTTAAAAACCTTGAAACGAAGAATATTTTTGGTTTTAATAAACCAGTGTTTTGATTAACTATAAAATGCAGAACAATAAGATTTTTATCTAAAATTAATACAGTGAATTAAAAATGCGAAACATTGAAAAAATATTCCAACAGTGAATCAATGAACCCTAAATAACATTCACTTAACTCTACTGTAGTTTCACCTTAATAAACTCCAACCAAGTTTAGTAAGGACAACCACATTTTACATTTGGAGCGCAAAAAAAATCAAAAGTGTAATATTGGTCTTTTGTAATACATACACTTGATTTTGTTAAAGAAAATAAAATTTTTTGTTTTACAAAAAAGCAGATTACATATAAAAAAAAAACTCAACAGTCATACATCAAATAGTCTTTACCTCACATGATGTTGAAAATGTGTTTAAAATTTACGTAAAAAAAAGCATCCTTAACTTTGGTTACAGCAACTGAAGCCAACAGAAAAAAAAAAATTGTTGTTACATTGATTTTAATGCAATCATGGTAACAATATTGCGTGGACGTGGATGGTTTGGTCATGTGCTGTAAGTTCGTTAAAATGACAATTGCATTTTGTACATTGAGGCAATTGACAGTTAATACAGAGAAACAAATGCACACGATTTTTTTTTTTTTTTGATTTTTGTAATCTGACCATGATGTTCAGATTTGTAAGGAAAAAAAGAGAAGAAAAACTGCAACTCGTGTTATATGAGCAACATTGATGTTACAACAAACTTGTGAAACAAAAAAAAAAGTTTACGAAAAAAAAATATATAATTCACGCAGTGTTGAAGAGGAACAATGTAACAAACGGAAATTGATTTAAATGATTTATTGGCCATATTGCGTAGCACCACAGGCCGATATTTTCGTAATTTTTTTGTCAGTACAACGTTTAAAATTACAATTACTAAGTGATACAATTCCTTTGAGAATACGACGAGCATCTTTTTATCAGCAAAAAAAAAATAATGAAATTTTCATTTTAAAATCTGCTTAGGTATAAAAACAGTATTTTACCATTCCATCCATCTGTTCCCTTCTTAACTTTATATAAGTTGTTAACAATTGGTTATGTTAAAGTTGTATGTTTTTAAAATTGTCTTAAAACGCTCGATAAAAATTGTCGGTAAAATATTTTTCTTTATTTTAACATGTAAAATTTAATGTTAGGTAATTCCATGTCTTAACAAATTTCATGTCCCAACATATTTTCATGTTCTAACAAATTTTGTATCATGTCAAATTTGGTGATCTACAAATTTTAGACCCTCCAAATTGTATGTCTATTTATTGATATTTGAAGTAGTCAGATTGTGTCTTGTTTTTGGCAGTCAATATTTAGCGGACATGCTTGCTGCTGGAGTAACATTTATACAAATTTCTAGAAATTATATGAAATAGTTAGCAAATGATGTTTGTTTTTTAAAGTTAAATTTACTCTCTTTCGGGAACAAACAAGGTATTAGCAAACAGTATGAAAAAGTAAATTTTTTAAATTTTTATCTTTCTTCTATTATTTTTTTAATGGAAGAAATTATTTCTATTAAAATTGTGCATACAATTCTTACCGTTTGTGAAAGTTCAATTTTGAATAGAATGAATTCCTTAAAACGCTTTTGTTATTCATATTTTTTGTACACGAAAACTTACATTACACATGTTGCGTTTTTTTGCAACGGCAAAATAAAACCAGTCGAAATTATTTTCAAATAGAATTTTGATATTTGTATACAACTAAACGGAAAATAACACTTGCTCACTTTAGCAAATGACTGAAATTAGCGGACACTCCCTTACAATAATATTTTTTTAAACTGTAAAAGGAAAAAAAAATCGCTAAAAATTTAAAAAAAAAATTTTAAATTTGGAAAAAATTGTTAAATTTGGAAAAAAAATTTGCAAAAATATATTTAACGCGGTAAATGTAACTAAAATCCAGGCTCGCTCCGTTTAAGTTCATTAATATTTTTTTAAAATGTTCGCCAAATCGAAAAGGCTCTTCGACTTTCGCTTTTCATCTGAAATTTTTAAACAAAGTGAAATTTTTCTTATTTTGGAATATATGGAACAGACCTGACAGTGTTTCATGGCGTTGTCATATGGCTGGGGTGGTGACTTGTTACAAAACTAACCTTGGATAGGTCACCGAACTTTCCTCAAAAAACAGAGTTCGGTAAAATGTCCTAGGATGTCAATTAGCCAAGGGCATGCCACAGAACTATCCTAAAATACATTGTTCGGTGACATGTTTCAGGTTAGGTCAGCAACATGTCACATAAACTATGTGTTTTAGGATAGTTCTGTGCCTTATCCCTGTCCCAGGACTGTGTATTTGAGAAAAGTTCTGTTGCATATAAAAGCTTAACTATGTGAATGAAACAAGGCGTCAATTTATTCCTCCTATGACAACGACATGTAAAGGGAAGCGGTATGGTCCTAGGAGGTTTAAATATTATGTAGGCCTTATGTTTCCATGCAAGAAACAATATCTCACAGGAGATGTGTTTGGTCCTGGACCTGTCCTTATATAAAATGATGGGATTGTCAGATAAGAGGGTGAGTTGTGCTTTTTTACAGTGTGACAACACCAATGTGTGTGACAACACTAATGCGAAAGACAGGTCACAAACCTAACGCAAAAGAACAGGTTACAAAATTATCGCAGACAAAACAGGTCATATAACTCAAGTTTCAAGCCAAAAATGTTTATTACGAGCTCGTCATTATGCAACTTTTAATACACTCATTGAAAAAAGTTTCATCTTATTAAAAAAAATCACATTTACAACATATTTTACTAGCACAATATAATGTGTATTGCTTAAATTGCTATTAATACTTCCCCCCATAATACTATTAAAACTTAACCCCAAATTGAACATATTCACAAAAATTCGCATAATTTAAACAATTTACAATTGTTATGCGTCAGAATTATTATGTTAGTTGGCAAATTTCTGTGACCAATCTTGGACGTTGAAGTTGTCGAAATTCACATATTTTCTCCGACATTTTTAGTAATCTTTGAGTGGCCGAATTTTTTTTACCACCACTTACCTTTTTCCTATAGTGTTTTATGTAGTTTGTAGTAGATTTATTTTATTGTTATTTAAACTTTTGATTTTTATCATGTCCTCTGCAATTACAACATTGTGTAACATACATTTCATTGTTGTTTGTAGTTGTTATGGCTGATGCATTTGTCTATAGGCCTATTGACAATAGTTGCGACTGTTTTTTTATTTTCGATTTTAATTCCATTAAATGTCGCTGTGTCTGTCTGTTTTTCTTTTGACCAAATATGGTTTATGTCGCCAGTTGGCTGTATCACTGCGCGCGTTTTTTTTTTCTTTTTTATTCAATTTAATTACATTTACTCTCGTACACAGGATGCAGTGCACAGTGCTTTTTTCTACTGTATTTATTGCAAGTCCTCCAATGTAATTTACAAGCCATGTTGTATTAATTAAAATGTACATTTTTTTTAATATAATAAAAAACTATAAATGTGAATTATTGTATATTGACATGCGCATATTGTTTTATGTTGATTGTCTGGAGATGAGGTTATGAATTATGGAAATATTTATATTTAAAAAACATTTTATTTTTAAAAACTATTTTAGTATAGGGACATTATAAAAATAAAGAGAACAAACCGACATTTTCAACTTTTCCTCTTTTGATTTTAGCAAAACTTGGTATACACACACATTCTCCTAGTTAATATGAAATTTAAGAGTTTTTTTTTTTAAAAATTCGTTATAATTCGCGTTTAGTCGCTGGTCAAAGTTGGTAGTTTTCAACAAATGTGTAGGATCATGTTTGAATTATCATATCTTCTCATATGCACAAAAAATAGCTTTTTAAGCGAAAAAGATAACGAAATTAAAAAAAATTTACTTAACTCGCGAATATCTCAAAAACCCAGTTAATTTTTCTAAAATGTATTTTGCAATTTACTTAAAGCATCACTTACATAAAGTATAATTTAAAAATTACAATTTGGGAGTCAGAGGGGTTTAAAAATAAACGGCATTTTTCCAAAAGTATCTTTTATATTTAATATAAAATTTTGTATATTCACTCTACGAGAAATTTGAATACTTTTTGCCTTACATGGGAAAATGTATACAGTCATACAAATAAGTCTTTAAAAATAGCAGAAAAAGTTATTAAAAATAAGTTAAAAATTGCGTTTGCAGAAAAAAGCAGTAAAATTAGTTAAATCTAATATCAGTAAAAATCTAAATCTAATATTAGTAAAAATCTAAATCTAATATTAGTAAAATAGAAACAGCAAAAAAAAACCTAAAAATCTACTAAATTTTAGTTAAATTTTTAGTTGTTCGCATGAAAACTTAGCGGCATCCATTCGTGAAAATTTTTATTATAAATAATAAGTCAACTCTGTATTTATGAACTAAATAAAATGCAGAGTTGTATCTGTCTTCTATTTGTCTTTATTATTTCCATTGTTCCTTTTGTACCCAGTAAAAACGCTGCTTACATGCAAGCAGGTTTGTAAGGGAGTAAGCCAAAAAGAATCCCTTACAAACCTGCTTACATATGCCATGATTTTTATATGGCGAATTCCCGCTTGGAAATATTTCTTTTGGGCAAAGTAAGCGCGGATTTCAGTGCTTATAAAAAGTTGTGATTTCATGGATTTCAGTAAAATCATATTTCATGTCGACATTATTACGATTAAAAGTAATTTTATGATAAATAAAAGTAATTATATGAATATAATTTATTTCACATTTTGATTAGCAAAATATTATTTTTAGACTTGAGTTAATTCAGCAAAGAATATATAAGTTAAAAATTTTGTATTTCATCAAGTCAAAATAGCAAATTGTTTTTTTTTTTTTTTTAAAGAGAAGCAACACTTAGGAAATTCTTGCTATTAATTAATGTGTTGCTTTCTTTGGAAAGGGGATAGTGGAGAGATGAAAGGTGGTGAAAGATGAAGGGCTTCAAAAATGGCAACACTGTAATTGCGCGAGTAGATAAGTCTTAGAACAGTTGTTGCTCGCCACCTGATGTAGAGTTGGCGAATTTATTGAAGCTTTTTGTTTCATAGCCCTGATTCATTATTTTACTTCGGTGGGGTTAAGTGCTATGGGAACACCGGAGGTGGGCTCAGCGATACATATAAGTGATAG